>CM035227.1:86131321-86213821 GCA_020226215.1 Sindora glabra | reverse complement strand
TTTTTCTATGTCTCCATTGCTTGATTCTATTTTACTTTCATCTTCATTTTACTGTATTTCATTGGTTATAAAAGTGAAGGATAGGAATTTTCGATTCTCATCTTCAAAACGTTAGGGAAATTTTAGTGTACCTCAAATCTAACAGTATGGATGGACTTACCTTCATTTATATAGTGGAGTTTAGGAGCTCAAATTGAGTTATTATCCAACTAGCTTGGAGCTGGAATAGGGCAGCTATAGGTGGAGCTTTGTAATAAATAGAGCTGTTGTACAAAATGACATTCATATGTGGGTGTTTATATATTATGCATAGGTATACACGCACAAAATCTTGCACAAACTAGGATTAGATGGTCTCTATCCCAACTGATCAAGACTAGCAATAAGCTATAACGACATGGGATTCTCGCATATTTTAAAAAGTTGTCTATTAGTGGAAGGGTCTGGCTGACTTTGTCCACTGCACAACCTCCTTTGATGTTTTTTAAATAGGAAGTGAATCTGGTGCTTATTTTAAAAAAGCATATGGCATAACTTTTTAGAGGGAAATAAATATAAATTTTTATTTAAAATTATAAATTTTAATAAAAATAAAAAATAAAGAAAATTCGAATCCTTTTAATTATGTTGTGATTACATAATTGTTGGTGGTAGTACTATCACAAGTGCATGCAATGGGTTATAATAATGTAGATAATAATGTTTCAAAGGTGTCTAGCTTGGGTTGGTATATTATTAAATTTATATCAAGTAAGTAGTTAAAATAACCTAACTAAGTGATGCAGCCAATCATGGAAGGGGGCGGAAGTGGGGCACGCCAAAACCAGTTTTATTATTATGGCCGCAAAAAACACATTTGACTTCTTTAAAATAGATGTTTCATTTCAATTTGTGGCCCTTTATTATTTTAAGATGTTCTATTAGTGTGCATTTTAATAATCATATATGATGATAATTAATTTTATTTTCACATCTTGTGATAGGGAAAAACTGATGATGAAGATAATGTGGAAAAATTTCATAACCTAGAGGATATCTATATTTTTTCATTCTATTGATGTATATAAATTTACAAAAAATGTTATCTTTTGAATCTTTATTATGTGAATTTCTTGACTTGAATTAATGAACATATATATATCTTTTTTGAAATCTCATTTTTACTTTAAATTTTAATATTTGTTTATATTAAAAATTTGATTTAAAATTTATAACAAGTGAAATATTAATGGTTCAATTTATGCAGATTATCATTAATTAAAATAAATAAAAATAAAAAATTAGATACATTAATGTTCAAAGGTAACAATGTTAAAATGGTTACCTAAACACAAATAGATAACAGCTAAAATGTGTTGTTAAAGATCCAATTGCTGCCTATTTTTTATAGGCAATGGTAAAAAATTGTAAAATATGAAGAAATTTTTTTGCCTATGGTAAGGAAAAGACAACAGTAAAAAATTATTGTTAAATTGAAGTAAAACCATTGCCTATACTCTAAGATTGGTAAAATCCATTGTGAAACATGGAGGGATAATTGTTGTTTATACTCTATTTGAGGCAATGGTAAAATACTATTGCTTTAGAGAAGTAAGAAAATCATTGCCTATAATAGTAGAATAGACAACAACTTCTAAAAAGTGCTATTGAAAGTTTAAAAAAACCATTGCCTAAAATAATAGGTAACATTAAAGAAAACAACACTTGGAAATGATGGTCAATACTTTAGGTAACTCTTTTTGAACTCTAGGCAATAATTTTTTGCTATTGCTATATACCAAAAATGTTGTTGTGGTGGAAAGAATAAAAATAATGGAATAATAGAATAAAAAGAAATTAATAATCACCAAGAATGAGAAACTTTTAGTAAAATCAATTTCACAGAATCAAGTATTTTTAATGCAAGGATTCAAATAATACTTGATTGTGTGAAACTTGTTTGGGGTAAAAGAATTAATACCCATATAACTATAACAAGGATTCAAAAAATGGGTGTACGCAGCTGCTTCCATAGACCAACGTATAGGTCCAAAAATAATTTATACTAATACTAATTTATACTATAGGGAATCAAATTTAAATTCAAAATTAAAAATAAATACTTACCTTCCCAAGAAAGGAGGCCCAAAAAACAATAATATACCGACAGTCATGGGAGCTCCGCACTCAATAGGAGAACCTCTTTGATCTTGTAGCGAGTAGAAAGGGAAGAGAAACACCCAATAAATTACTAAAATAATGAATTGTTCCAATAATTGATTTTTGGGACCGGAATTCGTTGCAGAACTTGTTTGTATAGAATCTACCATCCTACATATATACTTTAAAAAAATAATTAAAAAGCTGCTTCAATATTTTAAAATTTAAAATTCACGCATTTTTCCAGCAAAACTTTGAAGGAAAATTTTATGAAATTAATATTTTAAAATATTTTGTGACTAAATATTCCACTGCATTTTCTTAAAAAATAAAATATAAAAAAATTCCCTGCCAAATTCGGCCACAAATTTGAAATGTGAATTATTTATGATGAAATTCAAAATTGAATATTAATATAATAGCTTAAATTTAATTCTTTTCTAATTTGGGATGAAATTTCTGTCTCAACTTCTATCCCAATTTTCAAATTACTTTTTCAAAAAAAAAAAGTTGATGAAATTTTGGTTGCAATTCCATCGTTAATTGAAATAGAAAATATTCTATCTCAAAATTTTGTCGCAATTTTTCATTTTTCTTGCAGTATTCTAATGATGAAGGGAGAGTAAATTTATCATATGGGTTCTCACCCGCCGCAAAAACGTTTAGATTAGTTATAAGCCCAAATGATGAAATTCCCGCCCCCAAAAACCGACCGAAATGCCACTGCATCTTGCTTTGGTGTCTGTATACAATCAATTTAAAATTGATATATCATTAAAATAAAATATTTTACATTATCAGTAAATAGAAAAAAAGATATATAATTAAAAAACAATAATAGTTAAAAAATTTTAACAACAAAAATTTTAATAGTTTTGAATATAATAATATATGATAAATAATATTATAAAGTTGATTTACATTGAAAAAAAAAACACATTACAATGGTTGCTAATCAATTTAAATCCTTATATAATTATATTTTTATTACATTTTGTGCATATACTTTTGCAGTGTGCAACAGAGAAAACATTTTGTACTTAGTATTAACAATAGTTGCTAATGTTTTCACCTCCTCTCTGGCAGCACCGGAACATAATTTGTTAGGGCAACAATTGTATTAACAGATATGCATAAAATACGAAGCAAGCCTCCCATCCTTATGAGAAACTTGTGGATATTCCTGCAACCAATGTATCACAAGTGAGTTTTGCTTAGTTTTGATTCACATTGCACTAGACAAATCTAAAAAGGAAAAAATTAATTATGATGAGGAGAAAAAAAATTCAATATCAGCTATTTAATGATATGTTGGAGGAAATTAAAATAAATAAACTGAAATATTATTCTAAAATATCTGTAAGATTGTAGTAAATATTTTACTGTAATTGAAAAAAATTCTTTTTCTAAATTAATTTGAAATAAGTATTAAACTTTTATTGTTACTATTTTAAATTATGATTATATTCATTATGAATCATTTTGAATAATTATAATATTTATTTTTAATTATCTAGTTGTTGTAATGTAACTATTTGAGATTTGAAATAACAATCTTCGTTTATTTGAAAAAAATTCTAATACTACATTACTATTGAAGGCTTGGTACTACTTTCATACAGTGTTATATATATATATATATATATATATATATATATATATATATATATATATATATATATATATATATAAGTCAGCTGCTAGATGTATTGCAATGTATTTTAGGAATTAAAATTAAAATTTAATGTTGAAAATTAGTACACTTAACAAAAATTGTATGGAAATAGCATTGGGTTTTTAATAGTAATATAACATTAGAAAAATTTTCCTCATAGTTGATGCTAATATTATCTTGTATTTAAAAATTAACTTGTATTTCATTTTGGACTACTTTTTAACCTATAAATTCAACATTTTTCCGATGATCAGAAGTAGAATCTCTCATTTTAATCTCTCCTTTTCTTTATCTTTATTATTAAAGATGTAATATTTGTTTTTCAGAAATTAGTTGGGATTTATTATTATTATTGTTCTTATTATTATTATTATTATTTTGTTTTTGAATGGTGGGTGTACACAATGTTGACAATATGATTAACTAAATATAATATATAAATTAATCATAATAATTATGAACGTACCCAATGCATATTCTGATGAAACCATAATTGATTTGGATGATAATGATGAGTAATGTTGCAACTTACTTTACTCCTTTGATTATTCAAATAGAGAGAAAAGAGATGTTTTTGGAGGTAATCTTTATTGTGCATACATGAATTATAACCTTAATCTCTCTATTTAAGGTCAGACTTATGATAAGAAACAATTGACCACTAAAGGACTGTAGGTTGAGACCTCTACTTATATAAACTTATAATGATTTAACCTATTTGGATCATACACATTGAACTAGAACTTAATATATTCTATGCTTAATGTTAAAATACAAAACTAATCACTTAAATAAATATTTCAATAACTTATTTAATGCTAATCCATATAAATATATCCAAATAAATTATTTATTTTATTTAAATATAACACACAATTCATATGTCCTATTAGATTCTAAGGAATTTCCGTATCGAACTTCTAGTTATTGAAAGGAGACTTTTTATTCTCAAAGGCCAAATTTTTAATAGTTCTTAAAAATATTTTACTATATGATGATATTTATTTAAGTAAAAATTTAAATATTTTCATTTTCATCCAAAGAATCTTTTTATTTAATAAATTGACTGTTTAGTTGAGAAATACATAATTGACAATATTCAAGATTTTAGGACAATTATTATTAATTTATCAATATATTTAAAAAATTATTATTAATTAATACTGAATTTCTATTTTATGTTTCAGATTTCATTGAAAATTAAATAAATCTAATATATATAAATTTTATTTTTCCAATATCTATATATGTGACACATTGACATTTCCGACAAATGTCAATACCAAAAAAGTCTTATATACGAGTTTTATTTATTTTTTGTTTTTTTTGACATTTTTTTGGATGAATTATCATTGTCATAAAATATTGTCAGTAAAGATATTGGAAATACGCTATTTTCTTGTAGTCAATTCATGCTAGTAAAACTAATTACGTAATATTAAATGCGCATGGGAGAGATTATTAGTTCTCGAAAGATTTATAATTTGAATTTAAATCGATTTTAATAATTAATAAAAAGAAATTGCACCTAAAAATATGTAATGTCGTGACTCTTACAAGAAAATAGTTCTTTTTCAACAACTTATTTTTTGCGGACACGATATATCGCAGGGAGAAAGATGTAAATTACACCTTTCATTTGTAACACTCAATAATAAAAGGAAATTCATTATTCCTCAACAACCATCAACAGTTAAATCTAGTTTGCTTTGTTTTTTAATTATTTGGGTCATCGATTCACAAAGCACCGCAGTACGCATAGAGCAAACTATTCATTTCTTGGCTGTTGATTTCGTATTTTGAGCTAAGCTATCGGAACCACCAACACTGCTTCCACTTCACCGCCGTCGCCGCCAACCTTTCCCTTCACTTTCCCCTTTCCCATCCGATGCTCTTCCGCCTTCTTAACTATTTCCTGGTTTATCCGAGGTTTCGTGCATGATTTTGAAGAGGTTTCCTTAAGTATAGTAAAAAGATTATGTAAGGTTTGTGCTAATTGCTTTCATTTTGTCAATGATTTACGGTTGAATTATCTGAAATTTCTGCATCATTTCAGGCATAGGGAGAAAATCTAGGAAATTTCTACTAATTAAGTCATCGAAAAATCAGTAAATTAATTCTTATTATGGTCTACAAGTAAAAGCAATTGGCATTGCACACAATCATTGGTAAGTAAATGATTTATGAATCTGGCTAGCCTACGCATAAAAAGGGCTATGTTTTAGCATGTATCATTTACTCAGTAAAGTGAAATAGAGCTTAAAACTTCCCCAATAATGTTTAGGTATTAAAAAATTAAATGAAATTATGTGTCATTTACATTACAATAGGAAAAAAATAATATGTTTCTATTTTTCATCAGTAGCTGGCTAGTTTGAGATTGAGGTGCTATACATATCACATTGAACGTATATTTACGTATATACACATGGGACGCTAATTCCTGCTTCTTTCATTTGCTGATATCAATTTGTTCCTCTGTATATACGTTGTCCTATGTTTGTTATCAAGCATTCTCTTTATTGGCATTCATGTGAGCTATCTTACACATCGAACATACATGACAACTTTAAGTCCAAGAACAACTCGGCTTGAACATGATGCTTAGTCCATTTTTCTTGCTGTTTTGCTTTGTTGTCGTGTTTCGTGGTAAGAAAATATCAACAGCCAAAGCAGGGACTAATGTTAATGATGATGATACTAATAACGATAATAGTTAAGCGTTTTATATTGTTTACATGGGAGCTGCAGATTCAACAAATTGTTCCCTCCGAAATGAACAATTTCATCTTCTTGACTCAATGCTCAGGTTATAACCTTGTTATAATGTTACTTATTTGATTAAAGCTGCTTCTACTTTATATATTTATAAAGAATTTGTCACTGATTTGATTTGTTTGTGCTGCAAATATAAATTTGAAGAAATCATAATGCTTTAGCAAGCAACTACAAGCATGGATTCTTGGGTTCGCCACTAAAGAAGAGGCCGATTCAATAAGTGAGAGTCTAACTAGGTTTTTTTATTTGAGTGATATCTCTATTTCCTGACCCAATTTTAAAGCTTCATATAATTTATTCTTGGGATTTTCTCAAGTTGGAAACATACATCAAAATCGATTCTGACCTTATTCCTCACTCCAATTTTTCTTCTTCTGACACTATAATTGGCATCTTAGACATAGGCTTACCTTCAAATATTATTCCTATTATACAGATTGTTTTAGTTTAGTGATCATCTCATATTGTGGTTCATATTTTTACAAAATTTATTGTCGTTATGATTCAAACAGAAATTCTTATGTAGAGATCATGCATGTACTACTTAGTACTGAATATAGCCTTACGTTCAAAGACAAATTTATGAATATGTTTGGAGGGGTTATCAATGTTCATTCACGTATTATTTTCGTTTCTGGGACACATTTGTGTAGTAGAAAGAGGACTTCCCGTCGCCCTTGGTGTCTTAAATGACTTGTTCTGAATAATTGGTTTAGTTTTATTTATATCCTGACCTCTTTTTTTATGGTTATTTCTAAAAACAAGGGAGTTTATATGGAAAGTAAAATTTTAATTGAATGGCTGGATATTTTGCATGGACTCCATTATGATCTTCTTTTAATATGTTCATTATATAAGTTGCCCACCTTGTGTTTTTCCCCTTTTTATTGGCTGTTTCGATAAAGAGAGTTTATGTGGGATATAAAATGAAATTCATAGTCCGAAATCTTTAGATTCTAAGGGCCCATATGAATACGAATTGGAGAATTCTGTACGCAATAGCCATGTCAATCCAAAGACTATAAGGATCCTCTAGGTTTGTTTTGTTTCATTGTACACCAACAGAGAATGAAAAGTGTCAATCAAGATGCATTCGTAGTTCAAATGGTAAGCCTTTTCATTATTGGGAATATGGAGTTTGGTATAGCTTCCTTTATTTCAATTTTAACCATTTTTATGGTTTTTGAGTTTTTACTTTTGATGTTTGATCCTATGTTCTTTTGTCAATGGTTGATTGGTTTCTTAGTTAGTTGCTTCATTTCATTATTAATCAGAATTGGGTGAGCTGAATGGACAATGTTTCATTCCCTTTTTGTCAATGTTTATATATTTGAATTTAAAACAAAGTTTGGTTGTAATTATTTGTGTTGCTTTTGCCATTTTTTTCCATCTCTAGTAATGAGATTGATTTTTTTTTTTTTTAGATTTGCAAAAGCAAAGAAATGTGGTCATCCTTAAAACTACTTTAGACTATGTCACCAATATGAAACGTGACTAGATGCTGGTAACTTGATGAGTTGATCTAGATTCAGTTTTTTTTTTTAATACGTCAAATAATGAAAATATTGTGTTATTGATGTTTGTAAACTGACAAGTGATGAAGCCTAGTGGTTTATGTGGTGTAGCATTGCACATATCTACTCTTGCAGAACCCTTTAGGTGCTCTAAGCCAAACATTATTAGTTAAGATTGCACATTTTGCCTTGCGTTCAATTTTATCATTGGTCTGATATATATGCAATATGTGCTTTCTCCTTTATTTCTTTTCATAAGTGGAATATTGTAGTTGAATAGACAAGTTGACAAACTTTCAATCTTTCTATGTCTATTAGTTTATGGGTTCATACATGATACAAATTTTCTGTTTTTTACTATGAAGGATATTAGAAATAGAAATTGTTGCCATTTGTGTATTTGTTTTTATTGAAGACAAGTAGTTTATGCTATCAGTAATATACAAAAACAATTTTTTCTTCTTTGTTTGGCATGATTTTGTAAATTATTTTTTCGGAATTTCAAGAAAACACAAAGCAAATAAATACAATTTGTAATTAAACTTGTATAGACTAAGCTAGAAGTAAAGTCCAATGATAAAGAAACTTTACAAGGTAATTGATAGTGTATCACAAGTTGGCAATTGTGATAGTCCAATAGGAAAATGGGCTCAGTTTTGGACAAGACTTGGATGACAAATCAACCATGTTGTGAAGGTCATATAGTTGAAATTTGGGATTTATCTAGTTTGTGTACTATTTTTCCTAATTTTTCCAAAATTTAGGGGTATTTTGAAAATTTTAGTATGGATTGAGAACTTAAAGGGGTTCAAAAAGCCCATAATTGTAATCCTCACCTTTTTCTCTTCATATTGATGGGTTTTAGTGCTAAAAGGGCACCTAGATTATTGTGAAATGGACTTATAATAGTGTGAAAAAAGTATGTTGATTTATGTTAGGAGACAATTTGTTCAAAATACTTTTTTGCCTTGTGTTCAATTTTTTCATTGGCCTAATATTTTGCAGTATGTGCTTTCTACTTTGTTTTTTTTTCATAAGTGGAATATTGTAGTTGAATAAACAAGTTCACAAACTTTCACTCTCTATCTATCTATTAGTTTATGGGTTCATATGTGATACAAAATTTCTTTCTTTTTTTATTATGTAGGATATTAGAAATAGAAATTGTTGCCATTTGTGTATTTGCTTTTTTATTGAGGACAAGTAGTTTTTCTTATTAGTAAAATACAATAAAAATTTTCTCTTAATTTTTTGTTTGGCATGAATTTGAAAATTATTTTGTTGCAATTTGAAGGAAATAGAAAGCTAATAATTGCAATTTGTAATCAAACTTGTATAGATTGGGTTAGAAGTAAAGTCCAAGGATAAAGATACTTTATAAGGAAATTGGCAATGTGTCACAAGTTGGTAATTGTGATAGTTTAATAGGCAAATGTGCTCCATTTTGAATACGATTATGGAGGTTATATGGCCAAAATTTGGGATCAATTTGGTCTGTGTACTATGTTTCGCAATTTCCCCAAATTTAAGGGTATTTTGAGAATTTTGGTATGGTTTGAGAATTTAGAGGAGTTCGAAATGCTTATATTTGTAATCCTCACATTTTTATCTTCATGTTGATGGGTTTTAATGCTAAAAAGATAGTTGGATCATTGTAAAAAGGGCTTATGATAATATGAAAAAAGTATGCTAATTTTTGTCGAGAGAGGTTTTCTTCAAAATACTCTTTTGCCTTGTGTTCAATTTTATCATTGGCCTAATATATATGTAATATGTGTTTTCTCCATTATTTCTTTTCATAAGTGGAATATTGTAGTTGAATAGACAAATTGACAAATTTTCATTCTCTCTATATCTATTCATTTATGGGTTTATACATGATACAAATTTTCTCTTTTTTACTATGCAAGATATTAGAAATAGAAATTGTTGTCATTTGTGCATTTGTTTTTATTGAAGACAAGTAGTTTATGCTATTAGCAATATACAACAACAATTTTCTCTTAGTTCTTTGTTTGACATGATTTGAAAATTATTTTGTTGCAATTTGAAGAAAACACAGCAAATAAATGCAATTTGATTAAACTTGTGTAGATTGAGCTAGAAGCAAAGTCCAATGATAAAGATACTTTACAAGGTAATTGGTAGTGTGTCACATGCTGTCAATTGTGATAGTCCGATAGATAAATGTGCTTAGTTTTAGGTTGAGACTTGGAGGAAAAATCAACAATGTTATGGAGGTTATATAGCAAAAATTTGGAACCAATTCGGTTTGTGTACTATTTTCTCAAATTTCTCAAATTTGGGAGTATTTTGATAATTTTGGGATGGTTTGAGAATTCAAATGAGTTCTAAAAGCTTATATTTGTAATCCTCATATTTTTATCTTCATGTCAATGGGTTTTGGTGCTAAAAGGACACCCAAATCATTGCAAAAATGACTTATAACAATATGAAAAAAAGCATGTTGATTTTTGTTGAGAAAGCTTTTGTTCAAAATGCTCTTTAAGGAGTGGAGTGTTAGAAGAGCTGTTGGGGCCCCTAGACATTGAGCTAGGGACTTAAGTGTGTTAGTTTGTGACTATTTTCTAAACACTAAAAATTATGGAATGAGACATATACCAAGCAAACGGAGTATTCCTTTCCTTATTCAATTTATCCATTTTAACCCATTATGCTTAGAGGTTTCAAGTGTAGGACAATCTTGTGGTTCGGTATGTTCTAGTACTTTGGTGACATTTGATTTTGTCTTGCAGACTTGTGAGTTCCATTATCTATTCCAAAAGTGTTGTATGTGTTTAATAAGAAGGATGGTATGTTCATCAAGAGTGACAAGTATACACCGCATGATTTTGACTAGAAAGCTACTGACCTATAACACAGTGACTTTTGCATATAATCAATGATGGTTTACGTATATGCTTTCAGGTTTTCTATTTGAATCATTTCTCAAGGTTCTCTCTCACTTGCACAAACTTTTTCTCTTCTTTCATCCTAAAGGATCAACAGTCAACTGAGAAAAGAGCTTGAGTTAGTATCTTTTTCAAAATGCGTAACAAAAATTTATTTCTATAGTTGTTTTTTTCCCCTCAGATCTTTAATTGACTTATGCAGTTCTAAGCAAGTCATGCTACTGCACGTGCAAGCAAGGTACTTCAAGGTGCACAAGAATAAATTTCTAGCTATTGTATTTAATTTTTTTAATCTAGCCATTGAATTTCTTAATTCATATTTTACTTATTCTTTCTAACTTATTAACTTCAAATGTTGTAGAAGCTTTGGATGAAGCTAGGGTGCTACAGGAAAAATTGGTTGTTGATTTTAAAAATCGCATGCGAATTGAAAGAAGCTGGGCTTTATTGAAAATACCGAGCTCTGCTCAAGAGGTTAATTGCATTTATATAGGAGTTTTTTCGATTTGAGAATATGTTAGACTTAGATATTGTTCTTTCTACATTTCTGGTTAGTCAGGTAAGATGTTTTTATCTATTTCAATCTTTCTTGAAATTAATAAATGATTACATATATATGTGTACATCTATATATCTAAAGGAGCTTATTTTGATTTTTTCAAAACAAATTTACTTATTAGTGACGACCAAAATAAGTTGAAATTAGTCTTATACTGTTTTTGACAGCCATTTTGTGTGTTAGTAAAGCTATTGTCCATGAAGACATGGAAGAATTATGTCTATACATATCTCAACGGTCTACGACCTAAGGTAATTATCTGAGACTTTTATTGACAGTCATTGACCATTAATCATACAATTTGTGATATCATTTTTTGCGACAACTGTTGATGGCCAAATCTGCGTCACTGATAATATTTTTAATGGTCATGTTTTGCTTTATTGATGGTGATGGCTGTCGGTAATTGTCTATTTTCTTGTAGTCGATCACCATAATTAATGAAGTCCTAGACTATTACATAAAACTATATAAATTAGTGGCAATCAAAAAATTTTTTTCCCTAAATATATTGCTACTTGGATACGAGTTCATTAAAAGAATAAAATTAAATTTTTTGTACACGTGTCATGTGTTAGTTGGAGGATGGTTATATATAAGGCGGGATCTCCTTTATTAATCGAAATAGTGTTGCTTATACAAATTTTTATCATAATTGTGTTAAATAACTGACAATTTATTTTTTTAAAACAAGAAAATTAAAAAGAAAAACAACGAACAAATACACAAGATACAATCTAAAGAAAGAAATCCCAACTAGGTCTTGAACTAGTAAAGTCACCAATTCTAAAGGAGGTTAATTTCTGAAAGACATGGAGGCTGAAGTGCAAAAAAAAAAAAAAAAAGCCAAATATTAATCATGCGACTATCAATACTCATCTCATTGTTCAACCCATTGATTTTATTCATCCCTAACAAAATAAGTTTGTGTTAATTCTTTCATATTTTGTTAGGATAGTCTTTTGCTAATATAGAAATGTTTTAAATTGAGATATTGGGCGCAAAGTTGTTATCGTTTTATGACATAATTATTTCATAGATTAATTTTTTATGTGAATGATTTTGCCAAAACAATAACGTTCAAGCTTTGATTGAATCGCTTTATTCAATTTTGAAAATGGAAAAAATACATTCACCCTCCCTATTTGGTATATGAAATTTTACGTACTTTCCTTCTAATTTAAGAATCTACACAAACCTACTGTTTTAACTGTGAAACATACTGCACATAATCTTATATTGAATTTCTCATTAAAATAGCCATTTCCAACTTGTCAATGGTGTTATTTGACCAATCAGTGCCAAAAATTATCCTTGTACACTTCTTTTTCCCTCAGAATAATTCCCCTACTAAATGAATTAAGGTTTTCAGAGCAAAATTCTTTGCAGTAAAATAATATTTTCATCACTTAATTTTACTAGACAAGAAGATTCAACAACCAATGACTTATGAAAAAAAAATTCTATTAAAAATTTAGAGCTTATACCATAGAAATAAACTTAATAACATTGTGTTCATGTTTGGAAATTGCATATTTAACAAACCAAAAATTCTATTTTTACTAAAAGTGAGATCTAAAATTATATTTTTAATCTTTTATATCTATTGGATTTAGTTTTATAACATTGTCCACTCATTCTGTATTGATTAACAGTCTTTTATTTATATTTGGTATCCAATTTTGATGCATATAGCATTATTATTAACATGTAAGTAAAAAAAAAATTGTGTGTGCATGAGAGAGAGAGAGAGAGAGAGAGAGAGAGAGAGAGAATTGTAAATATTTTGTATTAGTTTCTAATTAGATTACAGAAAAAGTTGCTTTTATTTTGTAAATAGTAAAATAATTAAGGCAAATTCTACACTATCCATATTTCATTTTTGGATATAGAAACTTTTGATGTGCTGAGAATATCATAATTATTGGATTTGAATTGAATATATATATATACACACAAACTATAAATATAATTTAACATGTTATTTATGTAGGTAATGATTGAAGTTTTAATTTTGGATTTAACCATCACCCTCACCAATATTTCAATTATGAAAATGTCCTTGTATAAGTCTTATATTAATTACATGATTAAATATAATTATTAACACAAATACCCCATACTCGTAGCAAAAAAAAAATGTATATTGTATTCTTCGAGTAGTTGATTATTACTTTCATTTTTGAGTTATTCATTATGTATTTTTATTTTTCCCCCTTTCCATATTTCCAAGAGAAAAAATTTGAGACATACCCATGTAATATAATAAGCTTGATTAGTATGGCAATAAATATGATACACAAACTTAATTTCGATTATTTAATGAATTTAAATTTACAAAATAGTAATGAAACCTAAATTTGTCCTTCATTGAAATTATGTGGCCCTTTTTAACTTCGAAAGAAAGATGATGATTGTGCAATTATTGATTATGTGATCATATAAGTATCGGTCAAAAAAGAGTAATGTAATGCTTTTTTTTTTCATTTTTGAATTATTCGCAATGTATCTTTATTTATTTTTCCCCTCTTTTCCGCATTTCCATGAGAACAATTTGAACTATACCCATCTAGTATAATAAGATTGATTAGTTTGACAAAAATATGATATACGAACTTACATTCAATTATTTTATGAATCTAAATGTAGTTAAAAAAATGAAACTTAAGTTTATCATTCTTCGAAATTATGTGGCACTTTTTTTAACTTCGAAAAACGGTGATTGCATAATTATTGGTCAAGAAAGAGAAATGTAATGCTTTTATAATGATTGTAGTGTAGTTAGTAAATTTACAGTGGATGGATGAGTTAAAAAAAAAAGGAGCAAAAAGAAAATTTGTAAAAGAAACAAGTATTAGTGTTGTTTTATATTTAATTCACGAAAAAGTTGCCCAATTACCTTTAAAATTAAACATGTCATGAAACAAATAAAAGGAGAAGAAATATTTTATGAACAATAAAATAAT
Source organism: Sindora glabra (assembly GCA_020226215.1). Lineage (NCBI taxonomy): Eukaryota > Viridiplantae > Streptophyta > Magnoliopsida > Fabales > Fabaceae > Sindora > Sindora glabra. Next base: position 86,199,278 of record CM035227.1, on the reverse strand, counting down.
AAAATTTAAGAATAAAATATATAGTTGAGTAACTAAGTAATTTAATCAAACAAAATTATTAACTTATTTAAAGTATTTTTATTGTAAAAACAAATATTTTATATCATTTTTATAATATTCAGGAATATAAATATTTGAATTATAAATTATAGGAGTGAATAAAAAAAGAAAATATATAATCAAGTACATAAAAAGATAGAAATTAAACATGTACAAATAAAAAAAGAGAAATATTGTATGATCCATGAAATAGTAAAAGTTAAAAATAAAATATATAATAAAGTAATTAAGTAATTCAATCAAATTAAAATTTTAAATTATTTGAAATATTTTTATAGTAAAAATTAAATATTTTATATTATTTTTATACTACTCAACGATATTAATATTTCAATTAAAAACAATAGAAGTAAAAAAAGATATATAATCAAATAGATAAAAAGATAGAAATAGTCCATAAATTATAAAGTATAAAGTATTGTCACAATTTCAATTAAACTATATGAAATTTAATATCGGAGATATATTGATAGTGTTTAAATAAATAATTTTAAATTTTAACTAAAAATAGACTATATAAATAATTAACTTAATTGAAATTTTTATATTAAATTTTAACTTATTTAAAATTAAAAATGCTATTATTAAATTTAAAAAGAAAAAAAAAGATTAAAGGAGTGAACAACGAAAGAAGCAGAAAGGAAAATAATGAAATCAAGCAGAAAACTGAATTGCTTGGGTAGGAAAGAAAGCCACGAGAGATTGCCACGTGATTTAGAGTGGCACGAAAAATTTTAAGTTAAATCGATAAATAGATCGGATATTATTAATTTTTATTATTATTTTTAGTATGAAAAGAGAAGCAGAGAGGCAACTAAATTATTTATTGTAAATTTTATAACAATGAACAATAAAATATCCCTCTACTACTTAAAATTATTCCTCACACTTGAGATATCTATCAATTATATGAATCATATAATCCTGATCCAACAGTAAGTCTTCTTCCCACAAGACTTTCTAGATGACAATATTGGGACATTTCATGATTCATGGCATTGTACAAGATCAGAGAAAAAAATTATTAATAATATTCATCAAATCATGATCCTGGCCTCTTATATATAAGCTTTTACTAATATTTTTTGAAAAAATGTAACTAATTTTAATATCATATTCTAATGAATATAACTTTTAATTTTATTTTAAATTAAAAGAACTTGATCAAATAATTTAAAAATAACTATAAATTTATACTTTCAATATTTGGGTGGAAATTCAAATAACACTACGAAAATAACAACATATAGTATCAGATTTTAGATTTTCCAATACAAATTTTATTTCTTTTTCTTATACAAACTTTCAAACACACATAATAAGTATATAATTTGATTTAGCTATTGTGTTAACAAGTTAGACCAATCCAATTTTGATCTGTTAGCCTTACTGGATCTGGATTTCAAAGTACTGCTGGCAATTACTTTGAATCTTATTATTACACAAAAATTAATTTAAATAAGAAGATAATTTACAGTTAGAAATTAAAAAAAAATCTCGCAAAGTCTAATTTGAGTTAAATCCTCACAATTTAATTCTTTGCTGTTTTTTAAGCCCATAAAATGGATTTTTTTTCCTGTTAGAATTGGTTTTTAAGTGGTGTGGTAGGTGTTGTAGTATTGATATTTGAGTTACTATGTTAATTTGAATATTTTTTTATTGGGTAAGCATAAAATGGGGACTAATTGTTACATTTATATTTTTTTAATTTGTTATCTATTATGTTTATCGGAAATATTTGATGGATAATATTTCATCATAAAAAATATGTAATTCATTGCATTTTTAAATAAATTAATTCTTATTTTTTTTATTGCTGGCTTCCACCCTCTATGTCCTACATCCTTAATGTGAGAACATGACAACCATTGTTGAAAGCTTACTAAAATTCTACTGACCTATAATCGAAATCAAACAAAATATCCAACGAAATTCAACAAAATATATACTGACCTGCAATCGAAGTTAGCATGGGTTTCGAGCAGGGAGACTATTAACAAAACTAACAAAAACAAAACTAACAAAATTCATCTTGTATCAGTTAAAAGAATGATATTTTCATGGATTAAGTTGTAGTTATCTTTTTTCTTTCTTTTCCTTTGATATTTATTGATTCAAAGAATGCTTCCTCAAGATTGATAACCTAAAATACAACTAATCCTATCAATGTTTGATTTCATTGATGTCTTGAGGTACGCATTTGAATTTTATTTTCATATATTTAGTTATCATATTTTTTTATTTTATGAATGCCCTCATAGCCTAAAATGTTTAAGAAAGTAAATTGTTATGAAGCGACAAAAGTATAATCTTTTTATTACCAAAAAATAATTATCTTATTACAAGCCTAAACATGAAACCTAGAATCCCTCTAATCTAATGAATATAACAAATCCTTAGCATCCAATAAGTAAAATTTTTATTTTCAATTACAATAAAAAAAAATATTCTGGCGCCCATTCTGCCTACTGGTAATTGATAATCTAATGTGCATGATTCCATCTATCCAAGAAAATCAACAATTGAACTTTAAAAATAAAAAAGAACCCACTTGAAAATTATTTTTCCCTAACAATTCATTTCGCTTTGATCATCCAAATCAATCAATTTTGAGTCACCCAAATCCTTCCGATGTCAAACGACACGTACGCATCAATGCAGGCATATTTTATTTGTGCATATGTGAGTTCTTGGTTATCCCACCTACTAAAAATAATCTTCTTTGGTTTATCAAGCTCTAAACCGAGAACTTGCTTCACCAATGTTTTGAGACCTGGCCTCCCGGTTGCATGCGTCCACTCAATTCTGCCTATCGCCAACTCGCCGAGGTCTGCAATCTTTGCCACCATCAAACCGTATTCTTCCCACAACTTCTTGGCATCTTGACTAACCCCAACGCCGACGAAGGTATAATTACAATTACAAAGAAAGTCTATCAAAGATTGCGGCATATATGAAGAGTGGACCAGCTGGAAAATGAGGCAACGGTGCCCTACGCAAAGCTGCAAGATGGCAGCACAATTGCTGACATTGCGATTGAAACTGGGCCGCCACTCCGCGTCGAGACCAACGATAAGGTGGTGAATGCGCTGAGTTCTGGAGATCCAGCTATCCACTACCCATGGTTTGTCTGTGACGGTGGTCTGTATCCTACTGTCAAAGAAGTTTACAATATATGTTTCTGGTTTTGCAAAAATTTCATAGCTATTGGTTGCTGCCTGCTGGTGCCTGCTGGTTTGTTTCTGGTTTTACAGGAATTTTGTATGGAGCCATGGGTTTTGTTTGAAACTTTGAAGAGAGAAAGAAGAGAAGGGATTTAGGGCTTGGAATTGCAAATACTGAAGGAAGTTTTTCTTCAAGAGACTGAGGAGAAGGATTTAGGAATTGGAATTATAAATAGCAAAGATGTGGGGAAAAGATTTTGATGGACTCTGATTTATATCATGTGAAAGCTGTCCAGTGAAGATCATGACTATTTTTTAGGAAATATTTTTGAAAAATATGATTCTATTATATATCTTAGATAAAATCAACATTATTTAAGTCTATTAATTCTTAACGTCAATTTCAATTCAAATTAGAAATCTTTAAAGGATAATAATTTTAAATATTCATATATTAATATAAAATTTTGAATTATTTTCTTTCACGTTTTATAAATTTTAGGTAAGTTTGTTAATATTGTATGTAATTACAATGACTAGTGTGAAATTATTTAATCTCAATGAAGTTTAGATTTTGAATTTGAAATTGAAAATTAATTCATAATAATTTTCAAACTAACATCTTTATAAATTAATAATATTTTTAAGGGCTCTTAAATATTGTCACCAATGTTTCTCAACCAAAAAAAATTAATTCAATAGATAAATATTATTTTTTCCTTTTGAATGAATATGAAAATTTATTGTGGGGAATAAAATTTTATTATTTGAACAACTATACTTATTAAACAAAATATTCTTGGTGAAATGTTAAAAACATATAATAAATATACAAACTTCTCCATTAGTTGTAAACTTGGGGCGGAAATTCTTTATATTCATACAGTAGATATAAAAAGTGATACTAGGATAATATTTAGATGGTCTTAAAAACGAAATTAATTAATTCATAATTTATCAAGTAACCTTTTTGGGATGGGCCTATAAGAAAATTTATGATTTATTTTGCCTGAAAATTGAAATAGATGGGGGAAGTTACTCAATAAAACTTTATATACGTTGTATATATTTACTAGTTTCTAATTTTGATGCCAAATTGAATACAAATTGATATGAGCTTCACTCACAGTTTTATAAACGTTGTTCATAAGCTGTAATAATTTATTAAAGTAGAATTTTTTCGCTTAAGATAATGTATCAAAAAACCTCTTTTATTTAGATTTCATTTTATCTTTCAAATCAATAAATTATAAGGTAATTTATTTAAATACACCATACACACTTTATACGATGAGGTTCACGGGGAGTGGGGGCCAAGCAAAACGAACCTCACATGCCCAGGCTTCCTTCGTATACATGAAACTTAAAAACATGTTTGACAAGTAATTCATGTTTGTGTTTAACGTAAAATCTATATTAATAAACAATTATGACAAAAAACTATAAGAACCAATCTATTTATCGATTTAGCTTCAAATTTTCCGTGCCACTCTAGATCACGTGCCAATCTCACCATATTTTCTTTCACGCCCAATAAATTTAATTTGATGCTTTTTTTTTTCATTATTCTCCTTTTCTTCTCTCTTTGTTCACTGTTTCACTCTTTTTTTCTTTTAAATTTAATATTAACATATTTAATTTTACATAAATTAAGACTTAATATACAAATTTTCAATTCAATCAATAAATTATATAATCTATTTTTAATTAAGAATTAAAATTATTTATTTAAATTTTATTGATATTTTTTAATATTAAATTTCATATACTTTAAGTGAGATTTTGATAATACTTTATAATTTATGGACTCTCTCCATCTTTCTGTCAACTTAATTATATTTCTTTTTCTTGTTTTCTCTTGCTATTTACAATTCAAATATTAATATTATTGAAAAATATTGAAATAATATAAAAAATTATATTTCTATAAAAATATTTCAAATAATTTATAAAATTTAATTTGATTAAATCACTATATTATTGGCTATGTTTTAACTTTTATTATTTTATGCTTCAAAGAATATTTCTCTTCTTTTTTTTCTTGTTTCATCATATATTTTTTTTATTTGCGCATGTTTAATTTCTATCTTTTTATCTACTTGATTATATAGTTTTCTTTTTATTTCTTGTTTGCTCTCGTTGTTTATAATACAAATATTAATATGACTGAATAAAAATATTTTAAATAAGTTAAAAATTTAATTTGATTCAATTACTTAATTAATTAACTATATATCTTATTCTTAGCTTCTATTATTTTATAGTTCATACAATATTTATCTCCTTTTTTTTGTTTCATTACATGTTTAAATTTAAAAGTATTTGTGCAACTTTTTCTCTCAATTAAATATGAAATAAAACTACTACTTGTTTCTTATGCTAATTTTCTTTTCTTCTACCTTTTTTTAAACTCATCAAATCAATAAATATGCATTACATTACTCTTTCTTGATCAATAATTATATAATCATATAACCAATAATTTCACAATGATCGACTTTCGAAGTTAAAAAGGGCCACATAACTTAGAAGAATGATAAGCGTAAGGGTAATGTAGTACATTAAGTCAGAAAACTAAAGTACCAGAACCACTTTAAAAAAAATGCATGTATAGACACCTTTTAAATGGACACAAACATAGTTATAGATACACATGCATAGACTATCTATTCCAAATATCAATTTTGCATCAAGACAATTTCTACAAGATTAGGAAAAGTTCATCACGTTAGTTTCAAAGTTTGAAAAATATTGAAGAAAGAGATGTGAGTTCCATTTCTCGAATTTTACAAAAACAATATAAGATTATGCGCAGTATGTTTCACGGTTAAAGAACAGGTGAGGGTAGACTTTTATATTAGAAGGAAAGTATATGCGATTTCATATAACAATTAGGAACGGTGGAGGGTGAATGCATTTTTTCCCACTTTTTAAATTGAATAAAGCCATTCAATCAAAGTTTGCACGTTATTGTCTTGGCAAAATCATTCAAATGAAAAATTAATCCACGAACGTTATTGTCTTTCACAAATTAACCTCCTTTAGAATTGTTTGTTGAGTGCAAATTTTAACAAAATTGATGGAAAAATTTATATAAACCAGAAATCCATAATGATGTATACATGATTTGTACAAATAAAATTAGAGATTATGAACTACAAGGCCCTCCTAGTGCATCTATCTAATCAAGTTTGAACTTTGCTGATGGGGTAAAAAGAGAGAGAAAGATGGGATAGGCTCACTAACCACTTTTTCTATTTGATGAGTCTTTGAAGAAATTTTAGTGTGTCATTTTGTAGCTAAATGGGAAATTGTAGCTTATCTTATAAGGAAGTAGCTAGGGACCTAATCCTAATTCTAACCCAACTAGGTAACTAACCCATTATTGTTAACCCAAGGTCAGGGTATACACACACTACATTATATTATACAATATGATCTAGGTATTATTATTATTATATTATTGACATTGTTATTAATTTATCCAACCATATTAAAGTGTGTATGTCCACAAAAATTGCTTACAATCTCCCACCTGGATAACAACTTTTAATGTGTAACATCTTGGATTACAATATGTGGCCATATTCAAACAGTATAATTAATATAATTCATACCATAATAACCAATGGTCGAATATGGGTTTTTCAACAAATGTATACCTAATCATCCAATAGGGTTGTAAAAGATATACATATATGAAACACTCATTCCAAAATGATTAAACAAAAGAAGTGTGTCTACAATCAAAATATACAGAATGGTTCATGCATATGCCCAAGATGCCTTACAAAAATTTGAGATAGAGTTTAAATGTCTCGTTATACTACCATAATATAATATGTGTACTTTTTACAATATAAGAAAATGATAATACTATATTATCATAAAATCTTGAGATCAACATATTTTAAGTTTCATAAATACTCCCACTAACCTAAAACATCAAAAATTCAATAAGGTCCATTCCTAATACATGCCTTTTAAATATTCTCATAGTTAGGCGCTTGGTTAATGGGTCTACAACTATACAATCTAACAAAACATGCTTAATTCTAGTAAGATGCTCACATGTCTTCTTTTTTACAAACTGATACTTCACATCAAAGTTCTTTGTGTAGGTAGAACTTTTGTTGTTTTGAGAGAAACTAACAATAGCAACATTATCAAATATACGGTTAAAGGCCTTGTAAGGCTTTTAACTAAGCAAAACTCAAAAAATAAAATTCCTTAACCATATAACCTCTCGAGTGGCTTCATAACAAGTCATATACTCTGCTTCCATAGTGAAGTTTGATATTAATGTTTGTTTAACACTTTTCCATGCCACAGTTCCTTCTACAAGCATAAAAATATATCTAGAAGTTGATTTCTTATTATCTGGACGACCTACAAAGTTAGATCTGAATAACTTGTATAAATCAGATTACTAGACCTTTTATATGTCAACATGTAATTCTTTATGCCCTAAAGGTACCTTATGACTTTCTTGGCTACAATCCAATCTCTGACTAGGATTACTCAGGTACCTTCCAAGTACACTAACTGTAAATGCAATATTTGGACATGTGCACATTTGAGTATATATCAAGCTACCAACTACTGAAGCATAGGGGACCAAAATTATTTTAGATTTTTTATCTTCATTTTAAGGACACTAGACTTTAGAAAATACATCACCCTTTTGAATGGGTGTAGAATTATGTGAGCATGAAGCTATGTTAAATCTCTTAAGCACTTTATTAATATATGATTTTTAATACAAGCTAAGCAGACCTTAAGATCTATCATGATAGATCTCTATGCCAAGCATAAAAGATGCATTTTTGAGATCCTTCATATAAAAATTTTGTGATAATGACTTCTTTAACTTATTTAATAGGCTTATATCATTGTTAGCAATAAGAATATCATCAACATATAATACAAGGATTACAAAATTGCCCGCATTCTTCATATGATATATGCATTGATCTGTAGCATTCTTCTTTAAACTAAGCGAAGACACAATCTTATCAAACTTGTGATACCATTGCCTGGATGCTTGATTCAGGCTAATATGGACTTATTTAACTTGCACACTAAGTGCTCTTTACCTTTCTATTAGAAACCATTTGGTTGCTTCATGTATACTATTTTTGATAGGTCACCATTAAGGATGGTAGTCTTGACATCCATTTAGTGCAGCCCTAGATCAAAATGAGCCACTAGAGCTATTACCACTTGAAATGGATCTATAGTTCAAATTGGAGAAAAGGTCTCCTTATAATCCACTCCTTCCTTCTAAGTGTAGCCTTTAGCTACCAATTTGGTCTTGTATCTTTCAATCTCACCTTGGGTTGTACATAGAATCTTGAAAATCCATTTACACACAACTGGTTAATATTTGGTTGGTAATTTAACCAAATCCCATACATTATTCTTAGTATTGAATCTATTTCATCTTCCATATCACGTTTCCATTTTGAAGAATTAACACTTTAAATAGCTTCTAAAAAATTAATGGGATCTGAATCATCATTTGCATCAAACTCATGTTTTTGTAAATAAACCACATAGTTATTTGAAATTTCCTAATGGGAAGTTCTTTGTGATCTTTATAGGTGAACTTCCCCAACCTCTTCATCTAACTTTCTTAATTCAATTACTAGTTGAACTAGAGCAACTTGTGTAACTACATGAGATAGTCTTTCTAAAGGATCTATAAGAGGAACAACTTTTTGTTTTTCACTCATTTGAGAGACACTACCTTGCTTCTCTCCAAAAATAATCATCCTAGATAACTTGCTCCCACCTTTTAACTTATCCACAAAATAAATTGCATGATCTAACTCAATAATTCTTGTAGAGTGAGTTGGACAATAAAATTTGTTGCCTTTTGAACCAATAAAATACCCACATATCATTTTTAACTCAAGTTTCTTGGCATATGGATGATATGACTTGATCTCTGCTCTATAGGCCCAAACATGAAAATGTTTCAAACTAGGCTTCATTCCATACATTAGCTCATAAGGAGTTTTTAGCATAGATTTTCTTGGAACTTGATTTAACATATATGTGACTATTCTTAAAGCATCACCCTATCAAAATATTAATAAAGTGGAATGAGCAATCATACATTGCACCATCTCCATAAGTGCTCTATTCCTTCATTTATTAATTCCATTTTACTCTAGTGTACTCAGTGTTAGGTTACGGATTAACATACTTAGCGGAATTTTTAAATTTTGATCCGAATCTACCTAGGATCCATGCAAAAAGCATAAATCAAGGTTAGGGTTTTACCTTGTTTGTGTTTGTGTTTGTGTTCTTTCTTTTAAGAGATTAATTCATAAATCAAACGCCGTCCGAATGTACAGTGTCTCTACAGTATCCATATGGAGTGAACAACGATCTCTCCCCTGGGTGAAGCTGCTAGGATTCGTTTTTCTCACTAGGATTGAGATTGGATGTTTTCTAGAGTGATTTTAGGATTTGATGAAACTTATGAGCATGAATTAAAAGGTGCTGCCTTCAAGTCCTTATATAGAACTAAGGCATATCATAATTTTAGTCCCACTAGGATAATGCCTCAAAAATTCTAATCACAACAAATAACTATCACCTTATCCTTATCCTAGTGAGAGTGAGGAGAGATAGGACTTATCTTATTAATTATCTAATATTAGATAATAATAATATTATCTCATAATATAATTATATAATATCTAATAACGTAATTATTTGATATTACTTTAATATCAAATAATATCACATAATATATAATATATATATATTACATGAATAAATATATATTTTTATAATAATATATATATATGCATGAAAATAAGTCCAATTAATTGAATTTTAGTCCAACTAAAACCTAATTAATTATTGTCTTATTCCTACTCCTTTTGTGTGATCTTGTAGGTTCTTACTACGTTGATAATGACTTATTTTAGGTCATAGATAGTGAGCGGTATCTAGTAATACATCACTACCACTCAAGTAGTAAGAATGTCTATGATTCGACATTTACCTAATATATGATCAATCATTTTACATCATAACCCCTTTTGTAACAATATCCAAATCGAACTGAAGGCATGGAGTGTGTCATCCTCATCAATGTTCAATTTATATTTCTTGATATTGAGTAGACTTAAAATAAATGATTAATATCACATATTGATCTAATTGAGCATGGTCATGCATTTCTAAGTCTCACTCAATCAAGGGGCCTAAGGATATTTCTCTTTCATACAAGAGTAATAAAATCCCATCTACATCACTTACTTCCTTCTGCATGATTTGTGACACACCCAATCAACATCCTACTCATCATCTCGATTAAAGGTGATGTAGGACAACATCAAAATGAGTAACTCCTCATGTAGGGAACAATAGTGACTTTAGGTCAAAGGACTGTGCGCATTTGTGATCATATGAGAATAACTAATGACACATTTATCCATACAGTATTCTCACAGTGGATCAGTCCAGTATATTGTTCACTAACAATGTACTTATGTATTGAGTTGATATCACATATCCATGATTCATAATCATCATTTACTATACATGCTAGTCTCGATATATTATTACTATCCTTTTCGTGATAATACTTAACTAGGAGCATTTTAGGAATAGCAAAGCTATTCCAAGGATAATTATTATATTTAAGTTATAATTTATGTAAAATAAAATAAAACAAAACACAATAATTTTATTACCAAAACAAAATGTAATACATTGTGTAATATTGCAATCATCTCTATGATTGGCTCCTAGGACACACACCAACACTAAATATAGTACAATTAAGTTCTATTCCTCACTTTTGTAAGTATCTTGCAAAAAGACTAGGAATCCTGCCTATTTTATCATATTTACCATAAAATTCATCACCTCTATTTGAATGAACACATTTGATTAGTTTATTGTGCTTTAATTCAGTTATGGTTTTAAATCTCTTGAATGCCTCTAATGCTTTTCACTTTTTAGAAAGAAGCTCCACCCATCCAAATCTTGAATAGTCATCAATGAAAGTAATAAAGTACTTGAAACCTCTTAATGCAGTAGGTAAGGTAGGTCCACATATATTAGTATGAAACAATTCTAGAATACTTTCTTTTTTGGTCCTTATAGTTGGTCACATTTAGTGCTTTCACAGAAGTTAGTTGCATAAGAATTGAAGTTGAGGAAAATTAATAAAGAATTTATGAAATTAATTATAAATCTCTAACATTGCATGCCAAACTTTAATCATAATAAAAATTTCCCTATAATTGTGCAACCTTTTACAGTATTATATTACGACACCTCATACCGATAGGGTATTAAGCATCATAACATAATACAAGAATTGTACACTAAATTCCTAATATCTAACATTGATAGAGTATTAATAATTTTAAGGAAACAATTTTAACATACAATTCTTACACTCTTGTTATCACCTATAAACTATATTAGTAGCACTACACCAATAGGGTATATATATCTACTAATATAGTACTCTCCTATACACTAATATTTACATGATTAATATAATCAATAAATCAACATATCATTTACTTAAATATAACTTTACAATGTTTCATGTAATTAACCCCACGATAGGTGAATATTAATTATACGTAATTTAGAGGCATGACTTAAGTTATGTTAGTCTTTGCATAAAACTAAATAATTATATATTATTGACCAAAATTAAGAATACATGTAAACAGCATCAAAATGACCTAGAAAAATTTCATACAACAGTAAACAATGCCAAGATTATATAGTAAAAATTTTTTATGCCTAAATATTATCAAATTAATATAAAAAAGTAAGACAATTTTTTTACTCGAAATGATATCATCATTTAGACTTGTGGCTAATACCATGTTCTTAAATCCCCAACGTATCACTTTTATTTTAATGGGTATAAATTTTTTAATTTCTAACATTACCTTTCAGTTAATTTCCAAAACCATCTACAATTAACTCTCCATTTTCGATTTTGTCCTAAAGCAAAATTGAATTCTTTTTTTTTTATCAAAATTAAACACTATTCATTTGATAGTTTCAAGCACTGAATGAGTATCAAACACTATTTATTTGATGGTTTCAACAATTGAATGAGTATTAAGTATTATTTATTTGATGGTTTCAACAATTGAATGTGGGGTTTTACATTTGGAATTTATTCTTATTTATTATTTATCCAATTCCCTAGAATCATTCCCAAAAAAGATCAAATTTGTAGAAATTTGTACTATACTTAAGAATGGTTGAATCTATAAGCAAATTTTGCATCCAAAATTGATCTTCTTCAAGTCTTTTGTTTAATTTTATTGACATGTTTGAGAACACCTTAATCTACTCAGATAGTCAAAACACAAACTGTATTCAAATATCACTAGGTAAAACTATAACAATAAGAAATCGATGAAAGCAAAGTATATTGTTATAATTTTTTTATTTTTTATGTAATAATGACCAAAATATATATACAAAGATTCAAGCCAGATAGTAAATTATAACATCAAATTCATATAATTTGTACAATCTAACTCATCTATATGGATTTTAGACTATTTGTTGAATGAAAATTTTTAATAAAATTGATAGCACAATTATATAAGTGAAAAATCCTTAATGATAAATACATGATTTGCACAAATAAAATTAGAGATTCTAAATTACCTAATCCTCCAAGTGCATCCATCTAATTAGGTTTGAGTTCTGTTAATGAGATAGAGAGAGAGAGAGATGAGATACACTAAAATTGATAAAAACAAAAGTAATTTGTTGAATGAAAATTTTTAATAAAATTGATGGCAAAATTATATAAACTAGAAATTCATAATGATGAATACATGATTTGCACAAACAAAATTAGAGATTTTGAATTACTGGACCCTCTTAGTGCATTCATTTGATTAGGCTTGAATTCTATTAATGAGGTAAAAAGAGAGAGGGAGAGAGAGATGGGATAGAATCACTAACCATTTTTCCTCTTTGGTGAGTCTCTCAAGATATTTCAGTGTGTCATTTTGTAGTTAAATGAGAAATTACAGTTCACTTTATAAGGAGGTAACTAGGGATTTAACTCTAATTATAACACAATTAGGTAACTAACCAATTATAGTTCACCTAGGATCAGGGTATACACATAGTACATTATATCATACAATTTGATTTAAGTATTATTATTATATTACTAACATTGTTATTAATTTATACAACCATATTAAAATTGTGTACGTCCGCAAAAATTTGATTACATTGTTGACTTAACTAGTTCAAGACCTAGTGGGATTTCTTTCCTTAGATTGTATCTTGTGTATTTGTTTGTGGTTTTTCTTTTTTCTTTTCCTTGTCTAAAAAAATAAATTATCAGTTATTTAATACAATATATTATAAAAATTTGCGTAAGCAACACTATTTCGATTAACAAAGGAGACACCGCCTTATATATAATCATCCTCCTATTAACACATGATACGTATGCAAAAAATTCAATTTTAGTTTTTAATGAACTCATATTCAAGTGGTGATATACTTAGCGCAAAAGTTTTTAATGCCGCCAATTTATATTGTGTGTTGTAATTGTGTAGGATTACATTAACTACGGTGAAGAGTCACGACATTTTATATTTTTAGAAAACGTGTTTGAATCATATATTTTAAGTAAAATCAAAATTAATTAAATCTGTTAATTATTAAAATCAATTTAAATTCAAATTATAAATATGTAAAAACTAATAGTTTCTCACACGCGCATTTAATACTATATTTTGAATTATGCTCTTAAATGTTCCACTAACCATAGGTTAGATAATTTATGGCTTGTGTAATTGGTTTGAATTATGTTCTTGAATGTTCCGATAACTTTAGGCTTGATAATTTATAGCTTATGTAATTAGTTTTACTAGGATGAATTCGCTACAAGAAAATAGTATACTTCCAACGTCTTTACTGACAATCAATTATGACAATGACAAATGGTCTAAAAAATTGTCGAAAAAAAAAACTTATATACTCCCTCTACTTCTTTCCATTTTAGAGATTTTTTTATTCTTTTTTATCTTTCCTTTTAGGAAACTAAAAAAATCATTTATTATTTTCTTTCAAATATTACCCTATGAAATAAATAAATGATCAATAACTTTACTTACTAGTTGATTTTTAGTAGAGGATATATTAATTAATTATAATTTATCTTCAATAAAATTAAAGTTATCTATTTCCTTCCTTATTTCCTATTCAAACTTATAATCAATTTTAACCCCTCTAAAAGTCCCCAGACTTCAGCAGTAAGCCTAGAGACACAACCTATCCCTCTACAGAAGGTTGCAACCCATCATCCATGGTGATTTTGAGTGACTCTACGTACTCCAGCTAAGTTAGTTAACCTACCAGCTGAACCATCTACATTCAGGGAGAACTAGCTTTCTGGAGGAGGATCCCATTTCACAAATAGATTCAACCTCCTACGTTCTCCAAAAGGCCTCCTGCCTATAGATACGCACGTTTTAACAGCTTTGGCAAAAATTTTCTGGGGAAGCTGATTCGTGAGCACACTTTTTTATTGACCATTGAGATTTTGATGAAGAATGTGAGTCCTATGAATCCAAACACACTATATTGCAATACAAGAAGCTAGAATAGCAATGCCTTTCTGACTCATTAGATTAGAATTGAGTCAATCTTTGAACTCACCAAAATGGAATTGAGCATTGACAAAAGGAAATCTAGATCCTGCCCAGATATTTCTAATGATATAACAATCCCTAAACAAATGAGACTGATTCTCCTCCTCAAGCCTATAGAAAACACACATTGTATCTGTATCTATAACATTGCCTCTCTGACTCAACATTGATTTGGTTTTTACACTATCCTTCATAAGCACCTGATCTTTAAGAGGCACAGGGGTTTTTCATATCCATTTGGAGCTAGCAGTTCTTTGCACTACCTGTTGACTATGACTTTCGGCAAGCAGAGCATAAGTCTTCGTAGCACCGTACTCAACATCTTTAGAGGCATTCCAAATGAGTTTATCTTTTTGGCTCGTGTCATTGGGAATAAATATAAAATAGATAGTAAAAATAATATCTTTAGAAAATGAATGAGATAGCAAGTCAAAATTCCACTCTCCCTAATTCATCAGAAGATTAGAAACGTGCCAGCACTCCTGATCTTGCAATAAATGCCCAACAAAATTGTCTCTCAAAGCTCGCAAACTTGTCTAGTTGTCTGTCCAAAAATCGATATTCTGTCCATTAATGGGACACCATCTCTAGCCTTGGTACTCATGTCCTGCCAAGTTGGGGACACCTTTATCATAGGTTTAAGCTTATTCTGCACAAGCACCTAGCCCAACCTTATCTCTTTCGATCAAGAATCTCCAATTTAATTTGGTAAGAAGAGCAGGACTTCTAATATGAGCTCATAGTAGTATCAAGCCTCTTCTTTAATAGGCTTAGTTATTTGATCCCAAGCCACTAGTTGCATCATTCTGCTTTCAGCGATAGATTCCCATATGAAATTCCTTATGATTTGATCAATTTTATTGTAAACTCTCATTGGGATGTAAGAAATTGCATAAAGGGGATTCACAAGTACAAACTTAGCAAGAGTCCTTTTCTAGCTAAATTCAAAGTTTTTCATTGCCGACCGCTTAATTTAGCATTCAACTTATCAAGCATATGTTTAAAAGCTTTCTTTCTATTTCTAATATGAAGAGGGAAGCGCAAGTACAGATCTGACTTATCTATACTATCAAAATTAAAAATTTTAGCAATTTCTCGCCTTAAACTGATCACAATATTATGGAAAAACAAAATTTTGGACTTACTACGATTAACTTGCAACCTAGATAAGTTACAAAACTTTTCCATAACATTTCTAAGGCAGAAAGCATTGTCTTTATTAGCCTTTGCCATTAAGACAATATCCTTATAAAAAAATGAAGTGTAAAAATCTTAGACTATTTGGAGAAACAATGACAAGTTGCCAATACCCTTCATTCATCTCACTATCTATCAAAATATCCTTAAAAACTCTATAAATAGAATAAAAATTTAAAGAAAAATAGGATCTCATTGTCTCAAACCCTTATAGAACAAAAGGCTGGTATTTCTTTTGTGTTAAACATAATAGAAATAGAGGTAGTGGTGATACTATTGATCATCAATTGTTTGAGATGAGATGGAAATTGATACAAATCATGTACAAAATCCACAAATTTCCATTCAAGTCTATTGTAGGCTTTTCCAAGTTTTGATTATTTAATGTTTTTCTTATTTAAATTTTTATTTGTTTCTTACTTTAATTTTTAACATGTATGTCTTTTTATTATTTTACATTTTCTTCATTTCAATTTGCTCTTCATTGTATGAATATAATTTTAATAGCTGTTTATTGCTATAGTCTAATTTTGATCATACTCATAGTCTAGTATTTTGGTATTCATATTAGGTTAGAAATCCTATGCTAAGATCAAATATAACACAAACATTAGTATGTCATCCTAATATTCCCATACTCATTCCTACTCACAAATCCTATACTAAGTTCAAATACTCCCTCCGTTCCTATTTATTTATCACCATTAACTAATTTGACACATATTAAGAAAGTAGTTGAATATTTTTTTAATGAGCTTTACAAGGTTACCCTTGTTGCACAAAATTCAAGATAGTTGAAAATAGAGAGAAAAATGTAAAGAAATAAATGCAAGTTGACTAATAGTATAGAATAATAAAGCATTTATTAATGAAAGAGAAGGATAGATTTGGAAAAATAATTTTTAATACTTCATTGGAATTCTAAAGCGACAGATCAAAAGGAACAAAAATCTTCTTCAAAATGTGATAAATAAAAATGAACGGAGGGAGTATAACATAATTATCAATATATCAGGGTCATATAATATGTCTAAATTGAATACCATAACAAATATATCAAGCATAATATACACATTCCACAACTAATTTCACAAAAATGAAAGAATTTTACACTAGCAACATATTGCATTCCATAATCAAACTTCAAATACAAGAATACTTAAGAAATTTCTACATACCTCAATGGAAATAGTGAAAGAATGAACTAAAGAATGAGAAAAAGAACAATAGTATAATCAAGCCAATATGCAAAGCCAATGTGAGAAAAATGAGTGTTTGAGAGAGATAAAGAGTGAAAAAAAGGATAAAATAATAAAGAAAACATCAAAGTCCACAACTAAAATGTAGAAAATTTCCTCCTCTCTTCCTTAGCTCCATCATGGGAAATGATGAAAATGATATTCAAATACAACAGTACTAGAGAAGTTTCTACCTACCTTAATGCAACAATGGAAGAATGAATAGAAGAATGAGCAAAAGAATAGCAACATAATTTGGTCGATATGCAAAACCAATGTAAGAAAAATGAGTGAGAGAGTGCCAGTGAATAAATGGATAAAATGATAAAGAAAACATCAATTTTTATACTTGAAATGCATAGAATTTCCTCTTCCTCATCAACTCCACGAAATGATGAAAATGATGTTCTACCAAAATTTAAACCTATACTGATGGCATTCTTTTCTATTTTTGGTATAAACTATATAAAAAATAGGCTTCATCTCACATTTCCTCATTTTTCCCATAAACCCTATAATGATGATTTTGTCATCTATATATAGTAAAACTCTAATTTTTAATTTTTTCAAAAAATGTTATATTGATAGCCAAGTCATTGAAATAGAGCCATGATTAATTAGCACCAACTAGTGGTGCCCTAGTTTCCTAGGCAATCTATATCAACAACAATGTTATTGGTAATTATTGAAAACTTATTTATGTCATTTCCCAATTCTAAATGATTATCTACTCACAATGTATCAATGGCACATGCCATCATAATAAATATCATTTTTTTTAAAATTTTTTCTTTCCACTGATGACAATATTATTCATAAAAAATTAATAATTTTTTTATTTGTTTGAATCTATACCAATGACATTGTCATTGATATTGAGTTGCTACACCAATTTTTGGTGCTAGGCTTTCCTGCCATATAGCTTTATGCCATGTGCTGACAATCGAGGAAATGTTTTCAGTATAGGTATCATCGTTATAAGTCGATTTTGTTGTCGTGTAATGAAAAGTCTGTCCTCTTATTACTTTATTAACTACATGCACTAAATGAAGTAAATCCATTGTTGAGTAATACATATGAGGATGAAATAATCATTGCATTAATATTGATAGTTATATGTATAAAAAATTATAAATTAAAACTAATGAAGTTTTCATTCGTTATGATAATTTCGCTTGACTTGTTCGAAATTCTTTTCTTCTGTGTTGTAAATAGATTTTCATGACTCATAATAGCGTATGAATTTCAAGAATCCATAGAAAGAAAGGAATTTGGTGTCCCAAATTAACAATGAAGGAGAACATGTAATTTTATACTTGAGAAGTAAGATGACTTTGACTCTTCTTTTAACCTAATCTGCAACTTCTACAATCCAGTCAACATTCTATCCGGCCAATAGGAATTTTTCTATTTGGATAATGGATAATTTCAAAATAGTTGACATTGTGTTCATTTTAAAAGTTAATAGATACAACTGATTACAATAATAGGTTTTGCGTATTATTGAAACTTACATGAAATTTAAAGCGTAAGAGGCAAACTTTGGGCAAGAATTAAAAGATTTTATGGCAATATTATAATCCTATATACTAGACACAGCTATAAATTTATCAAAAAGTTGCATCTTCTTTTTTTTTGTGAAATCGTGTAAATTTTTTCCAAGTTGTACTGGAACAATATATATATATATATATATATATATATATATATATATATATATATATATATATACTCACACACACACACACACACAGACATAGGTATGTATGTAACTTGATCACGTGCATACTTAAGATGTAGAATGTTCTAGTTATATATATGATAGTCTAAATTGTGTTTAATTAGAGTGTTTACATTCGATACAGTCCAAAGTTGCATCTATTATTTTGTTACATTAATGTGGAACAGATATAATATTATTACTATTCAATTACTATTAAAATATATGTATTTCAGTTCCCTTTTTTACTCATTGCAAATACAAACTTTGATCATTATTATTTCCACATTCATTGATAACCTAAAAATAGACTAATATCTTTCAAGGTTCTGTTTGTTTTAACAACAGATATTTTGTGATGGAAAACTTCATCAGTTATTATGAAGCAAATAAGTTATATTTTTACAATATTTAATGCTATGCAGTGTATGGAAAAATAATTTTATCTTTGAAATAAAGAATAGTATTTTTAACCACATTTCTACGTTTCACATTAAACAAATAGAATAACCCTTTTTTATTAGTTGGCATAGTTGGTAACTACATTCTTACGAATAGTGTTTCCCATTAAAGAAAATGGTATATTAATAGATTTGTTGTTGCACCTAAACAAGGTTGGTTCTTATTTTGGCTGTAATATTTGCTCTTATTCGGCGTGCTCAAAGCAACGCTATGAGATATGCCTCATGACTTCAAAATTATAGAAAGATGGATTTAGAAAAGCAATGTGTCAAAAAAAGAAAAATAGACGCTTCTATAGCTTGATAAAAACATGAAAAATCAGAGGCTTCACTTGCTAGGGACCTGCAACTTGACAAGCTTCATCTGAGGTGGACTACATGGAAGCAATTCTTAGAGATTCAGTAAGGCTTGGAACAACCAGAAACAAAGGGCTCCAGTGTGACCTCATGATTTTCGCAGCAACGACAATGAAGAGAATCAGAACTCTGGTACTTGTAATGTAGTGGTATGTGAGAGTATAGACAGAGTAGCCCATTCTATTAGGAGTGGAACTAAGCAAATGACCCACCTCCTTCATCTGCTTGAAATCTTTGTTCTTAAAGAGATTTCGCATTTTTTTTGAACTAGTATGGTTGTATATAAATAATCTTCAATAAAATAAATACTACTTAAAAAAAATAATAATTGGAGTTAGATCACCTGCTATGGAATGAACTCTAGCATAGATTTTGTCGCCAAACTTATAACTAATTTGCATTCATTATAAGTTGTTGAAAGATCAATATATTTATTAATTATAAAACACGATACAAATAAATTGATATAAATTATATTGTATTTAAATTATATAACTGGCTTTCACTAACTCTCATTTTTTAAAAAAATTGTGCAATTAGTCGATGTAGTATGTGATAACTAATATATTAGTTGATAACTAATAAATTAAAAGTTACTCATTTATATGAAAAGCATTTAGTAAAAGCAGCTATTGAACTAGTTAAAAATATAAAATAACATATTGATAAATAAATGTATGAATTAAACAAATTCATATTTAGTTTGAAATCGAATTATGTTAATGCAATCAAACTATTCATAATAAGAATGTAATTACTTAAAATTTAATTAATTATATTTTATCACATCACATATTTATTACTTATTTATTTTTATTTATTTATATTAAATTAGTAAGTATAAATTAGAAAATAACTTGTCATTTAATTAAAAGAATAAGAATAAATTTAAAAAATACATCTAAAAACTAACTGATAATTTATTAATCAAATTAATAAATTAACTTATTTGTTATATTAAGCATGCATTGTTCAAACAAGGAAGCATTTGTAACCAGTTTAGTAATCAAAGTTGCCAATGTTATCTTTATACATTCACTGGACAGGCGCACGTAATTTGGCATGGAAATTACCTCACATGCATATGGTATGAAATAGGCATTCAATTCTTACGAGAAACTTACACCGTACCTTGGTTAATATCCATTCGCATCACACTATAACCATATTTAAGAAACAAAGTCAGTTTTGATTTCATTGAAGAGGAAATAATAAGAATTTCAATATGAATTTTTTATGATATGTTAGAGGAAATTAAATAAATAAATAATTCCCTTTGATATTTATAGGATATAAATAACATTCAATATAATTTTCTCTCAAAAAGTAATAGTACTAACAAATGAACATTAGTATAAAGGGAAATTTTAAGGTGCTCCAAGAGTTTTTAAACCCTGGGTGGTGTGACACAATCTCATCCATGAGATTACCTAAGTATAAAAGGTGTATCTACTTATTATTTACAGGACACATATTTACAGGACACATGCACATAAAGACAAAAGATAAAGAATCACTTACAAAATTATAACCAAAACACCTTACATGTCTTCTTATTGTGGCAAAGGCTCTTGCTGCTCTGAAGGTGACATTTTAATCATTTCTATTTCAAACTGCTTTGTCTGACCAATTTGGTGGAGGTGTTACATACTATTACAGCCAGAGATAATTTACGAGGACCGGTTAGTGTACTGATAATTCTCCCACAATAATTATATACGGGCTCTTAACAATGCAATTAAAGATAGTAATTGAAGATTATTGGTCATTTTAGCAGAGGATAGACCGGCTATTGTATGATGAAAGAATATTCTAGATTCTACTACTTACCATTTTAGATACACCAGTCCTACCAATTTAGTTAGGCCTTTCTTCATGCATTAGTAACCAAATGATCACCCCACACGTTTCAGTAATTATAATAAAGAGATGATCCCTTAATGGGTCTGGGTCAATTTTAACGGGCTATTCCTTAATGGACGAACCATTGTCTGTCCAGCCTATCATAACACCAGATGTTATGTTCTTCTGTCGACCAGTGTTGGTTGGTTGGATCAATAATTTTATTTATCAAGTTCATTACTTCACCGTTGGTTTACTAGTTAAATTGATTTTAACTTTAAAATTAAAAATATAAAGTATATATGTATACTAGTAATATATATTTAAAATAATAAAATATAAGTTGTACAATAATAATATGTATTAGAAATAATTAAAAAAATAGTAGAAGTTAAATTAATGTAAAATAGAGAAGGTATTACATTTCAATTGTTATAAAATTATTAAAAATTGTTGTTTAAAAAATGATTTTTTTCCAAAAAATTGGTCCCATTCACCATTTTTATCTAGTTCATAGTAATTGTAACCCATTTGCATCATTTCTAATTGATTTTTCACTGTTCATATGCATTTGCGGTTCAAAAATCTTGATAGGATCGGTCTGCTCATCCAACCAAAATTTCAAAGTTATTGAAAATCAACCTATCGAAGTTTTTTTTTTTAATATATTTTTATACTAACATTTGATTTTGAACACCTATGGTTGTGAAGATCCAGGGATTTAAATTGTGGTTACGGTCGCGATTGCGGTTGCATCGCGATGCAGGTGAATGCGGAAAAATACGGTTATAACGGTCTAAAATTGCGAAAAATCACGGATGCGGTCTGTCCTGAAAATGCAATATTGCGGATAATATTGTGGTGGCGGATCATTTTTTAAATCCTAGCGAAGACCTGCCGATATAATTAACCACAACAATCTTTGTTAATTCTAACCTCACACTCGTGATGATCCCTCACACACTCGTGATGATCTCAGTTAGGAACTTCGTTCCTTTAGCCATGCTTCCTAACCAAGAACGACAACCGGGTTATGCTAACAATGATTGGCCTGCTATCAGGGCTAATACAAAAAACATTTATAATTTATAATATGTTATTAAAACCCTCCTTCAAATTGTTAATATCGTTAACAAAGAATACATGAAGAGTTTCACAAATGATTGATTACAAAATTAAATTCGTCTGTTATCATAATGTTGGTTCTCGAATGCTTATGACTAGAATCATCTAGATGAAATAAAGTGATTTTTAAAAAGGTTCTCTCGTAATGTCCATGTTGAATAGCATATATTGAGAATATGCAATAACAATCTACTGTAGGAGGTTAGAATTTTTTTAAAAAAAAAGATAAAGTAAAAAAAATTATATGTATGAGCTAAATTATATTTCAAAAAGTGAGTTACAAATCAGAAAGTTTATATTCATTATTTAACAACATGCAAGTTTTAGAAAAACTTATGTAACTTACACTCTAAAATCTGAATGTTCTACTCCTTATGATGACATTGGATTAAGATTATACAAAAACTAGCCCGCCTCACTTGTAGGAATTGGAGTTCTCACATGTATGGATCGTGGAGGTCCCTTTGATGGGGAAACTTCACCCAACGTACCAACACCTCAGTACTATATTTATATCTTCAATCTAGAACCATAAGAAAGAAACATTATATATAGGAAAATTTTATGGTACACTACTAATACAGTAGTGTACCAATACATTACTAGATTTGATTGTTGATATGTTATCATGTATCACATAAAATTTGACTTTAAGAACAGGTAAATCTAATATGCAGTCAAATATGGTGATGCATCAATACATCTCTACGTCAGTGGTCTATCGAAACATCTCCCATATATATTTGGAATCCACTCCCCCTTATTTTTGTGTTTAATATCTTTATCAAGAATTTATCAAAATATAATATTGTATGCAATATTGTGATTGCAGAGACTACATTGCAACGTGGTTTTTCATAATTTTGTATAACAATGATTGCATTTTTTTTCTATATGCTAACAATTTTGTTAGTCATATTAATCACAATTTATAACATGATCTTCATATTTGCATCCCAATATATGCTTGTAATGTTCAACATTTAATGCATTTCATAATCACACATAAAGTATAAGCCTTGAAAATTTTATACTTTTATTTAATGTTCTCAATTTGGTATAAAATTTTGAAAATAAATTAAATAAAAGAACCCATTTTTTTACAATTTTATATATCCAAATACCATTAAACAATCATTACACAGTCACTGGTTAACAAATGCTATAAACTAATCCAGTAAAGAGACATCCATTCCAATGAATAGTGATACTGCTGGGGTATGCGGCGCCAAAGAATGACGGAAATGAATTCTGTGCAGTTGTCCCTGTCAGGATCAAGGGTCAATAGGTATAACTTTTAGTGATGACGAAACTTTATTTTTTATATTTGTATCGTCTACTACTTCTATACATATTGTGAAAAGATTCCGGAAGACACTCTAGGTTAAACTGTCCGACATTGATATCATACCTATATACAATTGCAAATTCTTAAGGGCAATTGTTGGTTTTTCATTTAGCTAACAATGTCCAAAATATTTTTGGAATATTTGTTGTACAAATATCAAGAAAATACTTATAGGATCATTGAGGAAATTTTGTGTTTTTACAAGAAGTCATCTTTTCCAATCTCATGCCAATCTTTGGAGTTGATTTTGCGACGAATCACAATTCGAAGGGGTGTAATAATTATGAAGCGGATCTACAATTTGAAAATGTTAAGAATTGGTATTTTTTTTATAATAATGATAAGAGTGGTTAAATCATTGGGCACTTACAAAGATTAGAGATCAAACATTAGATATAGCAGAAGACAAAATATTTTCAAAGTACATCAACTATTACTTAAATCACAAGTTCTCAGGAAGAATTTGGAGATTTTAAATAATGGGAAAGAAACGTATAAATGAAATAGAATCCAAGTGAAATATTAGCTGATAATAGATGTAGGCAGTCAGCACTTTTTGTCAGTAAAATTGATAAAATTCGTAGTTATCTTTTTATGTGTGGGTATCAGACGTACGTCAAAGACATATGTGTGCGATCAACCAAAAAGAAAGAGAGAGAAGATATCTACCTATATACAAATGATTAAATTATAGAAGTGTTTAACTTTTGGTATTTAAATTTTTTTTCATTAAATTTATATTTTTTATCAATTTTTATATTATTAAGTATTCAATTAAAAATTATATTAGACATATGATTTAGATGTGATTATCTTACTTTACAATATAAAATAGAATTTATGATATTAGCTCAAAATTTTAGAAGTCAATTATTCGTTTTGTATTATGTTAATAATACATGAAATTAGAAAGTTTGAAGTTTTATTACCTCATAGAATAGTGCGGAACATTTTCAATGTTGATAATACAGAAAATTTGCAATTTCTTTCTATTGAAATGGCAAATGAAAGTATTTTTTAAAGGAACAAGTCCTTAGTATCAATAAAATATTTAGTGTAAATCCTCCTTTCTTTTTTCTTTTTCCTTTAATCTTTATATGTTAATTGTATTTCTATGAAATATTAATTTGTCCAATTTCATCTTTTAGGTTGTCTTTTCTAACATTAATTTATATAGTTTGTCTATCTAAGGACAAAATTGGATAAATTAATATTTCATAAATATAAATTAATACATGATATTTCATATGAATGAAAGCGAAAAACAAAACTAAAATTTAGGGGAACAAAAAGGAAGGTTTACTCTAAACTTTATTGTTTATGTTACATTTGGCTAAATGGGATACCTGTAACGAAAGGAATGAGAATAAAAATAGAAAAAAAATTCCCTGACAAGAATTACAAAATGAAAATGTCTCATTCCTTATAAAATAACTATTTTGTCAAATGATAGAATCTTTATTCCATATTTATATTAATAAATAATAAGATAAAGTTAGTTTTTAAATATTTTCACAACAAAAATAATTTGAAAACTAATAATAAAATTTAAAAATAGGATTTTTTTCTACTATTAATAAAAGTTATTAATATGAAAAACTAGTAACTTAGAATTCTTTAAATTTTCACTATACCAAAGTTTTTATTAATTATAATTTTGATTATAGAATTTAAAATATAATTGTATTTTTATAATTGATTACGTCATATATATCTATTAAAAAATTAGTTAAGAAAATATTCAATTTAGATTTCAAAACTGAGATATTTACTATTTCTGTTACAAGAATATTGTTATCATAAAACACATTTTTATTACCTTCCATTTATATTATTTTAATATATCAATTATAAAAACAATGGACTAAACAAATTAAGTAAGAAATGATGATTTCATTCCAATTCAATCAAATTACATTCTCATTCTTATATGTATATTGTATAGCATATAAATGTAACTTGTAATGTTCACCGAGAATACATTTTGTCTAGACAAATATAAGAATCACAATAAAATCTAGGTAAAATAATAATACTATATCTGATAATTAAAGCTACTAATTAATATTGCATGACTTGATGCGCGTATGGCATGACACACGTGTTCATAAATTTATCATGAGAAACTTCTACATATTATAGCAATCATTTTGTAACAAGGTTTTAGTTAAGTATACATGCATTCACATCCTTCACTTGCCAAATTTATAATAAAAGAATCAATTTTAGTTACCATTATTAAAAATATGGCCAGTATGAACTTTTTTTTCTGATATATTGGAGGGAATTGAAAAGGTAAATTAAATCAAATATTCAATATCATAACAAGAAAAAAATAGGGGAAAATTCCAAACTAATAAAAATATTATTGCAAATCAAAATTAATGTCAAACTCTCTTTATGTAAAAATAGACGCTTCAACTTCTACTACTCCTCATACTCCTCCTTCCATGTTGTGCACGATGCTTTACGCAGCATTTGATCAATTGTTTTTTCAAAAGCTTTTATACTTGCATAAATTCGAGTAAAATGTAAATTTGAGTAGCATAAATTTTATTTGATCATATTATGTTTTTAGAGATAAAGAGGAGCATGAGCTTTTTGCAAGTTGGATGCCTACTTTTTTTTAAAACATTTTCGGTTGTTTTGGTAGATAGAGATAGAATTGTTATATAGCTGACAGTTCTTTTAAAAAAAAAGTTTAGAAGTGTCAAAAGTAGGTGTAACCATTGTGTTTTATTGGAGAAAATTTGATGATATCAATTATAACAATTTTGCTTATGTGAATATTTATAATATATTGGCTGTGAATTGAAATTTAGAACATGAATGTATTACTTTTTATCCCTTTTCGTACTTCATTGGCCATGCATGCACAAAAAGCAACATGGGATTTTTTTTTGTAGCAGTAATTTACAAAAAATTAAGTAACATTCCAACCCTACAATCGCTGATTAACAACTTGTTTTACTTTCTTCTTTAATCTGTCCACTCTCTTTTCTCACTTTCAAGCTGTTTTATCTCACGAGTTCCAATATTTAGTGGATAAACCAATCTTAAACATGACCATTCCATGCAAACTGATGAAAGTAAATATGACTTTCCTCGCTTTTTAGGGAATATTTTTAACAGGAGGTGCACACTAACACGATTTTTAGTAATTTTAGACTAGGAAAAAGAGAAAAAAAAAAGGGACTGAATATTAAAATATGATCTAAATTCCAATTACTAGTAATTGTAATATTTTTATTCTCAATTATTTTTCCATTTTAAATTATATTTCTTATTAGAAAAGGAATGTAATTATTTATAAAGCAAATCTGTCAAAAATTATAAATATTTGTATTAAGTGTGAACTAGAGGTATAAAAGAATCTAGTCAAATTGAAGAATTACACGTTCAAGTATTAGCTAGGCAAAATGTAAATGAGACCGACTTCGAGTTTTTTAAAACCCACAAGTACTTGTAATAGGCATGAACTACGGCTGCAAAAGAATCAAAGCAAGTTGAACATTACATGTACAAGCTTGAGTTAAGCTCGAACTCATCAAATTTAAAAGTTTCATACTCAAGCTAAAGTTTTGTTCTGACATTAGTATACAAAAAGCTTACAAAAACACTATGTTATTTGACTTAAACTTCGTATAAAACTTGAATTATTTCAATTCAGAGCTCAAGCTTGAATTAAATTACAAACATAGACAAGTTTCTACAATCTTATATTTGTTATATTTGTTATTTCACCAAACTCTAGCTAGGCGTATAAAAACTTATATGTACTACCAATAGACAAAGCACTAGATTTTTTTCATCCCTTTTGCATTTCAATATAAGTTTTTCTACAACTATCTATCCCACCTCTATATATGTGTATATATATGCTGTCATATAATATCAACAATTACCTTGGTGGACATTAACAAATCTAGAAATTTACTAATTAATTACTTCCAGCATATTTCTTCTTAAAACTTCTATAATTATCAATATAATTGAGTTATATATATTAATTATTTAAAGACATAAATGAAAAAAATATATTTCTTTGGTTATTAAAGTTATTTAGATTTGTGTACAATTTAAGCCCAATGATAGAAAACTCAAATTTAGGCTTGACTTTTATAGAATTGAATTTAAATGAAGCTTTTCCTAATCAATTTTGTATTACTTATGAGTAATTTAACTTGTTTTCCGTCTTAGCATAAACTATTCAATGAAGAAATTGTTATGATACTTAAGATTCCACAATTACAAGTGTTAAAATGGACCGGATCCAACACCTTAGTTTCACACTAATTTAATTTTACCTTGCACGGGTATAAAAAGTAGGAAAAAAAAGAAGAAGAAGAAGAGAAGAGTGGCCTGACCAAATAACTGTTACAAAGTATTAGCCTTTCTAGTTAACGGATTAGCCCATCAATCTAATAATATATAATAAATAATTAATTTTTATTTAACAAGATAATATTTATATTTTGAAATAATCTTAAATATCTTTTATTGTTAGATAAGTTTGGGCCGAAAGATTTCTAAAAATGACATATGAGCCACCGGCTCAACTGCAACGCCTTTACAAGAAAAAAAAAATGAAGATCAGGATTATGTATCAAGGAAATAAGATTAAAGATTTCCAGATACTTGTCCGAAATGTTAGATCTCATCTTAAGGTGGTTGCTGCTATAAATTTAAAAGCTCAGCTGAAGTTGGTTTTACCCCTCTCATTAATCCATGCAAATAGTTTGACTAAAATATGAGTGATACGATCCATTATTCGGTGCCTCAGAACGTTGCACCATTTTCAATTCAACTGCCACCCCAAAACGGTAGATAAGTTGTTTGGGATTTTGAAAAACTGGATGTTGTCAATCATACAGCAATGTCTGTTAAGGATTTAAATTGTAGTTGCAATCGTGGTTGTGATCACGTTGCAATTCAGAAAAATGTGGGAAAACATGATTATAAAGATTCAAAATTGCAAAAAATTGCAAATACTATTTGATTCAAAACTACAATATTGCATATGATATTATGGTCGTGTACCCTTTTTTTAAATCTTAGATGCCTATTAAACCTGTAACATCCATCTCTGTTTCTTTTTCTTTAAAACTAATAATAGTAGTTAAACTACTATGCACAAGATCCTAGGAGCACCCAAGATATGAAGGAAAAATCTATGAAGGAACATAACATATGCCACTAGTCTACTATTAGTTATGGACCGCAATTTAGAAGTTCGATAAGGGCATTTTTTTTATGGCTCACAGTTAATGAATTTAACCATCAGCTCGACGCGGGCACTTCGCATTCCTGGAAAAGTTCAGCACAAGTTCTCTATGCATCCTAGAACTAACAGAGAAAGGAACTAAAAGCTTCACATACAATCACACGAGTAATATAAATTTTTGACACAGATAAAGGCGCTAACAGCATTACATACAGTCATATTCGTTAACAAATGATGATAATGCAATTCTATCTTTATATGTGTTTCTTACTCTGGTAGTTTTGGGTGATTATCTATTTCTATCTATTTATTGTCAATGTACATTTATTGTCTTTAGATAATACAGATTTTAATTGGGATCTTGATCCTTTAAAAATGCAATATGTACTCAAAAAAGTAAAGTGAGTATCACTATCTATTAGAATTTATTCTAATGATTATCAATTGATGATTGTTTCCTTTTTTGAATTACTCTCCTATTCAAATTAGGATTGTTATCAATTTGAGGCTGTAGTCTATTTTGAATTATTCTCATTCAAATTAAGATTTCTTTGTCCAGTGTTTGACCTATAAATATGTTGTATTTGGGTATTCACAATTTGTCAAGGAGACCAATATGTGAAGTGTCACAATTTGTATTTGTAATCCTTGTAGAGAATACTTGTGATCCTATAATTTTCTTTTAGTCTTTGGGTATGATTTTTAGAGTGAAGAGTACGTATACTATAAAATATTTTGGAGTTTATTTGGGGCATGGATTTGAAAGTTACTATACCCCTTATACTTTCTCTGTAACTCTTTTAAATTAATATATCTATTTCTCATCTTCGCTCATTGTGCTGAGTAGGCTAAAAGAAAAATCAAGGAGTGGGAAGTTACAAATTTGAAAACTACTTTTTAATTTATTATTATTTTTTAAATTTTAAATACTTGATTCTGTCATTAAGAACTGTGATGTCTCACTTTCTCTCTAGAGTGCAACGGTATGCTTAATACAAGCCGAATTCGTTTAATTGAATATGAATATAATTATTTATAAAATTTACTATAGACCCATTTATGGCTCTTACATCCCATCTTTTTCCCCTCAACAATCTCGAACTCCTTTGGGATTTTTTCTTGGCTGTTTTCCTATATTTTTACTCTTTTTGTTTTATTATTTAATAGTAATAATAGCATTTATCGATCAAAAAAGTGAATTATCCATTGAAATTTACATACAAATATTTATTACATTTTATATTTAGTAAGTTAATTTATATGTTCAATTATTTAAAATTTTCTAAATATTTAGACTATCAATTACACTAATTCTCTTCAATGTATGTGTTATGGGGTTCTCTCATTAATTTTCTTCTTTCCAAAATTGAAAGCTTTTCTCTCATTTTTATTTTTTCACTAAACTAAACTAAAATTAATTTTATTTAATAATTGTAGCATTCAACTAAAAAAAATATTAATTTAATTTTTTATATGATTACTGAATACAATTTAAAATTGAAATAGTAGTTTAGATTTAATTATCTGAAAACTGCACAATATTTAAAATAATTAAAATTTTCAATTTAAATTTATATTGTTATTTCCATAGCAGTTGAATTCCTATTTCATTTGTTTCACCTATTATTTTGTTACAAGATTACGGAAAAGAAATAATAGTATTAGTATTACTATTCAATTACTGTTAAAATATGTGTATTTCACTTTCCGTTCTTTTTGTCATTGGAAATACAAACCCTAAACTTCAAACATTATCAGTATCACATTCAATGATAACATCAAAGGAAGAAAGAAAAGAAAATCATTGACAACCTAGATGTTAAACTCATAATTTGTTTTTTCTTAAAAAAGATATTTTGTATTGAAAAATCTCATTTGTTGTTATGAAGTAAAGAAGTTATATTTTAATTGTATAAATTAATTAAAATAATGCTATATAGTGTATGGAAAAAGAAACTTTAAAAAAGCGCATATTATTTTTCTACCACATCTCTACGTTTCACATTAAACGACATTAATAGTTTCTAACTACATTTTTACAATAAGTGTTCTCCGTGGAAGCAAAAATGTAACATTGGCTCATGTTCAGCGTGCTTGAACCAGAGGTATAAGATATGTTACATGGCTTCAAAATTATAGAAAAATGGATTTTGAAGATCAATGTATTAAAGGAAAAAAAGAGACATATTTCTGTAGTTTCGTTAAAACATGATAAATCAAGGTTTTTTATTCTCAATTTTGGAGAATTAAAATAGGATTTAGTTATGTCAAAGTAGTTTAAGGTTGGTATGTTTTATGAAAAATATTCTTCATAAAATATAGTTATTAAAATATTAAAATATGTGAACACACACTCACATTGATATTTATTATCAATTTGAAGCACCTTTTAAAGATAATTGGATATAATTAGATAACACACATTCATATGATAATGAAATTTATTCTCCACGGAGAGAATTATTATTTCCTTTCGTTATAATGGATTTAAATCTCATGCTAGTAATTGGTAGAATTAATTGACGTTAGATCACCAACTAAGTTTGTAGTAAGCTCTAGCTTAGATTTTGCCTTCAAATTTATAACTAATTTATACTCATTATAAGTTGAAAGATCAATATTTTTTTATTATATAAAATAGAAACAAATAAACTGATAAAAATTATATTGCATTTAAATTATATAATTGACATCTACTAGCTGTTGTATTATTTTTTTAATATTTTCATATTTGTTTGCTTCATGTGCGTGTAGTTTTTAGGCTCTTTTAGCTTAAATAGTTGATATGTAGTATAGTTAACAAGTTAATTAGCAATTGATAGTTGATAATCTAGTTTTCTATATTAGAATTGTTTGATGAAAATAACAGTTAAACTAGTTGAAAAATGTAAAATAATATAAAAGAAAATGTTAATATAAATAAATATATTAATTAAATTAATTTATATTTATTTTGAAACCAAATCATATTAATGCAATCAAAATATTACATAATATATCCACCAATTTTTTTTCATAATAAGAATATGATTACCTAAAATTTAATTAATTATGTTTATGATATTAATGTTTTTTATTTATTATTCAAAATGATAATATAATAACATAAAATTTAATTAATTATAATTTATGACATCCCACATTTATTTGTTTACTTACTTATTTTTAATTTATTTGTATTGAATTAATATTGATAAGTCAAATATTTAATTACATTATTAGGATATAAACTGTCATTTAATTAAATGGAGATGGATAAAAATGAAAATTTTTTGAAAAACTATTAGCTTATAAGCTATTAGTTTTGTTGTGAAGCTTATCAAAAAAAATTATTTTTTAAAATAAGATAGTACATCAAACACATCTAAATTTTAACTTACAATTTATTGACCAAGCCAATAAACTATAAATTAACTAATTTGTTGTGCCAAATTCAAACTTAGACTCCATTTGTTTTAATAAAAGAATTTGAAAAATATTGTTATAAAATGTTAAATATAAAGAATCTTTCTCTATTTTGTAAAGGAATTTGCTTTCTTCAATTATCATGACTCTAAGTATCATTATTTTATTACAAACAATACAGTGTATATTGCTTCTTTATTAATATGTATAAATAAATAATATTTTTCTTTCAAAAATATTTTTTCAACAGTATATGTTGTCTTTATATCTTCACGGGATGGACATGTATAATTTGGTGCGGAAATTACCTGACGTGCATAAGGTGTGAAATTCGTATTCAATTCTTGTGAGAAACTTATACAAATTCCAGCAGGCATCACGCCATAATTACATTCGGTTAACATAAATAATTATTGGAACAAATGATAATTAATATGAATTTTCTCCAAATGATAATTAATCCCCTTTGATATTTATTGGAACAAATGATAATTAATATGAATTTTCTCCAAAAGTAATAGTAATAACAAGTGAACGTGAGTATAAAGTATATACCTGTCAGTTATTTATAGAAATTAATTTAGCTAGCTGATTACAGAATAGGTAGTGCATATATGACTTATTATATTTGATCGTTTAGAACCTTTTAGATAAGGGGAGATTGGTCTTTTGAAAGGATCATATTTATAAAACATATATAATTATTTTTCTGAGTTTGAGTTATAAAAAATTGGGAGTGTATTTTAAGATTATTTTATTAAATAATAAAATATTTCTTGTTTGTTTGGTTATTGTAAAATTTTTTATCCCATCGTGTGCAATTTAAATCTGCTAACAATTGGTCGATTGTAAGGAGCTACCAATATAATTAATCAGAACAGTTTTTGGTAATACTAGCGTCATACACTAGCGATCATCTCAATTAGAACGATCGCTCCTCTAGTCATGCACTTTAGCCAACACCAACTATTGGGCTAAGCTAACAATGATTGGCCTGTTATCAAGGCTAATATAAAAATATTTATAATTTATAATTTGTAATATGTTATTAAAACCCTCCTCCAAATAACATTAATAAAGAATTGATAAACAAAGAGTTTCACAACTGATTCTCTACTTGGATCACGGTTTTAAGTTATGGTTATATTTTGCAGAAAATTACAAATGCAGTACAATTGGCCACAACAATATTTCAGTTGTGAATCACAATTTAAATCCTTGATCTCGATCAAATAAAGTGATTTTTAAGAAGTTCTCTTCTAATGTCACACTAAGATCATGCACTAACACAATTTACTGTTAGAAGCTAGAAAATTTAGGTTCGATGAGGTCCACTGGCAAAAAATGTGTAAATTGAACTTAAAACTTTTAATAATCAAAACTTTATGCTCAGTTGTCTATTTTGGAAAATTTTTTATTCTATGTAACTTTTTGAGATTTATATGCTTGCAAAATGCCAAATGGGTTTTGCCCACTCTTTTTAGCAAAAAGGTCTTTTTTAATGACTTTTCTTAATTTTTCTTCATTTTATTATTATTTTTTCAACTTTGATCTCATTTTTTTCAATTTAAATTTATTCGAATTCCACAATAAACTTTTGCTCCCAAACTCTTTTAGTGTTTAGTAGTACCATAACAACTTTCTTAATGAAGAAAACTACCAAAGAACAATATATTACTATTGCAAACCAAATAGTAATATGTTACTATTTTATCTCTAAACAATAACATTAATAAAAAATATCAAATAATTAGATAAATTAAATCTAATTAACAACTAAATTACTAAATAATAGTATGTTATTATTTGGTCTCCAGATAGTAACATGCTATAGTTTCATCTCCAAATAATAACATCAATAAAAAATTCAAAATAAATAGATAGATCAAATCTTATTAATAATTGAACTACTAAAGAAGAAGGTATTACTACTTGGTTTCAAGACAGTAACATCGACTAAAAATTTAAAATAAATGAATAAATCAAGTCTCATTAATAACCAAACTACCAAAGAAGAAGATATTATTATTTCGTCTCCGGATAATAACATCTTCATACATAAACATGTTACTATTTGATTTCAAAATAATAATATTGACTAAAAATATAAAATAAATGTATAAATCAAGTCTCATTAACAACCAAACTGCCAAAGAAGTAGGTGTTACTGTTTCGTCTCCAAATAGTAATATCGATTAAAAACTCAAAAGAAATGAATAAATCAAATTTTATTAATAACCAAACTACCAAAGGAAATGGTGTTATTGTTTCATCTTTAGACAATAATATATTACTGTTTAGTTTTAAAATAGCAACAGTGACCAAAAACTCAAAATAAAAGGATGAATTAAGTCTCATTAACAACTAAACTGGCAAAGAAGAGGGTGCTACAATTTCATCTCCAAAGAATAATATTGATCAAAAACTTAAAATAAATGGATATATCAAGTCTTATTAACAATCAAACTACCAAAGAAGTGGGTATTATTTTTTCATCTCAAATAGTAACATGTTATTATTTAATTTCAAAATAGTAACATCAACCAAAAACTTAAAATAAATGGATAAATCAAGTCTCATTAACAGCCCAACCACTAAAGAAGAGAGTGTTACTGTTTCATCTCTAAACAGTAACATTGATAAAAAATTCAAAATAAATGGATAAATTAAGTTTCATTAACAATCAAATTGCAAAAAAAAAAAGTGTTGTTATTTCATCTTTAGATAAAAATATGTTACTATTTGATTTTGAAACAGTAACATCAATAAAAAAATTCAAAATAACTAAATAAATCAAATCTCATTAATAACCAAATTGCTAAAAAAGAAGGTGTTACTATTTTATCTCCAAATAATAATATCAACTTAAAATCTAAAATAAATAGATAAATCTGGTTTTATTAACAACTAAACTGCCAAAGAAGAGAGTATTACTATTTCATTTCTAAGTGCTAACATATTATTGTTTAGTTTGAAAATAGTAATATTGATTAAAAATTCAAAATAAATAGATAAATCAAGTTTTATTAATAATAAAACTGCCAAAGAAGAAGGTGTTACTATTTTATTTCTAGACAGTAACATGTTACTATTTAAACAATAACATTGATTAAAAATTTAGAATAAATAGATAAATTAAATCTCATTAACAATCGAATTGTCAAAGAGAAATATGTTACTATTTGATTTCTAAGCAGTAACATCGATCTAAAATCCAAAATAAATGAATAAATCGAGTTTCATTAATAACTAAACTATTAAAGAAAAGCATATTACTATTTAATCTCTAGATAATAACATGTTATTGTTTGGACACCAAATAGTAATTCATATATGATAATTATTTTTTTTTAAAAAAAAGGCAAAAGAGAGATGCCATTTTGTGATTCTATATAAGGTTTTATGCCTTCATATTCTTATTTATTTTTATTTTCATCTTAACTAAAAATTTATTTTAATTCCTAAAAATTGAATTTTTATTAATTTTATTTATAATTAAAATTTTATATTAATTTGATTTTTATAAAGTTAAAAATCCTTCAATTTTAATTTTATATGTTTTTAGTCTTTTATTTTTTTTATTTTTATAAAATTAAAATTTTTTCAAATTTAATATGTGATAAAAGAAGTTTTTGTTTTGGTACTTTTAGTTTTCTCAAAATTTACTATAAGCATTTCATTTTGTCTTTTGGACATTGTGATAAATTTCAGTATCAGGTGTATTTAAATGAAAGAAAGTTGGCATGCGGTACTTTACTGTAATAAAATATAATAAATGATATCAGCTTAATTTTTTTCCAAAATTAATATGTGAATATTTTATGATTCTAATAATAAAATTGTAATTTTCTATGGTTAATAGAAAAATAATCTCACTTTTCCAAGCCAACATGTATCCTATAAAAAAAAGTATCGAACAACACAAAATAAAAAAATATATTAACATAACGTTTGTTTGGTTGGAAAATGAAATTTATGGAAAGTACTTTCTTAAAAAAATGATTTTTTTTAAATATATTGATTTATTTTTATTTGATAACATAATAAAAAATACTTTCTCTTTTTTTATTTATAAATAAAAATTGTTTTATTATATAAAAGTAATATTATACAAAAAAATTATCTTTAAGATTAATATATACAATAATCATTTTATTATTGAAGTGTTCTAAGATAGTAGTCGACAAACAATTAATAATAAAAACAAAATTTAAGTAATTTTTTATTAACTTCGACAGAATATATATATATATATATTTCTTTTTTATCTTCAATATTTCATCATGAAAGTAACTCGTATTTACATGATTCTATCTAAAATTAATAGATACATTTATCAACAGCATTTAAAATTTTTATTTTCTATTTCAACGGTAGAAAGAAGTAAGAAAATTCTCTATCAAAAACACTTTCGAAGTTCCGTCACTCATTAACAAAGAACATCTAATTTCTATTATAGAGAATATTAAAAGCATGAATTGACTTATAAATAAAAACTTTGTTAGATTTACTATAGTCACACTGCAGATTGATTGGAAAACGAATTATGCAAACCACGTTGTTCACCACAAAATAATTGTTCTGATCCTATAACTGTTACTGTTAAACAATAAGGCTTCAATTTTAACAACCAAAAATTAGATTTGAAATTTGGTTTTGAATATAAATTAATGAATTATTGATATATATAAAATGGTGAGATAAATTTGTAAATAGTAATCTAATAGATATAAAAGATTTTAATTTTAATTTCA
The DNA here is from genome assembly GCA_020226215.1 of Sindora glabra. NCBI lineage: Eukaryota > Viridiplantae > Streptophyta > Magnoliopsida > Fabales > Fabaceae > Sindora > Sindora glabra. The sequence goes on along the minus strand of CM035227.1, from coordinate 86,161,696 downwards.
AATCCCATTTTAATACAGATAATATTTTTGACCAATTAGTTAATGGCATATATACAAATAGGACATGGTAGGAAATTGGATAATTCTATATATATATATATATATATATATATATATACACACATGCATAAAGTATCGAATAAAAATTAAAATGTAAAATATAAGATATGATATGTTCATTTTTTATCCAATGTGTTAAATTTTATCATATTTTAAAAAATATTATCATTTTGATATATTGTTAGTGTGTTGGAAGTATGAATTAAAATCACAAAATATGTAATTAGTCATAATAAAATTATGAACGTACCTGGAGCATAACTTGATAAGGCCATGACTGATCTGAATGATGATGGGTAGAATTACAACCTACTTGGTCTCTTAGGTTATCAAGATAGAGAGAAAAGGGAGAGAAAAATTTAGAAGAGTGGGAATCCTTATTTTTCTGTGTGTTCATATAATAACCCTGATCTCTCTATTTAAGGTCAGATTGTGATAGGAAACTACTGACCACTAAAGGGCTGTAAGTTGGGACCTCTACCCATATGGGCTTATGCATGATCCAACCTATCATGGATCATACACATTAAACTAGGGCCCAATCTGTTCTATGCTTAATGTTAAAACACAAAACTAATTACTTAAATAAATATTCCAATAATTGATTAATGCTAATCCATATAATATTTCTAATAAAATTAATTATTTTATTTTTAAATATAACAATCTCCCACTTGGATAGCATTAATTAATTATATGGAATAATTAAAAATATCAATAATTAAGCAATTAGTTATACATTAAGCTATAAACTTAATTCAGAGAATGAGACTACACAGAATCACTGAATCCGATAGGGAGATAAGTGATATAATATCTCATAATCTGAAAAGAACAGAATAACGTTTAGTCTTTCAACTATAACTCAGAAGAGAAACAACTTAAAATCATTGAATCCGATAGGGAAACAAATGATTTATATATGTATAAAACATATTATCAATGTTTCAATATCCAAACTGAGTGACGATTACAAAAGTGGAATGAGACCATACAGAATCACTGAATTCGATAGGGAGACAAGTGATGTTAAATTAATATCTCATAATCCCAAAGAACTGGATATATATATATATATATATAAGGTTATTGAGCAATGATTGTATAAGTGGAATGAGACCATACAGAATCACTGAATCCGATAGGGAAACAAGTGATGTTAAATTAATGTCTCATAATCCCAAAGGAACTTGATATATATATATAAAGTTAATCTTTTGACCACAACTCATATCATAAGAGAAATAACTTAAAATCATTGAATCCGATAGGGAAGCAAATGATTTATATATGTATAAAACATATCACCATTGTTTCAAAATGAGCAATTACAGGTCACAAATATTAATAAAATAAGATAAGCATATCTCAGACTCCCACTAAACTAAGGCTTCATAAAAATTTAACAAGACTCATATGAGTTAGTTGATTTTAAATACTTCTATAGGTAAGCCTTAAATCAACAGATCCCTTGCATGTCTCCACTAGGGCTATGTTTAATGTGAGTCTGAAATTCAATAATCTTTTCTCTCTAACAAATAGGAGTTTATCATAAAAAATTAGACAATATGTCTAGAATTCCTATTGTTTTGAGAAAAGCACAAAATAGAAGCCTTATCGCAATAAAATTTGGTAAAGATCGTGATATAGAATTAACTAATTGCATGCCAAATATCAACTTCCTCAACCTTATAGCCTGTCAAGTGGCTTCATAATATGCGATAAACTTTACTTCCATTGTTAAGGTAGCTGTGAGTGTTTCTTTAACACTTTCCCATGAAACAACTCCTCCAAACATCATAAAGATGTATCTAGATGTTGACTTACGATCATCTATGTACAAAGCATAATCAGAATCTGAATAACCAATACTTTCAAGTAAATTAGATTGTCTACAAATCAACATATGATTCATAGTACTTTGTGAATGCTTCATGACCTTCTTGGCGACTTTTCAATGATCCATCCTAGGGTCACTTGAGTATCTTCCAAGTACACTAATAGCAAAAGCTATATCTAAATGAATGCAAACCTGTGCTTGCATAAGATTACTAATAGCGGAAGCGTAAAGAATCTTGTCCATTTTATCCCTTTCAATATCAACTTGAGGGCAATATGATTGAGACAGTGTATTGTCTTTGTAAGTAGGCATTAGACTAGATGCATAGGTGTCCATTTTAAATCTTTCAAGCATCCATTCAATTAAATTGGCTTAGCACAAACCCAAAATACTATGAGTTCTATCATGATAGATCTGAATTCTAAGAACAAAAGATGTTTTGCCAAGATCAGAATGATATGATAACATGTGTTTTGACTCATCTAGAAAATAATCAAGTTACTAGCCAACAAAATGTCATTAATATAAAGTACTAAGATAATAAAATTACCTCATTAAATTTATTTCTTGCAAGTACACAATATAGTCATTTAGTATTGCAAGTCTCTAAACCCTTTGAGAACATCTAAACTTAATGGCTAGCTGATTAGATTGTTCAACATAAGGATCTTTATTTATCTGTACTGAAATATCAACATTATCTCCTCTAGTGGTGAGAGAATCAAAATAGGTATAGGCAGAATGGTGGCCTTGTCACATAAATTGATAGCCTTAAGCATTGAACTCCCACTATCCAAGCCATCCTTAGAATAAAAATGTCCAATCAAACTTGATTATCTTGATACTATAAGTGAGATAATAAAATCTATAACCTCTTGATCCAATTCAGTACTTAATGAAGAACCCATTGATTATTCTAGAGTTTAATTTCTTCAATTAGGGATTATATGGTCTCATATTTACTTTACAATCCTAAAATTGAAAAGATTTCAAAATTTAAGAAATCTAGATCTAATAACATACCTTTGTTTTACCAATCTTTCTAATCTCTCTTTAGAAAAATGGCCTAAATTTGATCCCATAAATGGAAGAATTCTAACTCATTCTAAGTTATTTATGCCTAATTATAGCATTGATGGGAATATCAGAAGATACAACAGGATGATCTTTTAAATTCAAATCATATAGATCATTTTGTAAGGTGACATTACCAACAATAGCAAAAATCACTGTGAATCTCAATCTTTCCACTTCCTTGCTAAAGGGAATAACCACAATTATCTAAAATAGAATTAGAAATCAAATTCCTTCTGGTAGAAGGTACATAAATAACATTATTCAAATCCAAAATATGTCTAGATGACAAACATAAGGAAATTGATCCTATGTATTGAACCTTAACCTTACTACCTGGTACTCCTAAGACATTTTTCTTTCTCTTATTTGGGATCTACTGGTTCTTGAACCCCTTTAAAAAATTTGTAACATGAACAGTTTCAACAGAATCTAACCACCAAAATCCAGAAGATATTTCAAGTTTATTGGACTTAAAACACACTAAAGTTAGATAGGTAGAATTGAATTTCTCTTCAACAACTTTCATGTACATCACAATAGTGTCCTTATCTGGGATACTCTCTCTAATTTCCTTTTCAATAGTGAACTTAATCACTACCAAACAAATCCAGTTTGATTCATACTGTTGTTTATAATAGGTCTTATCTACAGCACTAGATTCGGTAAGAGATCAGCCAGTTTTGGTTCTCTAAGAGCCAAATCCTCCTTAAAGATTGTCAGGTACATGTTCAAGGACTCTCTCCATTCATCATAGTTTGTTCCATTAAGAGTCCTCACCACAGATAGTTGTTGAAAGGCCGAGACTGATGCAACAGGATTGGAAAATTATTAATTATGCATGCACAACATAATTACAACACAAGATTCTCAATTAAACAAATCAGTCAAATAACTATCTAACAAAATGGTATCCAAAATACATGTACCATAGATTTGGCTTGTACAAAAGTTTACATAAAAATGTAATCAATATAACCATACCGATAGGGGACAAGAAATATTGAAACATTATAATTACTGTATGCCTATTCTAAAGAGTTTAAATTCTAAAATTACATTAACAATGTCACATCGATAGGGTGTATCCATCATTAATGCAATATGCTCCTAGATATCATAAAAAAGATAATATTTTATACAAAACAGTTTTAATATATCTCTAATTTATCATTGATATGAATTAAATGGCTTTGGGTATCCATATATGTATAAATTACATAATTTAAGGGCTTAATATTTATTTAATATAATCATGGTTATAACTAGAGAGAGTGATTGCTCACAAGCTTAGGAAAAATGTGAAAAATATTTATGAATTTTACAGGCCATAATTTCATAAATAGAATATATTTTTATGCAATATAAATTTTATAAAATTTAAAACAAATATTTATTGGTCACAAAAAAAAATTAAAAATAGATAAATATAAAATTTTAATTTTATAAAAATGGGCCAAAAAAAAAAATTAGGTCCTAAGGCCCATCATGCGAGCGACATGCATTTACACTAGCGCAAGCCGCGCGCGTGGGCTGGCTGAAATCCGTCTATTCTCTAGCCTTCTATTCATAAGGAATACTATTTGATGTCTGTGCCACAACCATCATAAACAAGAGACCAAAAAGAAAAAAATTTGGACGGCATATGTCATAGAAAACAAGCTGCCTTGTGTTATTATCTATGACTGCTTTATTACTTACACTAACTGGTATGTTCATCAAACTATAACTAAAGAAAACATTCAATAACTATTTACCAATGTGAGAAATAAAGCGCTACAAGAACAATCAAAATTGATGCTGGTGCAAATCATAATGACGTGACAACCGAGATAATTAAACTTTCTCCTGTAGCTCTCCAGATAATTAGAAGGGAATAAGACAAACTAGCATATAAGTTTCATGCATCAACTTTAAAATAAGCCCAAAGAAATAATCGTTAGCTGACGAAAAAACTGCAGGGCAAATTTTCGAACAATCCAACCTTTGATCCACAATAATTTCGAAATCAAAATTTAATTTAGCAACAGTATGATATTTCACATCTTTATACAAAAAGAATTCATGATTCAATTAAAGAGAAAAAAAAATATTTCAAATTGTTTCAAAATTAAAATCTCCAATTTTGATGATTCCATGGAAATTTTATGGGTTTACCAAAATAATTAAAATTGCTCATAATCAGATATTCATACTATCAACATTGCTCTGATACCAATTGTTGGAAGTATGAATTAAAATCACAAAATATGTAATTAATCATAATAAAATTATGAGCGTACCTGGAGCATAACTTGATAAGGCCATGACTGATCTGAATGATGATGGGTAGAATTACAACCTACTTGGTCCCTTAGGTTATCAAGATAGAGAGAAAAGGGAGAGAAAAATTTAGAAGAGTGGGAATTCTTATTTTTCTGTGTGTTCAAATAATAACCCTGATCTCTCTATTTAAGGTCAGATTGTGATAGGAAACTACTGACCACTAAAGGGCTGTAAGTTGGGACCTCTACCCATATGGGCTTATGCATGATCCAACCTATCATGAATCATACACATTAAACTAGGGCCCAATCTGTTCTATGCTTAATGTTAAAACACAAAACTAATTACTTAAATAAATATTCCAATAATTGATTAATGCTAATCCATATAATATTTCTAATAAAATTAATTATTTTATTTTTAAATATAACATAGTGTTCTTTTCAATGAATGTATATTAAATGACCTTGTCTGTCCTCTCTAACAAACAAACACACTTTTCAAGTGAGGAGAGAACTAAATAGAGCTAAGAGTTCAAAATATCCAACGTGGTCATTGAATAACAAGGATAACTTTCCTCTTGTACAGTACAACATCAATATACTAGCCTACGTGAAACTTCAGCCCTTTTTTTAATTGAAACTCATTTTTTAATGTCATTCCTCATTTTTTGAAGATTTTTTTTACATTTTTACTTACAAATTAAATGTATCATTCCTTTGAAAATAAAAATGATCTCAAGTATAATTAGGTCAAATTTAAAAAAAATTAACTAAGATAATTTGTCTTAGTAGAAATTGTAAATTCTTGTTCTTATTAAAAATATATGGGGACAAATTATCTTCATCTGCTATAAATTTCAACTTAATTACATTTAAATTTCTTTAATTTTTAGAAATATATACTTTTTAATTTTTTAAAAAAAATGAAAGATAAGCAAATAAAATAAAGAGCTAGTACATGTTTTAGAAAATATAAAGCATTTAAATATTATAAAAATTATACATATAATATGAGAAAAATATGAACGCAATTTACCCTTTCATATGTACGAGATTTGTTTGAAAAACATTAATTGCAAGCCGGCCCGCACTTTCGATTCAAAGGCTTTTTTTTGGGGGGGGAGGGGAGAGGGTTATTTACTTTTTAAAGTTGTGGCATTATCTATCATCACCAAAAACTCTTACCCCTTGTTTGTCATGATTGAAAATACGATTTCATTTCATTTTCAAATGAAATTTTTTTTAATATGGTATTTGGCTTTAAGTGAAAAGATATTTTATTTCATTTCATTTACAATTCTCATTTTAATTATATTTTTACTATTATGAAATCTATTAAATTTTACAAGGATCTCACTAAAATTCATTTCATTTAACTTAAAAAATATATTATATAAATAATATACTCTTTCTCTAACATTGTATTTGTCATGATATTATCAAAATCTACTATTTAATTAATTTCTATGCATTTTTCAGTATATTATAAATAAAATAATTTGTTTACAAATGAATTGAAATCATTATTTTTAACAAAATTGTCAAACAATAAAATTTACTTATAAATGATTTCAAATCATTTCTATTGAAATGAAATGAAATCAATTCTAAAAGAAATTGTACGCCAAACCAACCCTTACGGAATAATCTTTGCGCGCCTTTCTCATTGGAATAGTGGGAATTGTAGTATTTGCAACAAGTCTTTTCCTTTCGGAATAATACGCACACCGTTAATCATCCTCTATAAATTAAGGTTGCCTTCATACTTTTACAATGATCATAAATGTTTACTTATCCATATTGAATCGGTTTCATGTTCTCTGTCATCACAACGTGTATAAATTTGGTAGATCAATGTATCACTTATAATTCATGCCAAGGGATAAAGATTAGATCTATGGACACGAATGACAATATGCCTTGCTATCAGTAGTCCTATTAATTAGAAAGATAATTTGTAGATTTTTAAAAGTTTAAGGATGCTAATTATCATTAATCAATTTTCAAAGGTTTGAAGTGTATTCTTTTATAAAAAATATTTCATTTGATTTAAAATTATTTGTAATGGAAATTATCTTACCTTTTTCTCTAAACTAACCTAAAGCTCCTTATCTTTAGTAGAATCATAAATCCCTTTTTTTATTTTTTTTTGGGTAGAGAACAATTAACACTTTCTATCTAATTTGAATATATTCTTACACATCAATGAATTTTTTTAGGATGAATTTGTAATAAAATCTATCATAAATTTAGAATATAATTATGGTATATTATATTAATAAATTTCTATGTTAAGGGTTTAAAATTATTTTGTACTGCATCAAAATACTCTAAAAGTTTACTAACGTATACTTTTCAAACATGAGAAAGAGTTACAACATTGTGTTTGCGTATTTATTGTTATTCAAACATTTTAGAAATTTGATATGTAAGATAAATATGGAGGATACTTGTGAAATAAATACAAGGATTAAATGAAAATCATTGTCCAAAAAAATTATCCAAGATTAAATACAGTACAAGTTTGAAAGCTGCTAATTAATTCATTTTTTATTTTAGAATTGAAAAAGAATCTTTTATTTTCTATAACAAACGAAAATATTTCTATACTTTATTTGAGAATTGATGATTTACATCGATCAATAGACATCAATTAACAACAAAAATGACATTTATTTCAACACAGCAATATTTTTAAAATTATATGAAAACTTAAATGATGAACAAGAACACAACAAACATCTAAACCCTGCATGAGAACTTAGAATGCTAGTTTTTTAACCAACTATCATCTAAAATGCATTTTGAAAGCCTTATTGGAAACGATAAAAGCATACAATGTTAGTTTTAATTAATAGCCATTGTCTAAAAGCTATTTAAGGAGTCTAATTAGAACCACAAAAGCATATGATGTTAATTTTGTTTAATAACTAGCATATTCTTTTTCTTTTGTATAAATTTTTACCCTAACTCTATCCTTTCATATGAACTCTTTTGACACCTCTCCAATATGGTTTCAAGTATAATGAATTTAACATATAATGTCACTACAAATCTCTCGCTCCACTTTCATCGAAAGTGTACATAACAGAAGAATGTTAAACTTCATTTTTCTCCCATTGCATACTTTTTCATTTCCCATGGAGTAAAAGTGGAATGAAGGAATTAGTGAATGGAAAAATTTTTGATCTCTCATTTCATGCTCATTGAAAGAGTATATAATGGGAGAATCTTATTTTTTGATTCTCTCTTATTGTATACTCTCTCGTTTCTCATAAATTACACAAATTAGAGAAATTTGAGTAACAATGCTAGAGTTTGCATCAAGGATGAAGATTTTAATACACAATGGTTTTTTTCCATGTTTTTGTAAATTCATACATAGATGAGAAGATTTTGTTCATTGATGATTAAATATAGTTATTTCTATAAATTTAAAAAGATATTATTTCTCTTTACTCATTTGTTTGTACTTTCATTATGAATAGCTAAATAACAATTAAACTTTTTCAAATTTGCATACTAGTTTTCTTTTGTTTAATTTGTATGTTGTTTTTACTTAAAATAATATAATAAGCATTTGGATTTTATGGATTACCAAAGATAAAAAATATCAAAACAAATATAAGTTTCTATGTTAAATTTGTTTAAAGATAATTTTCTTTTGACATTTGGTTGTTTACATATCAAAAACCTATAATAAAGTTAAGGAAATAACAAACATAAAAATACCAGCTTTGGGTTTAATTGACATCTAATATGATGACATTTTCTTGAAAAATATGAGAATGTCTAAATGAATGAAATTGAACATATCTAAATAAATGAATTTATGAAGAAGTTTAAATGAGAGAAATCAAAAAAGTCTAAATAATGAATTTAAGAAGAAGTTTAAAAGAATGAAACTAAAGAAGTCTAAATGAATAGAATAGAAGAGAACTTCATCAACAACATCTAAAGAACATGCGATGTTGGGTTTTTATGGTGGCCATTGTGTAAGTGCATTTTAATCATCATGACAATTCAACAACAAGACATTATAATGTTAATTTTTTATGGTGGCATCGTGCAAGTTCATTTCAATTATACTATTCATTAGTAGTTTACATGTCATTTTTTAGTACTTAACTAACATCTTAAGTCACTACACTCATACATATGGCTGAACTCATAACATTAGTTTTTAATTAATTATAGTATCTAATTATTTTGCTCTTAACTTATAAATAAAGCTCCTTGACAATAAATTTATGATCTTTCAAGGTAGACCTCCTTCCATAAAAAAGAGAACTTTTGAGTTAATGGGTGTAAATCTTGGTATTCAGCATAACCATGGCTTTTGGAAAGTCCAAGGAAATTTTGAAGTTTCTTACAAGGATTTATATCCACACCTTTGAAGGAACCCTAATACATTCTTGGACTTTTTCAATAGTCCAACTAATGTTAATACTAGGGTCTACATTCTTCTTCTTAAAGCCTTCTTTATTGATGGATTCCAAAAACCAATCCTTTTAAAAGGTTTTAGAATTAATCTAAGTTCTTTTCCAAGAAATTGTATCTACACTTCAGCCATAAACACAAGAATTTTACAAAGCATTTGTAAGGATTTTGGACAAGAATCCTTCTAAACTCTTTGTAGAATGTTCGTATTCATTGTTAAAGTGCAAACACAAGTCCTTTAATTGAAAGAATTAGGATAGAATTCCAATTCTTTCTTAATGTTGAATATTATGATCTATTCCTTTCATATTAATCTAAGAAGCTTTCTCTTATATTCATAGGCATCACCTTAAATCACAATTATCTTCTACATTCAAATAAATGGTCATGAGCATACATGTGGATTGATGTGATTAGTATAATCATAAGATTTGAAGCATTTCTAATTTTGCAACACTAATGATGTGTGTTATCCTTTTGATGATGTTGATTTGCTTGACTTCTTCATTTGTTATGAGCCTCTAATACTTCCTGTGTTTCAATGTAAAAATCAATATGTTGCTTCTATTATATGCTATGTTAAACTTTGATACACAGTGCAAGAAGTATGCCTATTTTTACACTGAATCACAAGAATCTTGAAAGGTTTATAGTAAACAAAGCAATAAACCATGCCAAAGTCAATATATACAAAATTGATTGAATTAAATACCTTAGAAGTCATCAAGTAGTATGAACAAAATACAAGCAAATGATAACCACTTTTTGTTTTAATTTTTTTAAGGATGCCATGTATATTTATTTTAAATAAAGAGTTTGTTATTCATTACAAATAACTATTTTGTATCATAGATATGTTAATGTATTGACATGGAAATAAATAAAATAGAATATATGTTCATAATATATTGTCTTCTTTCTCAATTTTGTTTAATTCTATAATAAGAAGAAAAGAAATCTTTTGGTTTTCCAAAAGACATTCATTAATTATGAAATTGGTTTTTTTTGTTGTAACTAATGTTAAACATTACTTAATAGGATGAAATTATTGTATTAAAGATAATAGTGGGTGTTCCAAATTGATATTTAATATAAATTTTAAGCATTAATTGTTATGTTATAACAAACATAGAATCTTCAGCCACAGATGTGAATTGAAAATGAAAAACATAAGGTATGGTGTGGGTTGAAACTAAAAAGAGTGACAAAGTGTCATTTGCAAATTTCATCCCAAAGTTCTTCCATCCCTGAAATGACTTTCTATTAAATAAGGCATACTTTCCTTCTAACATTAAGATGATTCTCTTCAATTATATTTTTGCTCAATAATTATTTTATAGGATTGAAGGTTCAATTAGCTTATGGTGAAATATATTAGGTTTATCATTTCCTATAAAAGTGCATAATATAAATGTAAGAATTTTTTTGTTTATTCTTACAATTTAGTTTCTACTTTCCTAATCAATCATATTTGGTTGCCTATCATTTTGATGTAGTTTATACAAGTTTATACATGTGAGAAATTTGGCCACATGCATTCTATTTAGTATTATTTTGCATTGTCTGTTATCTATTCATATGAAAATATGTAGTAATAATTTTTCATGAATGTTCATTGTATCTACAAATATTGTATTCAACAAGCTTTCATAAAGAGTGTAAGACATATTCAATAATGGGTATCAACACAAATTTAACGCACTACCCATTTCTAGTTATGATATTGTATATGAAATTTTACCATTTTTATTTTTTAGTACTCAATTTGTTTTTTAAAGTTATTTAAATTGAGATTCTCTAGAGTAATAAGAGATATTTACTTTTTATATTTGATTAGGAATATAGAGGAAATAGGGAAGACGAGTGAGTATGGAACATAGGGATAAGGTTAAGGTTTGGAATAAGGGAATAAGGAACTGGAGGCCTAAACATAAAGATGAGTTAGGTTCAAGATGCAAGAGTAAGGAATTGAGGGTTAAGATTTGAATGAGTGGGTGAGGGGAGATATGATGTTAGTTATTTAACAAATTGACATACTATTATAAGTATTAGATGTTCTATTTTTAGAAAGTAAATGATATTTAATGTTATTTTCCAAAGAAAAAATTGAAAAAAAATCTATGCTTGCTAAAAGTGAAGTTTAAAACAATTAATTCCTTTTGTCATGTATCTTTGATTAATGCAGCCTCATATGCCTTTCTTCATCTCTAGGTGCCTAGGTATCTAGCATAATCCTTTCCTCATTTGAACCTTACCCATAGTTTTTGGGAATAAAAACTAATGTCATATAATTTAGGGTAATTTACTAACCAACATTAAAATCATATATGCAACGATGCTTGATTACATGTTAGTTTATTTTCAATATATAATCCTTTAAACATTTGACATTAATCAATTATTCCATAGTAGCAATATTTATATTATATCATAAAATTTTAAAATAACTTACTTCTAGTTACGAAAATGAAGTAACAAGTTACTTATAGTTTAGTTTTTTTCAAATTCCCATAAGTGTTTACTGCTTTATGATTAAAATTAATTGCTAATTTTTTTTCAAATTTTAAGCAAGTAATTTATAATTTATTTGAAATTTAAATTTTAAATTTTATGAGTATAATTTTGTAGATTTTTAAAGTTTTAAAAGGATAATTTATCATTCATTACACTGCTTCAAAAGTGTAAAGCATATTTTCTGAAAAATTAAGAATATCATTGTATTGTTTTACATGTGCACTTAATTTATGTTAGAGAAAATATTTTGTTAGGTAATTAAAAAGCAACAAATAGTATCTATGCCTTTAGCAATATTTCTATTCCTACAATAGAAATTTTAATACTATTGTTTATTTTAATTTCTCCCATAATTAAAGCTAATAGTGATAGTTATACATTCATGGCCAAATATGCATGCATAATTGGTTAATACAACATTATGGTCAAGAGCGGCTAAAATTCAAGACATGCATTTTAGAATAGGAGTTACTTCTATTATTAATATAAAGTCTTATTATATTATTAGAAGTGTGCAAAGAAGGCTCTAAGTTACACACTTTGACCCCTAGACTGTGCCAAGTAACCACCAAGATCACCAAGTATTCCCTCTAAAAAGTATTATAAGTAGAAATCCATTTAGCAGGAGTAGACATTCCTTTTTTGAGCTATTATAAGGGCTTTTCTTAAAGCTCCGAGTGGGATTTTCCTACTAAAATACATAGATTGAAAGATAAGAATCCAGGGATCATAGTTATATGCTTTCTTACTCTTAGTAGACAAGTTATCTTGGTTAAAAATATAAACAAAGCCACAAAATAGGAAAACATTCGAAAAATAGTACACAAGTTAGATTGATCCTAAATTTAGGCTATATGACCTCCATCATATGTTTGATTTATCAGCTAAGCTTTGTCCTAATCGAAGCTCATTTGCTTAGTAATTTGGTTCACTGGGCCAACTTGTGACATTTTCTCCTACTCAAATATTTTCAATGTATTCATTAACAATGCAGTCTAACACAACTTCCATAAGCATTTTCAATCTACTTGCCTTGAGCTCCTCCCTTGATCTCTCTATTTGTCCACATGAGCTTCACCAGTGAACAATTTGTCATCAACACCTTGCCCTAACTAAGAATCTTGGAAAGTTTTAATTTGCTCTACTTCACTTCCTTCTGTCTTGTCTACCTAAGGTTATTGTTACTGAAGAAATCTTTTGCCTCCACTACATCTTGAACTATTGAACACAATTGAGCTTAACTTTAGCACCTGGTTAATGTCCCTTTATCATGATTGATAAGGTTAAACAAAAAGTTATCCCTCTTATTCTAGCAATAAATGCTCCCGCACTCCAACTTTATTGCCACAAAATATTGTGACAAAATAATGGCATTCTCAAAGTAGTGAAAGCTTCAGTAATCATTATTACAAGTTGATCCTTGCAACTAAAAAGGTTAACTTGCATGATCCTAAAATATTTATACATAACTTCTCCCTTAAAGTATTTAGAAATATATGCAAGCCTACTAACATCCTTATAGGTTCTTTTTGAAAAAATTGTCTTGTTTAAATCATCTTACTAGATGTAGCACCCCTTTAGGTGGAGGATTGTTTTCTCAATCATGATTATGCAAAAGAAATGCTAGTTTGTTCTTTGCTAACTTGCCAAGCTTATTATGGTAAACCCCTATGTGGACCTATCACTCAATGTTGTTGGTAATATCACTCCCAGGGATCTAAGACTTGCATTGCCCAAATTCTAATGTAAGACTTGTCTTCATCGTCAAAATCTTTAGTATCTCCCTTATCACTCCTTTACCGTTTCTTTTATGATTTGGCTTGTAGAACACTTTGGGCATAATTTTATGGGCAATCTACCACTTTGTGTGGCCCATGACATAAGAAACATGATAGGGTCCTTAGCTTCTTATTGTTGTTAAATGCCTAAGATGTTGTTAATCCTTAAAAGTTAGAAGATAATCTATTATTCTTTTCCTACTCTTGGATTTGTCCCTTTTGTTAGACTGACCGCCACTCCTACTAAAAGAATTTAAGGTACCACCTTGCAAGTTCTTGCTAAAAGGGAAACTAATGTTATAGTCACAAAGGTGCCTTGCCGTAGTCATTGCTTTAGTAAGGTTTTAGACCTTTCACCTTTAGAGTTCCATTGCAGCTTCACATGAAAGACCATCGATAAAGTAAAAGAGATTGTTATTTTTAGTCATATCTTAGATATCTAATAATGGTTATGAATCATTTCTCAAGGTTCTCTCTCACTTGCACAAAATTTTTCTCTTCTTTCGCCCCAAAGGATCAACAGTCAAGTGAGAAAAGTGCTTGAGTTAGTATCTTTTTCAAAATGCGTAACAAAAATTTATTTCTAGAGTTTTTTTTTCCCCCTCAGATCTTTAATTGACTCATGCAGTTCCAAGCAAGTCATGCTATTGCACGTGGAAGCAAGGTACTTCAAGGTGCACAAGAATAAATTTCTAGCTATTGTATTTAATTTTTTTAATCTAGCCATTGAATTTCTTAATTCATATTTTACTTATTCTTTCTAACTTATTAACTTCAAATGTTGTAGAAGCTTTGGATGAAGCCAGCATGCTACAGGGAATTTTGGTTGTTGATTTTCAAGATTGCATGCGAATTGAAAGAAGCTGGGTTTTATTGAAAATACCGAGCTCTGCTCAAGAGGTTGATTGCATTTATATAGGAGTTTTTCGATTTGAGAATGTTAGACTTAGATATTGTTCTTTCTACATTTCTGGTTAGTCAGGTAAGATGTTTTTATCTATTTGAATCTTTCTTGAAATTAATAAATGATTACATAGGTATGTGTACATCTATATCTAAAGGAGCTTATTTTGATTTTTTTAAAACAAATTTACCTATTAGTGACGGCCAAAATAAGTTGAAATTAGTCTTATAATGTTTTTGACAGCCATTTTGTGTGTTGGTAAAGCTATTGTCCATGAAGACATGGAAGGATTACGTCTATACATATCCCGACGGTCTACGACCTAAGGTAATTATGTGAGACTTTTATTGACAGTAATTGACCATTAATAATACAATTTGTGACATCATTTTTTGCGACAACCGTCGATGGCCAATCCGACTCACTGATAATATTTTTAATGGTTATGTTTTGCTTTATTTATGGTGATGGCTGTCGGTAATCGTCTATTTTCTTGTAGTCGATCACCATAGTTAATGAAATCCTAGACTATTACATGAAACTATATAAATTAGTGGCAATCAAAAACATTTTTTCCCCAAATATATTGCTACTTGTATACGAGCTCATTAAAGAATACAATTAAATTTTTTGTATACGTGTCATGTGTTAGTTGGATAATGGTTATATATAAGGCTGGATCTCCTCCATTAATCGAAATAGTGTTGCTTATACCAATTTTTGTCATAATTGTGTTAAATAACTGACAATTTATTTATTTTTAAACAAGGAAAAGAAAAAGAGAAACAACGAACAAATACACAAGA
Source organism: Sindora glabra (assembly GCA_020226215.1). Taxonomy (NCBI): domain Eukaryota; kingdom Viridiplantae; phylum Streptophyta; class Magnoliopsida; order Fabales; family Fabaceae; genus Sindora; species Sindora glabra. The sequence goes on along the minus strand of CM035227.1, from coordinate 86,146,013 downwards.
TACAATCTAAAGAAAGAAATCCCAACTAGGTCTCGAACTAGTAAAGTCAACAATTCTAAAGGAGGTCAATTTCTGAAAGACATGGAGGCTAAAGTGCACAAAAAAGAAAAAAAGCCAAATATTAATCATGCGATTATCAATACTCATGTCATTGTTCAACTGATTGATTTTATTCATCCCTAAGAAAATAAGTGTGTGTTAATTCTTTTATATTTTGTTAGGATAGCCTTTTGCTAATATAGAAATGTTCTAAATTGAGATATGGGGCACAAAGTTGTTACTCTTTTATGACATAATTATTTCGTAGATTAATTTTTTATTTGAATGATTTTGCCAAAACAATAACGTTCAAACTTTGATTGAATGGCTTTATTCAACTTCGAAAATGGAAAAAATACATTCAACCTCCCTATTTGGCATATGAAATTTTACGTACTTTCCTTCTAATTTAAAAATTTACACTAACCTACTCTTTAATTGTGAAACATACTACACATAATCTTATATTGAAATTCCCATTAAAATAGCCATTTCCAACTTGTCAATGGTGTTATTTGACCAATCAGTGCCAAAAATTATCCTCGTACACTTCTTTTTCCTTTAGAATAATTCCCCTGCTAAATGAATTAAGGTTTACAGAGAAAAATTCTTTACAGTAAAATAATATTGTCATCACTTAATTTTACTAGACAAGAAGATTCAACAAACAATGACTTATGAAAAAAAAATTCTATTAAAATTTAGAGCTTATATCATAGAAATAAACCTAATAACATTGTGTTCAAGTTTGAAAATTGCATATTTAACAAACCAAAAAGTCTATTTGTACTGAAAGTGAAATTTAAAATTATATTTCTAATCTTTTAGATCCATTGGATTGAGTTTTACAATTTTGTCCGTTCATCCTATATTGATTAATAGTCCTTAATTTATACTTGGCATCCAATTTTGATGCATATAACATTATTATTAACATGTAAGTAAAAAAAATTGCGTGTGTGCACGAGAGAAAGAGAGAGAGAATTGTAAATATGTTGTAATAGTTTCTAATTAGATCACAGAAAAAGTTGCTTTTATTTTTTAAATAGTAAAATATAATTTAACATTTTATTTATGTAGGTAATAATTCAAGATTTGATTTTCGATTTAATCATCACCCTCACCAATATTTTAATTATGAAAATGCCCTTGTATAAGTCTTATATTAATTACATGATTAAATATAATTATTAACACAAATACCCCATACTCGTAGGAAAAAAATGTATATTGTATTCTTTGAGTAGTTGATTATCACTTTCATTTTTGAGTTATTCATTATGTATTTTTATTTTTTCCCTCTTTCCATATTTCCAAGAGAACAATTTGAGATATACCCATATAATATAATAAGCTTGATTAGTATGGCAATAAATATAATACACATACTGACTTTTGATTATTTAATGAATCTAAATTTACAAAATAGTAATGAAACCTAAATTTATCCTTCATTGAAATTATGTGGCACAGTGGCACTTTTTAACTTCGAAAGAAAGACGATGATTGTGCAATTATTGATCATGTGATTATATAAGTATCGGCCAGAAAAGAGTAATGCAATGCTTTTTTTTTTCATTTTTGAATTATTCACAATGTATCTTTATTTATTTTTTTCCCTCTTTTTGCGTATTTCATTGAGAACAATTTGAACTATACCCATCTAGTATAAGCTTGATTAATTTGACAAAAATATGATATACAAACTTACATTCAATTGTTTTATGAATCTAAATGCAGTTAATAAAAATGAAACTTAAGTTTATCATTCTTCGATATTATGTGCCACTTTTTTTAACTTCGAAAAACGATGATTGTATAATTATTGGTTATGTGATTATATAATTATTGGTCAAGAAAGAGAAATGTAATGCTTTTATAATGATTGTAGTGTAGTTAGTAAATTTACAGTGGATGGATGAGTTAAAAAAAGGGGCAAAAAGAAAATTTGTAAAAGAAACAAGTATTAGTGTTGTTTTATTTTTAATTCACGAAAAAGTTGTACAAATACTTTTAAAATTAAACATGTCATGAAAAAAATAAAAGGAGAAGAAATTTTGTATGAACCACAAAATAATAAAATTTAAGAATAAAATATATAGTTAAGTAATTAAGTAATTTAATCAAACAAAATTATTAACTTTTTAAAATATTTTTGTTGTAAAAAAATATTTTATATCATTTTTAAATTATTCAGGGATATAAATATTTGAATTGTAAATAATAGCAGTGAATAAAAAAAGAAAAATATATAATCAAGTAGGTAAAAATAAACAAATTAAACATATATAAATAAAAAAAGAGAAACATGTGATGAAATAAATAAAAAGAATAGAAATATTTTATGATCCATAAAATAATAAAAGTTAAAAGTAAAATATATATAGTAAAGTAATTAAGTAATTCAATAAAATTAAAATTTTAAATTATTTGAAATATTTTTATAGTAAAAATTAAATATTTTATATTATTTTTATACTACTCAGTGATGTTGATATTTTAATTATAAACAACAAAAATAAAAAAAGATATATAATCTAGTAGATAAAAAGATAGAAATAGTCCATAAATTATAAAGTATTGTCAAAATTTCAATTAAATTATATGAAATTTCATATCAGAGATATATTGATAGAGTTTAAAAAAATAATTTTAAATTTTAACTAAAAATAGACTATATATTTTATTAATTTAATTGAATTTTTTTATATTAAATTTTAATTTATTTAAAATTAAAAATTTTATTATTTAATTTAAAATGGAAAAAAGATTAAAGGAGTGAACAAAGAAAGAAGAAGAAAGGAAAATAATGAAATGAAGCAGAAAATTGAATTGCTTGGGTGGGAAAGAAAGCGACGAGAGATTGCTACGTGATGTAGAGTGGCACGAAAAATTTTAAGTTAAATCGATAAATAGATCAGATATTATTAATTTTTATTATTTTTATTAGTATAAAAAGAGGAGCAAAGAGGCAACTAAAGTATTTATTGTAAATTTTATAACAATAAAAAATAAAATATCCCTCTACTACTTAAAATTATCACTCACACTTGAGATATCTATCAATTATATGAATCATATAATCCTGATCCAACAGTAAGTCTGTTTCCAGCAAAACTTTAGAGATGACAGTACTGGGACATTTCATGAGTCATGGAATTGTACAAGACCAGAAAAAAAATCATTAATAATATTCATCAAATCATGATCTTTGCGCTTTATATATAAGCTTTTACTAAATTTTTATGAAAAAATATAACTAATTTTAATATCATATTCTTATGAATATATAATAATATTTAAAGTTAAAATAGCTTGATCAAATAATTAAAAAATAACTATAAATTTATACTTTCAATGTTTGGGTGGAAATTCAAATAAAATTAAAAAAATAACAACATATAATATCAGATTTTAGATTTTTCAATACAAAATTTATTTCTTTTTCTTATACAAACTTTCAAGCACATAATCAGCAGCGGAGCTAGGGGCAAGGATGGGCCCCAGTCCCCCTAACATAAGAAATTTTATATATAATATAATATCAAAATTTATATATTACCCTCCAAATTTTATAATATTTTATGTTTAGCCCTCCTCACCTAAAATTTTTGCTTCCGCCACTGCACATAATAAGTATATAATTTGATTTAACTATTGTGTTAACAAGTTAGACCAATCCGATTTTGATCTGTTAGCCTTACTAAGTCTTTGTTTGGATCTGGATTTCAATGTACTGCAGGCAATTACTTTGAATCTTATCATTATACAGAAACTTAATTTAAATAAGAAGATAATTTACAATTAGAAATAAAAAAAATCTCGCAAAATATAATTTGAGTTAAATCCTCACAATTTAATTCTTTTGCTGTTTTTTAAGCCCATAAAATGGATTTTTTTTCCTATTTGAATTGGTTTTTAAGTGGTGTGGTAGGTGTTGTAGTATTGATATTTGAGTTTATCTGAAATATTTTATAGATAATATTTCATAAAATAATGTAATTCATTGCATTTTTAAATAAATAAATTCTTATTTTTTTATTGTTGACTTGCACCCTCTGTCCTACATCCTTAATATGAGTAGATGACAACCATTGTTGCAAGCTTGCAAAATTATACTGACCTATAATCGAAATAAAACAAAATATCCAACTAAATTAGGCAACAAAATATATACTGACCCGCAATCGAAGTTAGCATGGGTTTCAAGCAGGGAGACGTATTAACACAACTAACAAAATTCTTCTTGTATCAGTTAAAAGAATTATATTTTCATAGATTATGTTGTAGTTATCTTTTTTCTTTCTTTTCCTTTGATATTTATTGATTCAAAGACTCTTTCCTCAAGATTGATAACCTAAAATACAACTAATCCTATCAGTGTTTGTGTTCATTGATGTCTTGAGGTACACATTTGAATTTTATTTTCATATATTTAGTTATCATATTTTCTTTTATTTATACGAATACCCTCATAAGCTAAAATGTTTAAGAAAGTAAATTGTAATGCAGCGACAAAAGTAAAATCTTTTTATTACCAAAAAAAAAATTATCTTATTGCAAGCCTAAACATGAAATCTAGAATCCGTCTAATGAATATAACAAATCCTCAGCATCCTATAAGTGAAATTTTTATTTTCAATTACAATCAAAATAAATATTCTGGCGCCCATTCTGCCTACTGGTAATTGATAATCTAATGTGCATGACTCTATCTATCCAAGAAAATCAACAATTGAACTTCAAAAGAAAAAAGAACCCATTTGAAAGTTATTTTTCCCTAACAATCCATTTAGCTTTGATCATCCAAATTAATCAATTTTGAGTCATCCATATCCTTCCGATGTCAAACGACACGTACGCATCAATGCAGGCATATTTTATTTGTGCTTATGTGAGTTCTTGGTTATCCCACCTACTTAAAATAATCTTCTTTGGTTTATCAAGCTCCAGGGTTTTAAAAAATGGTCCACAACCGCAATATCGCCCGCAATATTGCGGTTGCGGTTGCGGACCACACTGTATCCGCATTTCTCCGCAATTGCGCTCCGCGACGGCCGCATTTTCCCGCATTTTTCCGCATCACACGATATCACAGCCGCAACCGCAACCGCAATTTAAAACCATGTCAAGCTCTAAACCGAGAACTTGCTTCCCCAATGTTTTGAGACCTGGCCTCCCGGTTGGATGCGTCCACTCAATTCTGCCTATAGCCAACTCGCCGACGTCTGCAATCTTTGCCACCATCAAACCGTACTCTTCCCATAATTTCTTGGCATCTTCACTAATCCCAACGCCTACGAAGGTATAATTACAATTACAAAGAAAGTCTATCAAAGATTGCGGAATATGTGTAGAGTGGTGCAGCTGAAAAATGAGGCAACGGTGCCCCACGCAAAGCTGCAAGATGGCAGCACAATTGTTAACCATATATGTTTAATTAACTATATGGTCAAAGAAGTTTACCATATATGTTTCTGGTTTTGCAAAAACTTCATAGCTATTGGTTGCTGCCTGCTGGTTTGTTTGTTGTTTTATAGAAATTTTGTATGGAGCCATGGGTTTTGTTTGAAACTTTGAAGAGACAAAGAAGATAAGGGATTTAGGGCTTGGAATTGCAAATACTAAGGGAGGTTTTTCTTCAAGAGATTGAGGAGAAAGATTTAGGAATTGGAATTATAAATAGCAAAGATGTGAGAAAAAGATTTTGATTGACTCTGATTTATATAGTGTGAAAGTTGTCCAGGGAAGATCATGACTCTATATTTTTTAGAAAACATTGCTTTTGAAAAATATGACTCTATTACATATCTTAGATAAAATCAACATTAGTTAAGTCTATTAATTCTTAACATCAATTTCAATTAAAATTAGAAATCTTTCAGATATAATATTTTTAAATATTCACATTTAATATAAGATTTTGAATTATTTGCTTTTACGTTTTAATAATTTTAGGTAGGTTTGTCAATATTGTATGTAATTACAATGACTGGTATGAAATTATTATTGAAATATAGATTTTGAATTTGAAATTCAAAATTAATTAATAATAATTTTCAAATTAACATCTTTATAAATTAATAATATTTTTAAGAGCTCTTAAATATTGTCACTAATGCTGATTGTTATTCAATGTTTCTCAACCGCAAAAAAAAACAATAGATAAATATTATTTTTTCCTTTTTAATGAAGATGAAAATATATCCTAAGGGATAGAATTTTATTATTTGAACAACTATCCTTATTAAACAAAATATTCTTGGTGAAATGTTAAAAACATATAATAAATATACAAACCTCTCCATTAATTGTAAACTTCGGGAGGAATTCTTTATATTCATATAATAGATATAAAAGGTGATACTAGGATAATATTTGGATGGTGTTAAAAATGAAATTAATTAATTAATAATTTACCAGGCAACCTTTTGGGATGGGCCTAGGGATTTAAATTGCGGTTGTGGTCGCGATTGCGATCGCATCGCGATGTGAATTAATACGGAAAAATGCGGCCATAACGGTCTAAAATTATGAAAAATTGAGGATGCAGTCTGCCTTGAAAACGTAATATTGCAGGCAATATTGTGGTCGCAAACCATTTTTTAAATCCTAGGATGGGCCTATAAGAAAATTTATGATTGATTTTGCCTAAAAATTGAAACAGATGGGGGAAGTTACTCAATCCAACTTTATGTACGTTGTATATATTTACTAGTTTCCATTTTTTATGCTAAATTGATTACAAATTGATATGAGCTTTACTCACAGTTTTATAAACGTTGTTCATAAGCTGTAATAATTTATTAAAGTAGAACTTTTTCCTTTAAGATAATGTACCAAAAAACCTCTTTTATTTAGATTTCATTTCATTATTCAAATAGTTTATTTAAATACACCATACGCACTTTATACGATGAGGTTCACGGGGACTGGGGGCCAAGCAAAACAAACCTCACATGCCCAGGCTTCCATTATACATGAAACTTAAAAAACATGTTTGACGAGTAATTCATGTTTGTGTTTAACGTAAAATTTATATTAATAAACAATTATGACAAAAATTATAATAACCAATCTATTTATCGATTTAGCTTCAAATTTTCTATTCCACTCTAAATCACGTGGCAATCTCTCCTCATTTTCTTTCACGCCCAATAAATTTAATTTGATGCTTTTTTTTCATTATTCTCCCTTTTCTTCTTTCTTTCTTCACCTTTTCACTCTTTTCCTTTTAAATTTAATATTAACATGTTTAATTTTACATGAAATAAAATTTAGCAAAAAACTTTTCAATTAAATCAATAAATTATATATTCTATTTTTAATTAAGGATTAAAATTATTGATTTAAATTTTATCAATATTTTTAATATTAAATTTCATATACTTTAATTGAGATTTTGACAATACTTTATAATTTATGGACTCTCCCCATCTTTCTGTCTACTTAGGATGCATTTGGTCTGCAAAATATTTTTAACATCCTCGAAAATGTTTCACAAGAGCATTTTATTCCCATGATTAGTTCAAAGTTAAAATTTTTTTTTTGAGAATGTCACATTCTCAATAATATTTTTAACCTAATTTTCTCCTAAAATATTTCCATGGGAGGACATAGGTATGTCAAATTGCCATGAAATGGGAATGTTCATACTAAAATTAAAAAATAAAATTATCTTCATCTTTAATTCTCTCTTATCATTTTATCAAATAATTTTCAATTTAAATTCAAAAATAGTTGTCACTTTATTTTTAAAGTTCTTTATTATTAAGAAATGCAATGACATTAATTTTTAATTGTAATTTTTTTCTATTATTGTTTTGTTTGGAAGATTATTTTAATGTGTATATATATATATATATATATATATATATATATATATATATATATATATATATATATATATATATATATCTTATTCTTAACTTCTACTCCCTTCGTTCCTTTTTACCTGTTACATTTTCAAGAATTTTTTTTGTTCATTTTTATCTATCACTTTAGAATTCCAATGAAATATTAAATTTTCTTTTTCCAAATCTATCCTTCTTTTTCATTAATAAATGCTTTATTATTCTACATTATTAATCTATTTGCATTTATTTCTTTACATTTCTCTCTCTATTTTCAATTATCTTGAATTTTGTGCATAAAGGGTAATCTTGTAAAGTTTACTAATAATAAATAAATTAAACTACTTTCTTAATATGTGTGAAATTAATTAATAACGATAGATAAATAAGAATAGAGGGAGTATTATTTTATGATTGACACAATACTTCTCTTCTTTTTATTTGTTTCATCAAATGTTTTAATTTTAAAAGTATTTGTGCAACTTTTTCTCAATAAAATACGAAATAAAACTACTACTTGTTTCTTATGCCAATTTCATTTTCTTCTACCTTTTTTTAAACTCATCCATCCACTGTAAATTTACACTAAATTAATAAATATGCATTACATTACTCTTTCTTGACCAATAATTACACAATGATCGTCTTTCGAAGTTAAAGAAGGCCACATAACTTGGAAGGGTCACATAACTTCTTTAAAAAATAAAAATATATAATGAGTAATTAAAAAATGAAAAAAAAGGCATTACATTACTATTTTTTTACCAATAGTTATAATCACATAATTAATAATTATAAAATTACTGTCTTTTGAATTTTAAAAGGGTCATATAATTTAAAAAAAGGATAGGTTTAAGTTTCATTTTTATTAAGTAAATTTAGATTCATTAAATAATTGAAGGTAAGTTTGTGTACCATATTTATTGCCAAACTAATCAAGCTTAATATATTATATGGCTATGCCACAAATTGTTCTAATGAAAATATGGAAAATGGAAAAAAATTAAAAATACATTATGAATAATTCAAAAACGAAAGTGATGATCAATTACTAAAAGAACACAATATACAACATATGAGTTATTTGTGTTCAAAATTATATTTAATCATGTAATTAATATAATACTTATATAAGGGCATTTTAGTAATTAAAATATTGGTGAGGCAAAATTAAATCTTGAATCATTACATACATAAATAAGATGTTGATTATATATATGATGTAAATGTCTTCAATTCAAATCCAATGATTATGATATTCCCACTTCATCAGAAGTTTCTATACCTATGTCACATGCCAATTTTGAGCAAGTGATTGGTGTAAGAAATCACTTCCGAGCAGCTTCCCAAAAGCCTGACCTATAAACAATCTAGATTCCATCTTTATATTACATTAATAACATGTTAATTATATTTATGATGTATATATCTTCAATTCAAATCCAATGATTATGATATTCTCACTTCATCGAAAGTTTCTATTCCTATGTCACATGCCAAATTTGAGCAAATGATTGGTGTAAGAAATCACTTCTGAGTAGCTTCCCAAAAGCCTAAGCTATAAACAATCTAGATTTCATATTTATATAAATTATTTAAATTTATATAAAATAAAATTTCTCAAATAACTTTTGTATTTTTATTTAAAAGCAGACAAAATTTCCCTATTTTCAAATACTAGCTGGGGCCAATACAGTACTTGTAAGTCAGAAAACTAAAGTACCAAAACTCCTTTAAAAAATGTATATATAGACACTTCTTAAATAGCACAAACATAGTTATAAATACACATACATGGATTTTCTATTCCAACTATCAATTTTGTTACAAGATTATATCTTCAATTTCCACAAGACTAGAAAGGGTTTATCATGTTAGTTTCAAAATTTTAAAATATTGAAGAAAGAGATGTGAGTTGCATGAACTCATGTAAATTTTCAAAAAGGCAATATAAGATCATGTGCAGTATGTTTCACGGTTAAAGAACAAGTGAGGGTAGCTTTATATATTAGAAGGAAAGTATATGCGATTTCATATACCAATTAAGCAAAGTCATTCAAATGAAAATTTAATCCCTGAACATTATTGTTTTTCACAAATTAACCTCCTTTAGAATTGTTTATTGGTTGAAAATTTTTAATAAAATTGATGGCAAAATTTATATAAACCAGAAATCCAAAATGATGAATACATGATTTGCACAAATAAAATTAGAGATTCTAAATTACCAAGCCCTCCTAGTGCATTCATCTGATCAAATTTGAACTTTGTCGATAAATTAGAGAGAGAGAGAGAGAGAGAGAGAAGATAAGCTCACTAACCATTTTTCCTCTTTGGTGATTTTTGAAGAAATTTTAGTATGACATTCTATAGCTAAATGGGAAACTGCAACTTATTTTATAAGGAAGTGGCTAGGGACCTAGGGTCCGGGTATACACACATTACATTATATTGTACAATATACTCTAAGTATTATTATTATATTACTAATATTGTTATTAATTTATCCAAGCATATTAAAATGTGTATGTCCAAAAAATTGCTTACAATCTCCCACTTGGACAGCACATCTTAATATGTAACATCTTGGATTACAATATGTGGCCACATTAAACAATGTCATTAATATAATTCATACATGGATTTTTCAACAAAATGTATTCCTAATCATCTAATAGGGTTGTAAAAGATATACATTTATGAAACACTCATTCCAAAATGAGTAGACAAAAGAAGTGTGTGTATAATCAAATATACAAAGTGGGTCGTACATCTGCCTAAGGCACCTTACAAAAATTTGAGATAGTATCTAAACATCTCTTTATATTAACATTATACAATATGTGCACCTTTTACAATATAAGAAAATGGTAATATTATATTATCATAAAATCTCCAAATTAACATATTTTGAGTCTCATAAATACTCCCACTAACATAAAACATCAAAAGATTCAACAAGGCTCATTCCCAATACATATCTTTTAAACATTTCTATAGCTAGGTGCTTGGTTAGTGGGTCTGCAAGTATACAATTTGACAAAATGTGCTCAATTTTAGTACGATGCTTGCATATTTTCTCTTTTACAAATTGATACTTTCACATTGAAGTGCTTTATGCAAGTTGAACTTTTGTTGTTTTGAGAGAAGTTAACAGTAGCATTATCAAATATATGGTTAAAAGACTTGTAAGGCTTTTAACTAAGCAAAACTTAGAAATAAAATTCCTTAACGATATAACTTCTCAAGTGGTTTCAAAGCAAGTGATATACTTTGCTTCTATAGTGGAGATTGCTATTAAAGTCTATTTAAAACTTTTCCATGATACAACTCATCTTGCAAGTATAAAGATAAATCCAAATGTTAATTTCTTATCATCTGGACAATCTCCAAAGTTAGAGTCAAATAGCCTATACAGATCAGATCACTAGACTTTTTATATGCCAACATGTAAATCTTTGTACCCTTAAAGGACCTCATCACTTTCTTGGTTGTGGTCCAATGTCTCTAATTAGGATTACTCAGGTACTTTCCAAGTACACTAATTACAAATACAATATTTGTATGTGTACACACCGAGCATAAAATTAAGCTACTGACTACTAAACCATATATGACGAAACTCATTCTAGATTTTTCATTTTCATTATGAGGACACTGGGCTTTAGGAAAGACATCACCCTTTTAAATAGGTGTAAAATTATATGAGCATAAAGTTACGTTAAATCTCTGAAGCACTTTATTAATTTATGATTTCTAAGGCAAGCCAAGCAGACCTTAAGATCTATTACGATGGATCTCTATGCCAAGAACAAAAAATGCATTTATGAGATCCTTCGTATCACAATTCTATGACAATGTCTTCTTTGTCTTATTTAACAAGTTTACAGCATTGCTAGCAAGGAAAATATCATCAACATGTAATATAAGGATTACAAAATTGCCCGCATTCATCATATACTAGATGCACTGATCCACAACATTCTTCTTGAAACCAAGAGAAGACATAATCTCATTGAACTTGAGATACCATTGCCAAGATACTTGCTTCAAGCCATATATGGACTTGTTTAACTTGCACACTAAGTGCTCTTTACCTTTCACTTGAAAACCATCTGGTTGCTTCATGTAAACTATTTTTGACAAAGTCACCATTAAGGAAGGTAATATTGATATCTATTTTAGTGTAGCTCTAAATCAAAAATGAGCAACTAAAGCCATTACCACTTGATAATGAATCTTTAGTTGAGACTGGAGAAAAGCTCTCCTTATAATCCACTCCTTCCTTCTACATGTAGCCTTTAGCTACCAATCTAGCCTTGTATCTTTCAATCTCACCTTGGGTTGTATGTTTAATCTTGAAAAATCCATTTACATGCAACCAATTGATATTCAATAGGTAATTTCACTAAATCCCATACATTATTCTTGTACGTTGAGTTTATTTCATATTTCATAGCACGTCTCCATTTGAAAGAATTGACACTTGAAATAGCTTCTAAAAATTAATGGGATCTGAGTCATCATTTGTATCAAACTCATGTTCTTGTAAATAAACCACATAGTCACTTGAAATTGCTTGATAGCAAGTTCTTTATCATCTTCTTAAGAGAACTTCCTTAACCTTATCATTTGGCTTTCTTAATTCAATTACTAGTTTGACTAAAGGAACTTGTGTATCTACTTGAGGTGGCCCTGCTAAAGGAGTTACAAGGAACAATTCTCTATTTTTCACTCATTTGAGAAACACCACTCTACTTCTCACCAAAAATAATCATTTAAGATAACTCACTCCCACCTTTCAACTCATCCTCAAAATAAATTGCATAATCTAACTCAACAATTCTTGTTAAATGAGTTAGACCATAAAACCTACTACCAATAGCTAATAAAATACCCATAGATCATTCTTAACTCAAGTTTCTTGGTATGTGCGTAATAAGGCTTGATCTCTGCTCTGTAACCTTAAACATGAAAATGTTTCAAGCTAGGCTTCTTTCCATACATTAGCTTATAACAAGTTTTTGGCATAGATTTGCTTGGAACTTGATTCAACACATATGCAAGTATTCTTAAAAGCATCATCATAATGACCAATCATACATCACACCATCTTTATAAGTGTTATATTCCCTCAATCAAAAATCCCATTTTGCTTCAATGTACCAAGCATAATGTAACTAGCTTTTATTTTGTACTTTTGTAAGTATCTTACAAAAGGACTAGGAATCTTACTTTTTTCATCATATTTGCCATAAAATTCACCACTTTTGTCTAAATCACACATTTGATCATTTCCCCCAATTTTAATTCAATTAAAGTTTCAAATCTCTTGAATGCCTCTAATGCTTTAGACTTTTTAGAAAGAAGCCCCACCCATCCAAATCTTGAATGGTCGTCAATAAAAGTAATAAAGTACTTGAAACCTCCTAATGTAGTAGGTGAGATAGGTCCACACACATTTGTATGGATCATTTCTAATCCTCATAGTTGATCCCCTTCAATGTTTTTATAAAAGTCAATTGCATAACAACTAAAGCTGAGGAAAATTAGTAAATAATTAATGAAATTAATCATAAATCTCTAATATCACATGTGAAACGTTAATCATGCTAAAATTTTCCATGTAATTGTGCAACATTTTACAATATTATATTACAACACATAGTGTTGATAAGGTGTTAAGCTTCACAACATAATACAAGAATTATACACTAAATTCCTAAAATTTAACGTACAATTCTTACACTCTTGTCATCACCTATAAACTATATTAGTAGCACTACATCGATAAGGTATATCTACTACAAATATAGTGCTCTCCTATACACAAATATTTACATGATTAATATAATCAATTAATTGACATATCATTTACTTAAATATAACTTTACAAAATTTCATGTAATAAACCCTAAAATAGGTAAGTATCAATTACACAAAATTTAGAGGCATGACTTAAGTTATAATAGTCTTTGGATAAAATTTAATAATTATATATTATTGACCAAAATTAAGAAAATATGTAAGCAACATCAAAATGATTTGGAAAATTTTCATACAATAGTAAATTATGCAAAGATTATATAGTAAAAAATTTTTGTGCCCAAATATTATCAAATTGATATCCAAAAAAATAGGACAATTTTTTTACTCAAAATGATATCATCATTCGGATTTTTGGTTGATCCCCACATTCTCAAATCCTCAATGTATCACTTTCATTTCAATGGGCATAAAATTTCTTATTTCGAACAGTAACTTTCAGTTAATTTTCAAAACTGCCTACAAAATCAAGTGAATTTAACTCTTCATTTTTTATTTTGTGCTAAACTAAAAATAAAGTTCTTTTTTTCTCTTTTGTCAAAATTAAACACAATTTATTTATGAATATTAAACACAATTGATATGATGATTTCAACAATTGAATGAATATTATATATTATTTATTTGACAATTTCAATAATTGAAAGAAGGGTTTTACATTTGGAATTTATTCTTAATTATCATTTAGCCAATTCCCTAGAATCATTCCAAAAAACATCAAATTTGCAGAAATTCATACGACACTTAAGAATGGTCGAAATTACACCCAAAATTTGTAGCCAAAATTGATCTTCATCGAATGTTTTGCTCGATTTGATTGATGTGTTTTCATGAAAACACATTAATCTATTCCTTAGATAGCCAAAACAAAGAGTACATTGAAATATCACTAGGCAAAACTATAACAATAAGAAATTGATAAAAAAAAAGTAAAATCACTGTAATTTTATTTATTTATTATGTAATTATAGCTA
>CM035227.1:85835041-86131221 GCA_020226215.1 Sindora glabra | reverse complement strand
TTTTCTTTCAGCATTCCATATTACAAAAATTATATTTTCCAAAATCAATGTATATTTGAATTTACTCACTTAATTCTCCAAGAGCTGTATTCTATTCAGTTCCTTCTTCCTAATTTCTCTACCTATCATTATATAAAAACAGATTATGAGTAATTTATCATCAACTGATTCTCCATAAAATTTCCTAGTCTTGTTTAGAATTATACTACTTAACAATCTTGAAGTATTAGTTTCCCTATTTTCTCGAACTATTTTCAAATTAATCATATTTTGGTAAATCATATAGGCTCTTTGATTCAGCTCATACGGGTAAAAAAAAATACAGGATTTCATGCTCTAAAACAGCTTACCCCACTTCTGGGAGGTCACCGGCAGTTCGTCGGTGGCAAGAGCTTGCTGGATCGCCGACGGAAGAGCGAAGACCTCAGCTTCCCTGCTATTGCCCAGTCGTTGTCCAAAAGCTCCCCATCTCACCGTGACTTGAGGATACCACAGCAAGGTCATGGGAAGCTCCGTGATATGTGGAAGCCGGAGAAAAATCCAGCTCATTAGCCGTCTCCTTGCTGGTTATCTACAATACCAACTAAAAGAAACCCATGGTGGCAGCAACGATTCACAATGGCCCAGCTAGCTACCGCCTTTCGTGCAACCACGACCGCCAGCTCGCATCACAGTGGCTTTCGAAGCTGGCCACCAAAGCAATTGCTTCAGACATCACGGTGCATTCGTCTCTCTCCACACATTTCCCTTCCTTATTTTTAGTTTTTTCTTTTTATTTTAATTGTTAGTTGCTGCCCCTCTTTAATTATAAAAAAAATCTCTAGCACTTTTCTTTATATTATTTGGATTAGCTCATTCTCTCTCTTCACCTTATCTCCCTACCGACTCTCTCTCCTTACCTTCTTCTTTTTCTTTTTCTCTTCATGGCTGCTGCTGCTTTTCTCCATCCAATCACAAGTTGCAATTACAAGGTGTTTCATTGTTACACATGGCCATTCAAAAATCACCTAATGCCTACTGTGGACGAAGCTAAAAGATGCTATTGTGATGCACACCCACGATAAGCTACTACTGCTTCCATTTCTAACAAAAAGAACATCGATCCCAGCTGTTGCCACCACCATCGCTTTGTTCTAGATTCTCTTGCTGCTAGCCGCTGCTTGGATGTGAAAAAGTCATAGTTGCAACTAGTTCTCACCATAGCGCTATGGGTCTTCGTCTGTTTAGCTTAAATAGCTTTGTTGGCATTTCAGCGAGCTCCTACTATTGGCGAGTTTAGGCAAGGTATTTCTGATGATGGTGAACAATCTTACATTAAAAAGTTCTAATTTTTATGATGATTTAAGGCTTAATTCAGAAAATCCATTTTTATACATATTTGAGATATATGATGAAGCATTAGAAAAAAAATATAATTTTTATACTATAAAAATGATAGAATAGAATGATTAAAGTATAAATAGAACATTTTGTTTCATTATTATAGTAGATTCATGTGTAGATCAAAGAAACCCATTTTCATGTATGATTGAAATGTATAGTAATTGCTTGAAAAATAGGGGTTTCATGATATAATTGCTAAAATAATAGGATTAGAGTAAAAATAAATTATTGTATATTAATATTTATATTGGTTTAAAGTCTAATTGAAGAATACCCATTTATATACCATTGTGATGTATGATAATACACATGAAAATGTAACTTTTATACTATGGAAAGTTAGAAAACCATACTTGTGATATTTTTGAGGTACTATTCTTTATGATTATGGATTTATCTAGAAAATCCACTTTTGTACATAGTTGAGATAAGTGATAATGGGTTAGAAAAATATAAATGTTAGGCTATAAAATGTCTAAATGCCATAGGTAAAATCATTTTAAAGCATCCTATGATAATACTTTTTGTAGTAGTTAGATATCTTAGAAAACCTATATTATAAGTGAGTTTAAATATATGACGATAGCCTTGCAAAATAAGAATTTTATGATATAAATTATTAAAATATTCTACTTAGAATAATTGTGAAATGTTATATTTTCATAATTTAAAGATTCCCATTTGATTCATGCAAGCATTGTTTTATAATATTATTTAGTTGCCTATTATAGTGTAGATTAGATAAGGATTTTATGATCAAAAGTACCAAATTAGTATATTTAGAATAGAGTTGTATTATCAAGGTGAGAACTTCTAATAAAAATGATTTTCTAGTTCTTTATGGAAAATTTGAGATAAGTATATAATTTTATACGGTGATGTAAGTGGTAATGTTTTAATGGTTTGTACTTTGATTTGGAGAAGCCATTATGTACGAGAATTTCTAATACTTTGATGATAATCTTGAAAATAAAAGAAGTGGACATCTAGAATAATTAATTGGCATGATTAGATTACTAGTTAATACTAGGAAATATAAGAAACAAGTAATAAGGATGCTATTATATTAAAATTTGAAGTAGCATTTGTAATATGTGAGAATAAGATAAGTAATGATTATATAATTATAATTTATCTTTATAAATGAGGATTTAGGAAGAAATGGAAGGTGAAAACAAAATAGTTGGTATTCTTGAAGTTGTGGGATGACCCTATTAGGTAAGTGTATATCTCACCATAGCTCTATATTTTAATAAATAAAGCTAATTTAATTGTTGAATATTATGTTCTTCTTATTGGTCATGTAGATTTTACAATCATATGCATATATATATATATATATATATATATATATATATATATATACATATATATGTGTGTTTAAATATAAATCCATGACAGAAGTGTAGTTAATTATAGAATGATTGTAAACTGATTAGAGAGTACATAGCAAAAGTATAGTGGTAATTGTTACTAGTTACAGGTAGATTATGACTTAGAGATCAACGATATCTATATGATATGGTTGCCATGGCATATTACTTTGTGCTTAATATACGTAGTGATAAATTTAATTACTTTCAGCATTGAAGTTTTATAAATAATCTTGATATGAGGGTTAAGGGTCCTGTGTATATATTATTTATGAAATTTACCATGGATAGGTATTGGAAGTGATGAACTGAGTTATAGCTATAACTTAGAAATTGTGAATGATAATGGATGATGTAAAGTTAGATGAAGAATTACTGACAAAATAGTTGCAAAGAATATAAGTATGATTTGAAAGTCGAATGGTAAATTTTCAACAAATAGTTATGAAGGATATGAAATTTAATTTAAGAGTTGAATAAGAAATTCCCCTAGAAAGGCAATTAAGATAAAATATAGTATTGATCTAGAAGCCAAGAAAAAAGTCTACACAAATGTTCAATGTAATGATATGTGTGTGATAGTAGAAATTATTTGTGATTAAAACGTTACAATTATTAGTGTTGTGTATTAAAAGCCAATCATAAGATGATTGTAATAATGAATAATATATTACATTTTTTTTAGGCAATATGATTATTATATTTTATTTTATTTTATTTTAATATTTGTGTAATTTATAACTTAATATAATTAATTGTATCTTCAGAATAGTTTTACTATTCCTAAAATGCCTATAGTCAAATATTATTATAAAAGGATAGTAATAATACATTGAGACCATCATGTATAGTGATTAATAATTATGAATCATGGATATATGATATCAAGTCGCCCGCCGAGCCAGTCCAACTGTGCAGCCTGCCAGTCCTTGCGCCCACAGGCCAGTCCGCCCGTGCGACCTATTAGGCTATGCGCCAGCCTCGCCAGTCCGACCGTGGGGCCTGCCAGTGCGTTCGCCCGTCTTGCCAAGCTGACTCTGCGGCCCGCCAGAACGTGCGATCGCCTGGCAAGTCCGACCTCGCGGCCTTCCAGTCCTAGCGCCCTCCAGGCCAGTGCACCCGTGCGGCATGCCAGTCCGTGCCCTACATGGGTACATTATTAGTAAACAGATTTACTGGATTGACCCACTATGAAAATACTACATGGATTGTCGTATGTCATTAATTATTCTCATATGACCATAATGCATGTAGTCTTTTGACTTGAAGTCACTATAGTTCACTACATGAGAAGTTACATACTTTGATGTTGTCTTGATATCACCTTTAATCAAGATGATATGTAGGGTATTGATTGGGTATGTCACGAATCAGGCACGAGGGATGTGAGTGTATGTAGATGCGAATTTTCTGTTCCTCCTTATATAAAGGAGTGATATCCTTGGGCCCCTTGATTAAATAAGACTTAGAAATGCATGGCTGTACTCAAATAGATCAATATGTGACATTGATTATTTAATCAAGTTAGTTTTACTACTATATCAAGAAATATAATTGAACATTAATGAGGATAATACACTCCACACCCTCCAGTTTGCATTTGAATATCATTACAAAAAGGATAGTGTTGCAAAGCATTGCATCATATATTAGATGTGGAATCACAGACATTCTTGCTATTTAGGGTAATAGTGATATAATTATTAGATATTTGCTCACTGTCTATGGTCCACTTGATGGGTCATTACCACATAATAGGAACTTAGAAAAGTCACACAAAAGGAGTAAGAATGAAACAATAATTAATTAATTTTTAGTTAGACTCAAAACCTATTAATTGGAATTATTATTTTGTATATATATTATCAAAGTAATATAATATATAATATAATATAATATAATATATGATATTATCTAATATTAAAGTAATATCAAATAATTATGCTATTTGATATTAGATAATTATATTATGAGATAATGTTATTATTTAATAATATTTAGTTATTAATATTAAAGTAATATTAGATAACTAATAGATAAGCCTTATATCTCCTCACTTTCACCATGTTAAGGATAAGGTATTAATGGTTGAATGAAATTAAAATTGAATGCAATTTTTAAAGTAAGACTAGGAAAGAGGCATGCCTTTAACTTTATAAAAGGAGTATGAATGTGTCATTGTTTAATCTAGAAAATAAATAAAATGGCCAATAATGAAAACTGCATAAAAACTCTACTAAAACCTCACTAAACCTTACTTCTTTGTGTGAGAGATAGATCCTAGCAGAGATTTGTGAAGGTTTAAGAAGTCATCACTTTGTTCTGTGTGGATATTATAAAGGTACCATCATCTGATTGTGCTTGTGTTTTAGATTTGTACTTTAAGAAGTAATCTTTGATTGTTGATTTATGTCCTTGCACATATGATCCATGGGAAGGTTTAACATCACATAATTTTGAAAATATGTTTTCTGTTATGCTACATGATATATGTGAAACCTAACAATAGTTAATATGATTGAAATGTTTTATTTTATGTTTTAGCCTTAATGACTTATTTATGATTATGTTGTCTATGCCGAATGGGTAGTTTTGTGATATGATAATAATACTACATATTAGCATATGGTTATATATTTTTATAAGATTATGATGTGAGATATAGAGTTATGTGCAAGAGAACTCTCCATTACAGCATGGTTTCACATGTTTTCAGAAATCCAAGAAATACTAAGTTTGTTAATATTTAATTTAAAGCATGTTTAACTTACGAATATTAATTATAAAATTGATACATCTTCCTATAATATAAGTGGTACGTCAAATATGCTCACTAACTTTCACATAAACGCACTCTGTCCTTATTTTCTAATATTTTTCATGCTTAAATAAGAGCCTTTTTGAACCTTTGTTGTGCATCCTATGGAGATCCAATACACCCTTACAATTATTTGACAGATCGGATTTAGGGATTAGCAGTAGAGATATAATTTTTTCCATTAATTCAACCAGTGATATGTTGAATTATTTATCTAACATATATATAGTAAACTGTATAATAATATGGCAATTATTTGATGCCTACATCGTATTTGGCAAATGAATAGGTTCCTATATTTTAGTGATGTTGTGGCCAGCAGTCAGAAGTATCCAACAAATAAAAAACACTATCCATTTTTTTCAACAAAAATTTAAAAGTCGAACATTTCAAAGTCTCCCTAAAATTTTAGAAACTCTTGTTAGATAGAAAGAGTGGAAAATAGGTGAAAGCCTTATGGAACAATTCAGTATTAGGTTCCACGTTATTTACAATTCAGGTTAGGTTATTACATAAACAATTTACTTGACTTGTTTTATTTAATTTGTTAAATATTGAAAGCTAAAATACTAAGGAGTCAGAAAAATTTTGATAATTAAATGTTGTTGAGCTATGTTTTGGAATGAATGTTATGGTTTATATAGCTTGAAAATGAGTGCAAAATAGTTTTTTTTGTTGAAATCTAGGTTATTAGGTTTGTATATATCTTACATTAATGAGTTTGGACTAAATAAATAATGAAATCATTGAATTTTCTACATTTTTGGAGTTGATACTAGAGTATATATATTTGAGTATGGCACTAGAAATGGCTTTTTATTGCCCCATACTCGAATATAAACTTAAGTATTCCAAAGATGAGTATGTTGGATGGCCATAAGCCAAGTATATTCTCAAGTATGATATCTAGATATGTTTTTAGATTGGCCTATAAGGAGTAAATACCTCGAGTATGGTACTTAGAGTTATTTTCTGGATGTCGATACTCAGAATAAATACTTTAGTATTCCCTTGCTTTGCCCTAATTTTGTTTTATTTTCTAAAGTTTTTTAGGGTATAACATGCATGTAAATTTTTAATATTTTACATATTGAATGTATCATTTTTTGTTAATTATACTTTTGGTGATGAAAATCCTCCAAATTGGATATTATGTTGACGGCTTAAATGTGTAATTATGTTTATGAATTGAGAATGAAATTATGATATTCGGCATGAATGAGAAGGGAAAAGAGATAAAATGATATGTGATGTAAATAGTACCAAATTTGAGAAACTATTTAAGAGGATAAAAGTAAACCCTTAAAAGGATAAGAATAAGCATTTATTTAGAGGATAAGGATGATTCAGGAAGCAAAAGGAGATTTAACATACTTTCATTTTATAATTATCAATTAATTATGCATGGTTGGAAAATAATTAATGATATTCTAATGTGTTATGCAAGTTTACTTTTACATAAGAAATAAATTTATACATGAAGAGTACTATGAATACCTACCACTATAGAATTACAATTTTACAATGGTTGATAGACATTGGTTATAAGAAACCAAACGTCTATTTTAAATGCAGTGACTTTTTTTAAATTATTAGAATAAATAAAATGAAAGTTATAAAAATAAGCAATGTTTATAGTTATGTGTTGGCAATATTGAATTTTCTATGGGAACTTATGCAAACTTTAAATTAAAAACTAACATCATTTTGTTGTGGTCAAACATGTGTCAAAATAAATAGATATTAAGACATCAACTTTATGTATAACCAACTTTATAAGTAAATGTGAATCATTATATTTAAAAGGGCAAAAAGAACTTAAGACATTGGTTGTTTCAAAAAATCAACATTGAAATTGATTGCTGCAGTAGTATTTTTGTAAATATCATCTTAACTTTATATGTTTATTTTCTATCAATTTGACATCATTTATTTTAAGATGCCTATTTTCTAGTAAGAAACTAATATATAATTATTATTTTTACATAACTTTCATTTAATTCTCTATTTTTTTTATCACTTTTGCTCTGTGAAATCCACTCTCCTAGTATCACATCCACAATCAAAATTTCTCTAATGAGTTTCGTACCTTTTGCCATATTTCTTCTACACTCAATTTTATAGTCATTTTAGTCATCAATAAATTAATTTAGATAAGTTTTTTCTCCCTTGTTTTTGTTATATTTTTTAAATATTAAGTGATAAATTTATCTTTGTCTAGTTAAGATCTTTATGTATATGTATAGTGATATTGTTAGGGATTAGGTGTTATATTATATATGTGTTGGTGGTGCTTTTAAAGTTTAAGTTGCACGTAAGAATATCTGGCTATGGGTATACTCTATTGGTAGTAATATTGTGTCATTTTTACTTATGATCCTTTACCACTATATGCTATTATGTCTTTTTAGGACATAAATTTTTTTTATATATTTCAATCATTCCAATTTACTTTATAGTTATGTAAATTTGTGGAAGGGTATATGATGGTTGATGTAATTTTAGTTCAATTTCTTTTCAATGCAAGTAATATGTTTTGCCATATAATTTAGTGTTGCAATTATTGTGAGACCAACCTTGTATCTACTACTTTATTCATTATTAATAATATTAATTATAACTTTATTACATATATTTGATTGACATTTTTTTTGGCTAAATCCAAAACATGGATCCTTTTCAACAAGCAGTTGTCCTTACTAAAAGAAATATAAAAGGCCTAAAACTTTGAAAGGCATTGCCCCAACATAGTTTAAAAGTTAGAGATTACCTATTAAGTTTAATGAGCAATGGCAGATGGCCAGAGAAAACACTAACCAACATGTTAGTTTTATTGAAGTAATTGTATGGTCTAAAGTATTAATAGCTATTCCTCATTGGAAGAAAGTCACCGAGATTGAATGATAACATTTAAGAGGGGAGTCTTGGTATATACATTTAGTTTGGATATATTTATGCTAAGGATATGAAAAATTATATTTGTACAATACATATAATTTGATCTTTTATATGTGTTTTTCTTTTCTAGTAGAAATCCTTTTATATTCTAAATGACGAGCTGATGCATAGAATTATATTGTCATATATAGTAACCTTATATAGGGACTTTAAGTCAACATCAAGGTGGGAATATATCAATCGTGAGGCCATAATAAAAACCAACTCAATGCAGCAATAAAACTACATCAACTAAGAATCATAGGAGAAGTTCTTGAAATAATGTAAAGATGAGTGTTTCAAAGTAAAATTTTTACCTTCTACAGTTTAGTTCATTTCAATATCTTATTTGTATATCATTTGTACTTATGAACTAATATGTCTTTTAGTTAATAAGCATTAAATAAGTTTAACTAGGAGAAGCAAAAGAATACATATCCATGTAGACTCTACTAAAGATGCTACAAGAAGTTGAAGAAGGACTTATTAGTCAAGAAGCATGCCAAAGCTAATGAAAGTGAAGTTGCAATGAAGTACCTTCTATTTCTCATGCAAAGTTATGGAAACAAAGGAAAGTAAATGAGCAAAGGAAGTACATGATCCTAAAGAGTTAAGCCATTATAGAGGAAGATTATAAGTATTAAGATTTGTACCAAAATGTGTTGCTTGATTTTAAAGCTTCCAGTTCAATTTAATTAATTTTAATCATTTATACATTGTTAATTGCTACAAGACATTTTCATGTAGTAGGCATCCAATGATAAGTTTCAATTGGCTAAGAAGTATGACATCTTGACCATAACATTATGAATTGAAAATCATCATGACCATATTCATGCTACTAAATATGGTATTGTGCTATAAAGTGGTCTTTGACCCAACATGGTACCATCCAATAGGATAATTGGCAATTAATTTAGCACAATTGAAAGTGAAGGTCACCAATAAGGTGACATAAAAACTCAATACAAAATTTGAGGCAAGGCTAGAGCAAACATAGGAGTAGTATTTATAAGTGTAGTAGCTTATGCAATATCAGGAAGATGCTTTACATCTTATAGAAAATGGTAGCTAGTCAACATACTACAACTCTAAGTCCCATAATGTTTGTGTAATTAGCTATAGGTCCATTGATATTATGGATAAAGTGGCTCTTATGAGTAGTGCCTAGAACTCTTAATCAATGGATCTGCAACTTTTCTTATGACTAGCAAGGAAGACACACTAGTATTGAAAGTGTTAGCCATTATTATAGAAGAAATTTTAAAGATTGTACCTAAGGTAAATGTTACACTTAACACTAAGACTTTTTTATATGTATCTATATATGAATTAGGTTTCTAATGCAAGGATTCATATTACACAAAGTGGAGCTCAATATGCTCTAATAGTGGTAGGACCACCTCTATGAAAGATTATGGATAGATAGATTTTGGTATGCCATTAGATGCACTATCAACCATTACTTGGTAATTAAGTCAAAGTGATAGTTGACAAGCCTTTGGTCCACAAGGTTAAGGTGTTAGTGCCAAATCATGTGGTTTAAATAATGGATAAAGAATATAGGACATTTATCATATGGTTGATGGTCCTTATTCAATACCTAATAGAGGTATTATCATATATTCTCCCCATTACTAAATTTTCCATATATTTTTTGAAGTTATGTTATTATTGTTAAGTGAGACTACTAATTTTCTTTTTCCATTTTAGAAAATCTCCTAATCATGATCAAAAAGAGTTACAATAATGCCTTGATAGGTCTAGGGTAAGGAAGCCCAAACTAGGCTCTCAATTAAGGTGGATGTGGTAGGATTAGAAAATCCAATTTTAATTGAAAAGCTTCTATAAAATGCTACTAAGTTTCGAAAAGCTTGATATAATTTGCATCTAGCTTTGGATCATGTAAGTTTAAGCTTTCTTCTATAATCAAATACAAATTAATTAAGCCACTATACGGATATAAGTTTAACTCATGTTAATCCTTTTGCAAATGTTGTTATGACATTTTGCCATCGATGAATGTTATAAATGGATTCCTAAATCTATATTAACTTAATATATAAATTGTGCAGAAAAAAGGTAAAAGGCAAAAGCACATTGTTAAGGCTTTACTGCATAAGCCTAAAAAAAATGCTACTTTGTATTATACCATGAAGGGTAAGTCTCACTTTTAAGTCAATCATGATATTTTTTCTTAAATAGATTTTGGTAGCTTTATTATTGCATTGTATTGTAGTCACTATTGGATTCTTGTCTTAGTTGTGTTGAGGAGTAAGATAATCTATTTGATGGATCTTTTGTTAGGAAAAATATAATTCATGTTAAAGAATTCGTTAGAAAAAGCTCTCACTATAGCTTATTTAGGGTTTGAAGCTAGGTTTTAAATAGGATATAGTTCAAGTATATTGCTAATAGTAAGATTGTATCATGTTTGACTTGAAAGATTGTGCATTAACGAGATCAAATTAACCTCTTATTTTATTACAATGACCAAAATAGCTTAAAAATATGGAGTGCAACTACTATGTCATATGTTACATACATGACTTGTTATCCTCTCATAAAGTTCACCAGTGTAATCACTTGCCTATTTATAGCTCATCACATGCTAGATTAATTAATTAAGTTAGCTTTGATGATAGTGTTAGTGTATATACCATGAAACCAATCATATTGATGATTATAAATTTGAATTATATTATTTTAATGGCAATTATAATTATCATATTTATATATATTGTCTGCATAATATATTTAATTATAATAATAACCTTAGAATAATTGTATTCTTAAATGTCCCTAATCAAATATCATTGTGGATTAGGTTGTTTTGATATGTTAAGACTAGCATATGCGGTGACTTATATAAGATATTAAGTCTGCACATGAGTACAAGTTAGAAAACTTGTATACTGGACTAACCCACCCTAAGAACACTACATGGATTGTTATATGAGTGTCATGAGTGATTCTTAGTGATTATTATTAATATGGTCCTTTAACTTAAGATCGCCAAGATTTCCTACATGTGAGTTTCATATTTTGATACTACTCTATGTCACCCATGATTGAGTAAAAACAAGTGTAGTTATTGGATATGTCACATATCATGCGGAGGGGTTTGTGTGATCAAGATGGAATTTATCCTTCCTATATAATAAGAGTGACATCTATGGGCCTCTTAATTAAGTAAGGCTGAGAAAATGCATGGTCATGCTCAAATGAATTGACATGGGATGTTAATTACATTTATTTCAGCAACTTATTTAAGAATAAAGAAACCTTTAGATTGGGTTATACGAGAATGACACGGTCCATGTCTTATGCTTAATCTAAATGTTTAGGATAAAAGGATATAGACGATGATCACATATAAAGGTTCAGTCAAATTACCGACTCTCATTACTTGGTAACAATGATGTATTGCTAGACATTGCTCATTATTTATGATCATTAATGTGATTTATGATCATTGCTAATGTAATGAAAACATATAGGGTTGCACACTTAGAGCCTAGTGGATTTGGAATTGATGAACCAAATTGTTTGGGCCTAATATTTGGGAATCCCATGTTATAATTATAAAGCTTAATAATAAGCCTATAATTATATATAGAACAAAGTCCAATTAGTTAGCATTTTCTATGCACCTATTTAAATAAGCTTGGTGGGTAATAATAGATGATTATTCAAGCATCACAAAGCATAGAAAAACCCTAGCCCCCCTTCTTGACCATAACCCTTGAAGAAGTGTAGCTAGCACTACAAGGCTAAGGAGAAGAATTTCCAACCAGTGTTCATGTAGACGTTCATTGGTGATCTGATGGTTTGTGAATACCTTGGAGTCTTTAGCTAAAAGGAAGTTGAAAAATGTAATCAATGAATGAGTTCTTGAATCATCTGAAAGGTATTGAATGAATTCTTATTCTAATCTAATGTTTTACATGGATCCGTTGGCTGGGATCGGTTAATTCTGCTGTGCTTGTTTGGCTCCCGATCCTAACAAATAACAAATTAATTATGTACAAATTGTAGTAGACTAAGTAAAAGCTCCAACCATACAATATAAATTAACTTAATAAGGTTAACAAGGTTTAAGCATGATATTTCCTCTTGATCAAAGTTGAATAACAATGAATGGCTTTAGATGTTCTTGAATATAAATAGGAATTGTAATTAATTAAGTTGTTGTAAATTAGTTGTTGATAATTGGTTTGGTTGTAAAAGAATTGTTATAACTTGTATTTTAATATGTAAAAAAGAGTTCAAAAACTTTGTATAAAAATTCCTATAATTAGTTATTTTATTGTTAATTTCTATCTCATTTGTAGTTGTTTTATAAGTATCAGCTAGTTGTTTCTTATGTGTTAATTAGTTCTTTTTTATGATTCCTTTAAAAAAAATTGTGCACCAAAAGACATTAATTTTCTATTTAAAACTAATTTTTTTTAATTTATAACATCAGTTGTTTATACAATAATTAACATAATTTTATTTGTTAATAAGATGATGTCATTGTACTCTACATGTTAATTATTTACAAGTAAACCAATGTATAGACCCAATACAGTAGTGCAATAGTGAAAATGAAAAGAGTGAAGAAATGGTACCATTTAAAAATTTCCATCTTAGGACCCCTTCAACCCAAAAATGATTCTTTATCTAATGAGGTATGCTTTTTCTAACTCGAAGATGATTTTCTTTTATTTTTATTTTTGCTCACCATACTTTTTTGCAAGAATAAATCTCATTAGTCCATTGCTAAATTTGTGGGGTTATGCATTCATTGGAAAAACTTAAAATTTAAAAGTAAAGATTTGTGTATTTTTATTTTTGTTCTTGCAATTTTAATTTCTAATTTCATATTCTAGCATATTTTGTTGCATTTCCTTTTGATTTAGCTTTTATATGTTTGTATAGGTGTGAAAATTTGATTTCATTCATCTTCCTATTATCTATTATCTTTTTGGGAAATGTATACCATTATTTTCTCAAAATATATTAAATGCTCATCACATTTATAGGGATTAAATTTAATCATTTTTTAAGAAGTTCTAACCTTACATATTGATTTAGTAGGTATGAAGTTAATATTTAGTGCATCACCTATCTATTAATTGTGGTAGTTGGAATAATTTTTTCATAGTTTTCAAACTTTAGTTACAAGTTTTATTATTTAAATTTGATGTCATTAGGATTTCATTGTTTCATATAGGATATTGTCTTCTATTTCTTAAATATTATTCTTTGGAAGGTTCAATATAAAGGGAATAGGGAGGATTGAGGAAAGAGGAATTTGCTTGAGTAGGTTATAATTGGGATGGAGGAGGCTAAGGTAGGGGCATTACTATAGAATTTCCTTTTTAACATTGGTTGTATTTCAATTTCAACATCAATTACAAATTCATGCATATATGCACATCATTATATGTCAATTATTCCATGTCAATCAACAAATAACATGAAAAAGAAATACAATAATGGTCAATTTATATAAATAATAATGATTGTTATTTTTTACAACTACAATGGTAAAATAAATTATATATAATTATTATTGTTTTTAAATAACTAACATATTATGGGTTCCCTTTACTTTTCTAACCTACTTAGCCCCCCTTTCATAAATCCTCCTTCCTAAACACTCCCCTTCTCATAATTCCACATTGTCTGGTCTTTTACAACCCCTAACATCTTTAATGATACTTTAAATTCAAATTTCAACAATTTTAAATAGTATAAGAAAAGATAAAAAATAATGAAAGTTTATATACGATACCCATTGACAATTATATGAGGTTAACATTCTCCAGAAAAGCTTTGTTAAGTTAAATATTTGCAAATAAAATGAATATTTATTAAAATTTGATATATAATATTATACATTTTATATAAACAAAGAGTAAATAATACTACCAAATGTCAAAAGAAAAAGAATAAAATCAAGTTTCGTATCTGTGCAACCTATAAAACTTGAATCAAAGTGAAAGGGAAAAAATATGGTTAATTTTTAAATCAAAAATTAAATTACAAGAACAAAATATAAAACTAAGAGAGTTCTTATATATATATTCTATACTTTTCTAGTGATTGCACAACCCCCACAGAATTAACATGGGTTAACAAATCTTCAATACTATAAAATAATTGTTAAGCATAAACATAAAAAATGAAAATAATCATTTTAAAGTTAGAATGTAATCATACCTTAGTTGAAAGGAGATCATTTTTGGATTGGAAGAGTTTTGTGATAATATTTGTAAATAATGACATGACTTCACCTTTTTTTATTTTCATCTTGCACTTTATGATTTGAACTGTTTTAACAATATGCATCAATTCATAAGAAAAAATCAATGTGCATAGTAAAATGAAGCCATTCAACTGAAAAGGTTTAAACATCAATTTTTTTATCAAAAATTGAAGTCAAAAACCAAAATATTTTTTTAAAAAAATATTTCAAGTAAAAACTTTATAATTTTACAAGTTAGTGGCATTAAAATAATTTTTTTTTTGCATAAATAATCATGCTTTCCTTGTAAAATTATACATATACAAAGAGCAACATTAATAGACACAAAAAGACTTTAAATGAGCATTCTAACAAATAACTACATATACAATAGCAATAGATGCAAAAACTTCATTAATCAAGGTGTTTTTCTTATACAATTATGCAAATACAAAAAGTACTAAATTGAACAATCTAATAAATAAGAGACTATAATTTATGATGAATAATAAAATTTAAATGAAAAGAAAAAAGTGAGGTACCTCTTGTCATAATTCCTTTATATTGCTTTAAGGCTTATGAGGTAGCTAATGTAGTAGATAGCAAATTAATGATAAATTATAGTAAAAAGAAGTAACATATCTATTTTTACAATGAACTTAAGCCTTCTAATGTAAAAATGGACATGTTACTTCTTTTCATTATAATTTATCATCAGTTAATCCTTTTGTTTTCTCAATATCTCAATAAAATTGTTGATGGAACCTAAATGCATATTGATGATAAATTATAGTAAAAATAAATAAATAGCATTAAGAATCTTGTATTGTACTCATGTTTATTAATGCAAGAATAAAGACACTACTCTTCACTATAATTTATTTTCACTTTACAACCTATCAAAGCTTAACATAACAATGTTGTACTTGTTGACCTTGAGGTGATCAACTGATCATTTTCTTTAAGCATTTGAGTGTTCTTTTTTCTATGCAAGAACAATGCAACTTATTCTATGTGTATCAAAGTTTGACATAGCATATTAAGCAATTGCATGTTGATTCTCACATTAAAATACATGAATAGTTATACACTTATGGTAAATGAAATAATGAAGCATCATAAAGAGAGTTATCTTAATAATTGTTTAAAATAGGCAACAAGAGCCCTATTTATAAGCCAAGAGAAAATTGGTGATAAACCATCACAATATCTAAACTTTTGATGAACCATTATGGTATGCAAATTGTTAATGAATCATTATGAAGATTGAAATGAATTACCAAATTTTAGACATCAATTTTTTATAAAAACTTGACACCATATACCAACCTACTATTAATGGAAGAAAAATATATACTTTATACATTGATTGTTAAAAAAAAAAGATGTCATGTACTGATATCTTGTAAATGCCATCCATGGTAAATATTTATTGTCACCATTTATTAGAGTTAGGTGTTTTTTGATAAATGCTTACTGCAGTTATTTATTTAAGTTAAGTAGTTAGTGTTATACCTTTATACATCAGTTTGGTCAAATAAATGATATGGTATTATACTAATTATAACAATGTTAGTTTTATAATAAATATTTAATGTAGTTTAATTTTTTTATTTTTTTAATGACCTCTGTCTCTTAACATTTTTCTAAAAGTGAATACAATTACAAATCATTATTCTAATAATATTATCAACATTAATTAGTAAACATTGTATATTAACATTGCAATTAATATTTCAATCCCATGACTTTGAAGAAAAGTGATGGTGAATGTTTAAATGGTATCCATAAAGCAATGCCGTCCCTTTACTTTCATATTGATAGCAAATTTCAACAAAGTATGCCCTTCTATGAATGATGCAAGACTTATAAATAAATTTCCTCATTGGTGAACACCTATATACTTGCTCTTCCTTACTATTAATATTTTCATATGAACGATACAAAACATGCAAATAATTTCATCCAAGAATAATGACTAGCATCTTAGTAGTTGATAATTGAGTAACATCAATCTTATATTTTCCTCTGATGCCCTATGAATAAAATGGAATTAAAAAAATTATGGAGTTAAACCCTAAATGAAAAAAGAGTAGAAAAGAAAAGAAATTTTTGACATAATTTATAGCCAATATAAGCCATTTTACATCAGTTACTAATTAAAAAAATGATGTTATAAGTGTGAACATGACTTTTAGATGTTGAATTATTTTACAACTATCACCTTAAGTTTACCTATGCCTAACACTTTATATCCTCTTGGAAAATTAGACCTTATAACATTAGGTTTTTAGTTAGACCAGTATTATAAGTTGTACTTATTTACAAAAATATCATTGTGCTATTATATACATCAATTTTATATGGAAAAGAAAAGAAGATGGAAAATGAAAATGGGAAAAAAAGGATATTAAGTGAAATTCTTTTAAATGCATCAAGTATGCAAGAATGCCATGTACAAAATAAAATTCATTATTTTAGTGACTTTGACATGGAAGGGGAATTATCATTGCAACAGTAGGCCACGATGAAATCCCATGCATATGAAAGTCTAGCAAAAATAAAAAATGTGGATCGGGGTAAATCTTCAAAAAAGGAAAATTGGAAAGTAGATAAACATCTCTTCGTTTGTGTTTACATTCATTGGATAAAAAAATTAAATATTACATATACATATGCAATTAATTTTAAGGGAATTATATTCATATATGGACTTGTTTTTATTATTGAAAAATATTATATATATGAATGTGATAAATTTTGTGAAAAAATATTCACATACGTTATTGTTTTTATTAGTTAAAATTTATATATACACATGTGATAAATTTTTAGGAGAGACATATTTACATACATTACTATTTTTATTATTTGAAATATTATCAATACATATGTGATACATTTTATGAGAAAAATATCCACATACGTTTATTATCACAAAATCATTGACTTACCATAATTGTTTAATGGATTATATGTTAGTTTTGAACTATTGTTTCATCGAGCATTACAGTAAATATTTTATGATATTGGGTACAAAACCGTCATGGAAAACAAACATTATGTTGGTTTCCATAAAAAATAAATCATCATAATTTCTTATAGATTACATAACTCGATATTAAATACACCGATCTTTAGTAAAAAACCAATGCAAAATTCTTGTATAATTTTTTAATTAGTTTTTAGCTTCCATGCCAAAATATTTATGATTAATATTGAATAAATTTAGTAACTTACCAAAAATGTATATTTTGAACTAATAATTTTGAAAGACCACAACTTCATACTCGACTATTTGTTTAGGAAAATCTTATATCAATTTCATATAATGTTTCAAGATTAATCCATTTACAAAAATCATTTTTCCTTTCTCAAATTTGTGAAAAAATAGTTATTTTGATAGACTTTTTTTTTTACTTTTTCTATATTTGTAATCATTGTTTGGCTAATTTGAGTTTCCATTGCAACATTTATCAAATATATAATAAGCATCTAACACTCAAATACATCCTAAAAAGTTATACAAGGAAAACATAAAAATAAACATTTTAAAAAATACACATAAAAAATTAAAAAGCTAAAAAAGGTGAAGATATGAGAAACATAAGCAAGGAAGATACCTTTTATGGTTTGAACTAATAGCTTGGAGTATAATCATTGTTTAGCCATTTTTTATCTCCACTTTAATATTTTATCAAATACATAATAAACCTTTAACACTCAGATATAACCTCAAGATATATAAAGGAAAACAAACAAAAATCTCTTATGTGTAAAAAATCAAAAAAATAGACAAGATGAAGATTTGAGAAAGAGATGCAAGAAATGCACCTCTTATGGTGTAAACCAATGGCCAAGAATATTAAAGCATTTGCTTTGTGCTTAATGTTAGTTGAAGGTGGAGGACAAAAGGACATGTAGTGTTTTGTAAAAAGAGTTGAATAGAAAAGAGGATTGAACTTGAAATGAAAAAAGAGAAGAGTGAGTGTGATAATGAGAAAAAAATAAGATGTGCTTTATTTATAATACAAAAATATCACCACGTCAAAGATTCTTACCAGACCTTTGCAATACCTTTATATGTTGGTTAATTCTAAACACCAACTTAGGTTTTCTCATTTTTTCCAACCTTCAAATGCTATAAATTTTAACATTGGTAAGTAAAAGCTCAACATTTTAAGTTTCTTAATAATTTCAAAAATGCCACCACATCTAAATAGATGTCAATTATTTTTAAAATCGACATATTAAGTTTGCTCATTTTCCTAGCAACTTTCAAATGTCATACATTATGATGTTAGTTCAGTAAAAAATCATTATATTGAGTTTCTTAACAATTTAAATAATGTCACTTTGTCAAAATAGATCTTAGTTAATTCTAAAATTAACATCTTAAATTTTCTTATTTTTCTAACTACCTTTATATGTCATATATTATAACTTTGTTTTAAGTAAAAAATTGATATTTTAAATTTTCTAATAATTTGAAAAATATCATTAAGTTGAAATGGGCATTGGTTAATTCTAAAATTAATGTCTTAAGTTCCTTCATATTCTAAGGAACCTTTAAATGTCATATACTATAACATTGATTAAGTAAAAAAATATCATTTTAAGTTTCTTAATAATTTTAAAAGTGTCACCATATCCAAATAAAAGTCTCTTGTATTCACTAACTATCATCTTATTAGCCTTAATAATTTTAAAAAAGTTATTGCATCAATATAGACATTAGTTTTGCCTTTTACTAAAGTCTATCCACTAATGTAAAAGCACAATTCTATTATAGCAGTTATTGCTTTTGTTGTTGAAAATATTGTTATAGTATATATTTAATTTTATAAGAAGAATACCTATATATGTTAGTGTTTTTATTGTTAAAAATATTATATATGCATATGTGCTTCATTTTGTGAAAATATTATTGACGTACATTATGGCTTTAATATTTGAAAATTATTGTATACATATTTGTGTTTAACTCTATGAGAATAATATCTATACAAGTTATTATTGGAATAAATAAATATTCATGTATGTGGTTGTTTATAAAAATAATATTTATGTATGTGGCGGTTTATAAACAATATTTACATATATGGTTGCTTAATAGGATATTATTTATGTACATGATAGTTTATAAAACAAATATTTATGCATGTGGTTGTTATAAAATATTATTTTACATATGTGATTGGTTACAAAAATAATATTTACATATGTGGTGATTCATGAAAATAATAATTATGTAGTGGTTGTTTCTGAGAGTCATAATTGCAAGCATGATTAGTTCATACTTACATAAATAGTTATTTATGAAAATAAGATTTACCTAAGTCACATGTGACGTGGGAGATAATAGCCATTTATGAAATCTTATATAAAACACCTACATATTATGAGAAGTTACAAATTGTGATAGGCTATGAACTAAATAAGTATATAATGATTATATGTGTTTATAACATTAATTATGAGAATTGTGCAAAGAGGCACCATGTAATATGTCAAAATTTTAGTTTCATGAATTTTTTTATATTTATGAATTCTTAAATTTATTAAATTATTATGAATATGTATTTATATATGTATGAGAGGAAGAATGAAAATATTTAGCATTAGAATTCTGGGTAAAATCAATTTTTATGAAAATAAGCTTATTAGAACAAGGGAGTGGCTAAGATTCTTTTTACTGTAAAAAAAATCTCCCTCTCCCCACGTGCTACTCCCTATCCTTATTTTTATCAAGTTAATGTTCCTTGTTTATTAAGGAAAAAGAAATTGGTTCTGCGGGTCCCTTCTTTAATTTATTTTTTTTAAAAGAAAAGGGCCCTTACGTACAGTTGCCCAATTTCTTTCATGCTTTCCGAATTTCTTAGGTGGTTAACTCGCCTTTTATTTATTTTTGGGCCGCTGTCTCTCAACTTCTGGATTCCTCTTCTTCTTTTTCCCGCTCACCACTCCACCACCTTTCTCCCTAGCGGTTCTGCATGCTTTCTTTTCGCAGTCCAACAGCTTCTTTTACATGCTTCTCTCACCGCCTCTGCTCTCTCTTCTTCTCCTTCTCTTCCTCCCTCACTTCTGGCGACGCTGCTCTTCTCTCTTTAGCTGCGTCGTGCTAATGTTTCGGGCAAAGCTATAAATCCTCTCTAAGAAATGATTTCTACTGTTATGAGTTATTTTTTCTGTCACAGGAGAACTCCTGTAAGCTGTGGAATGTTTATAGAAAAAGGGAGCTGTTGGTACACAATGAAGAGCTCCTTTCACGAGTTGTCTTTCTTCTCTCCGCCAGAAAGCTTGCTGGCACCTTGATGAAAACCCAATTGTTGCTGCCTTGCACGGACTTGGGTACTGCTATTTTTGTTGCCGTGTTGCCAACCGTGGTTGCTGTTGGAGGCGAATGAAGCTGCACGAAGAGCAGGAGGCCACGGGTTTTGCTCTTTCCAGCATCACCGCCTCTCCCCTGTTTCACCGCCTTCTCTCTATCTTCTCTCCTCACCCAGCAATCTCCTTCTCTTCTTCCCGTAGCTTGTTTCTCTCTTGCTGGAATTCCTTTCCATCTGTGGCCGCTGTGTGTTGCAACTACAATCACGAACCACCTCAACTGGCATTAATCTTAGGCACAAACAGAGGAGCTTTGTGAACAGAGGTAGAATGACATAGAGCTTTTGGTTGGCGATGGTTCAAGGAGATCCCGAAGCCACCTTACTGGAGCTACTCTCCTTCACGTTGGCCACTATCCATGGCAAAACAGGGCCTGTGTAACCTACGACCAGCATTGGATAGCAACAAATGATAAAATTATGAGGAAAAAAAGGAAAAGATGAAAATGAATTACTTCGGGCTTTTATAGGGAATGCACACCTTATCAAGTGAGCATATATCTCATCATTAATTTTATTTTAACATAAGATGATTTATTACTATTATTGTTATTGGTAATATCAATTTTATTCTTATTATTTGAAATTAATTTTGTGATATAAGGGTAATTAGTTACTCACGAATAAAAATTGACCAAGGTGTGCAGTGAAAATAGGGTTACATCTTTGTTAGCCAATTACTAATTGATACGTTAGCCAGATAATAAATTCTTGATGAATAGTTGAAATGCATGGAAATGACCTTGAAATGAGGTAGAGATCACATGTATGAC
This sequence comes from Sindora glabra, assembly GCA_020226215.1. NCBI lineage: Eukaryota > Viridiplantae > Streptophyta > Magnoliopsida > Fabales > Fabaceae > Sindora > Sindora glabra. The sequence continues at coordinate 86,109,316 of CM035227.1, read as the reverse complement.
TACCATAATTATTACGTGATATTATATGATATTGAAATTTTTACTTGTGAATAAATATCCTTGCTTGACATGATTGCGATAGCTTAATGTGAATGAGATGAATTATTTGTGTTTAGCCTTAATGGCTATACAGGATTATAATATCTACTCAGAGTGAGTAGTTTCTAGTATCGGGTTATATGACAGAGAACTTGCATTACAGGCATAGCCTCGTCTATTTAAGAAATCTAGAAATGGTTTGTTATTTTTTTTATATCTAAGTTGATCATTTACAAGATAGTGGTAGCTATATGGTTACTGGGTTCATGGAACTTACTCTATTTTAATTCAATATTTTCAGGTTAGCATCCATGAAGAATCAAAGACCGCCTTAGTAAGGGATTTGACAGTTAGGACTAGAGTTAACAGTCAAATAGAATTTTGATAAATTATATAATGTGATGAATTAATTATATGTGTATAAGTGTGAAATTAGAGTGTTCTATATGTATGTTGATCTTGTCATATTTGAAAATTCTCGTTAGAAAGAGTAATAATAGTTATGGCTTGTGGAAACTGGTGACGGGATCCATGCCGGTCACGATCAAAAGTGGGTCGTGACACACTATATGTCATGCATAAGTATGAAGTATACATATACATATACATATACATATACATATACATACATACATACATACATATATATATGCTTATCACATAAATGCATTAAGGATTTTCTAAATCCTATAAGACTATGATAAATATGTATGCATAAGTTTTGTAATGTATACATGCAAGTGATTAATGAAATGCTGTCCTAAATTGATTAAATAAGAATGCCTCCATGAGCATTATAAAATGAGATGTGATATCATATGATAGCATATTATGGCATAAGTTATGATTTGATATAAGCAAATTTTATGAATGGAAAAATATTTGGTAGATAGCAATGGGAAACTAGTAATATGGTTATAAGGATGGATATTTGGTAGCCAATGATGGTAGGTTGGCGATGCAGTTATAAGGATGGAAAGTATAATATGACACTTGATTTGTATCATTGTAAGCTTATATGAATATGAGAAATGGGTTGCTAACGATAAAAGGCTAGCAATATGGTTATAAGGTTGGTTATTTGGCTATCAATGATGGAAGGCTACTAATACAATTATAAGGATGGAATGTATAGCACTATATTGTAATACCCATATTTCATACATCATTGCATGATATATATTTATGAATTATACATGCCCATAATTGTATTTTATAAGTTTTTAAGTTATATTTATGGTTTGCTATTCATCCTTTTATTATGAATTAGTTAACACTTATATATATGAATTTAATATATGAGCCATAGGATTAGACATACATAAATGATTATGTTCTAATGATGGTTTGAAATGCACTGCCTAAAATAGAAACATAAGTGACCAAACATAGTGATAAAGAGTAAGATCATGAAGGCACAAGTAAGAACTAAAAGGTAAAATAGGTTGCAAAAGCAATAATGAGAATATCAATACCTCATTTCATAAGTATGAAGTCAAGATACGAAACAAAAAAAAAATCCTTTCATGAATGGTGTAAGTAATGTAAAAGTAAGAATAAAAGACTGGTGTTGTAAATGATTGAGTCTCATCAATATAATCAATACATAATTGGTAACAAGAGAATAAGAAAAAGCCCTGATTAATTAAAATCCTAGAATAATTTGTTTAGAGTCTTACTCATTAGGTCTTTATGGCTTACTCTATTGTTATTAACTATTTTTAAGCATCTACCATGACAATGAATGGATGTTTAAGCAAGCAAGATACTTAGGCTATTGTAATGCACCATTTGAAGATGTGAAATTTGTAATTGATTATAATTTGCGCATGAAAGAAATAGTAAAAAAAAATAACCTTTGATTTTTAGGTTGGGGTTTTGCACATGTAGTTTATCTTCATGCGATTAAAAAAATTTCAAAACTTTTTTCACTTAATTTAATTTGTCATGATAGTTTTAACTCAAAGAACTATGATAACATGTTATTTAGCCTTATGTGATTAGGAAGATGTTGGAATTTTATTAATTTGATTTGTTTTAAGCATAAACTCATGCAAGGTAGAAGTAACCTATAGTTTAACCATTTACAACTATGATGATAATTAAATTTTTGTAGATTGAATTTATTGTTGCAAATTTATCTCAGGTAAAATATAAGTAACATGCAATTTTTACTTACCTAATTATAAGTTTCCTTTTTATATATTTTGGTACAAATATTCTTTGAGAAATTTTAATAAGAATTAACTTTAATAATGATTTCTTTAAATGCATTGGATATCTTACTCCAATGATAACAAAGCAACTTTCATTTTTACAATTAGAAAAATCTTCATTATTAATATTTGTTGAGGTAACATGGTAAGCAAAGTTAATCTCTTCACTTTTAGAAGTTTCATTCATAATCTTCATGGTTTGCTTTTTGGTCTTACGTTAGATGTTATCTGGTAAATTTTTTCTCATATTTTTCCTATTGTGATAAAGGCTTATCCTTCATCATCATCTAAGGTTGGCTCTAGCCTATCATTGTACTTGCACCTAGTGACATGAGAAGTTATAGTAATTATTGAAAACACAACTCATTTTGCTAAAATTATTGGCTTAGGCACACCAAATTAAATTATTTGAAGACAATAAGGATTAATGCTCGGTGAAGATAAGGTTATCATGGTTATATAACAAGTTGCATTGTCATTATCAAATTTAGTTTTTCCTTCTTTAGCCAATTCTATAATCTTGTTTTCTAATGTGAAGCATTTTTTTCCACTAGGTGACCAACTAATTGATGGTATTTACAAATTTTTGGATCATCCATTTTCCTTGCCTTATCAAGGCATTTCATATATTACTACAAAATAATTGATTGATACCGAGTGTTTAGTGGATTATACATCAATTTTTTATTGTTAATTATCAATGTCTAATCAAGCATTGTTGTATATTTGTTGATGATATTGGTTATATAACCAATATGAAAAAATGATTATCATGTATGTTTCTTTTACTAAAAATCAATGTCTTTTCTTTTCATAATATTTTATTTCTTTTACATTTCATGTTATTTTTAGTTAAAAAAATAAATGTAATTTCTGCACAATATCTTTAATGTCCTTTTTTGGCTTTCCTACCAAAATATTTACAATCAAAATTGAATAAATTCATTATTCCATAAAAAAATGTATTTTAAGCAAAAAACTTTAAAAGCCTATTACTAGATAAGTAACATTATGTACCACATTACTTATATCTTATAACATATACTTTGTATTATATTACATATAGTGACTACCTGTAATATCCCATATTAATATGTAAAATTTCATAAATATTAATGTTCATGAGTATTTATTTAATTGGTTAATATTCAAGTTTTATAAATTTCAATGTTTATGAACAATTACTTTTATTTATTTATTTAGTTAATATTTAGTTTTGAATTTATTTTTTATATTAAGGTTCTGAGATATTGAAAATGATCCTTATGATAATATTTTAAATTTATTTATTTCTATATATGATCATTATTAATTTAAGATTAGTTTAAAATAATTTTTACAAGGAATTTCTTACAAATTGGAAATAGATGTAGGATAGAGATTAATAAAAAAATATATTTGTATTTCATAAACCATTTTTAGAAATTATGGGAGATTAAAATATTTATTTTAATATTTTCAAATTAATCATGTTATTACAAGTATGTTTATAAATTGAGGAAAGATTAAAATAATTGAGTCGAAATTTGAAATAAAATTAGTTTTACAAAAAAAAGGGCTTTAATATAATAAAAGGATGGTTAAGATTTATTTGGCATATGAACTTACAACATATCGAATGCGTTAAATCAAAACCTACGGCTCACCTTTTTCTTGCATTCTACTTGATTTCCCTTTTTTCTTCCACCACCATTCCATTTCTTCCTTTAATTTATTTTACCCAATTTCTTCTTATTCATCATCCAAAACTTTCTTTTTACATGTATTAAAAAGGAAAACAAATATCTATAAAAAAATTGAAAAAATACTCTCAATTCTTTCTTGAGGTTTTCTTCCTATTCACTATCACTATCCCTCTCTCCCTCCCTCCTTCTTCTTCCTCCTCCTCTTAACAAGTCCTCTCTCAGCCATTGTTAGTTATTATTCATCAACCACCGCATGTAGTCTTTTCTTTTCCTGGTTAATCTCCACCATCCACGGTGTGAGGAAACCACTAGCTTGTAGCTTGATTCAATTACGTGAATGAATAGTTGCTATCCTTCTCATAGTGTTCGGATACTATGTAATGGCCAAAGCTAGCTTCCATCATTTCCCCAATGTTAATGGCATCTAGAAAGTGTTTTGTTGATGGGAATAATAGTAGGGTTATTGCTTCTCCTGAGCTAATTTGAAGCTCCTTTGTGTGTTCTCTAAGCAATATCAACTTCTAGAAGCCACCAACAACCCTAGATCAATAGTGGAAGTAGCACCATGAGCTACTGCTCTTCTATTGCTTTCATTGGAGTTAGACACCATTCCTAACATCATCAAGCTATCACTAGGTTCCTTAAAATATGCTAAGTGTGGTTGGAGAGAAAAGTTACAATATTTATAATGATTCAAAGCTAAATCCAAGGAAAACTCACTTTTATATATGTAGAGAAAAATGACAATATCTTTGAAAAATGTGATTTTTGTGCTACAAAGTATTAAAATAACATGATAGGAATCCTTTTATACTAACCACTTTACTAGTATGAAATGTTTGAAGCCAGTTTAGAAGATTCTTTTCTACAAGGTTTGGGAAATATAATGTGGGATTGGAAACCTAATATTTCATACTATAGAATGATATGATATCCTACTGGTAGTATTTCTAAAGTAGTATTTCTTATGATCACTGATGATTTAAAGTGATCTAGAAGAATTTATTCTTGTATAAATTGAAATATTAAATAAGATTTAAGCTAAATATAATTTTTATGATAAAAGTTGTTGAAATGATATGATTAAAGTAATTCTGAAATATTATTTTTCATATTTTGAAAGATTTGAACTTGATTCAGAAATATTATTTTATTATGTCATTTGAATACTTGGTAGAATATTGATAAGATAATGGTTTTGTGCTAAAGAATATTAAATTAATATACATAAAATGTTTTTATATTATTGTAATCTAATGTCTTATATACTTCGGAATTGAAAAGTTATCATATACATGAATTTTTATTTTTGATGGTAAATTTGAAATAAAAGATGTAATAGTTTAAGAGGAATTAGTAGCATTAAGTGAGTTTTTAGGTTTAGAACTTTTTATGTTTTTATATGTGTAAGCTTGATTTCAAATTATCATATAATAACACATATTAGTTTCACGAGATAACATGGAAAGGTAAAAAAGTTGTTGAAATACTTATCTATCAAAATTGAAATGATTGGAAAGAAAATAAGAAATACTTATCTATTCATAAATCATTCTTATAAATTACAAATAGGAAGAAGAGAGCAAAGTTAAACTTAGATGCTTCAGGGTAAATGAAATAGGTGGATCTCATCAAGTGAGTATATATCTCATCACTGATTTTTATCTTAATAAAATATGATTTAAATATTGTAAATTGTATCTTTTAATTAATAATTTGAATTTTATGTCCATGTGTATATAGAGCAATCATGCATAAATTCAGTTTCATTGTATAAGTACAAATAGTAATTGATCATAGTGCGCAGCAAAAGCATAATAATAAACTATTAATAGGTTATGATCAAATTCAATTATATTTGTATAGTAGTGTTGTTGGGATCGAGAGCTATACAAGCGCAGCGGAATAAACCGATCCCATCTACTGAATCCATGCAAAACATTAAATCAGAACAAGGATTTGTTGAATACCTTTATGATGACTCTAGAACTCGATCGTTAATCACCTCTTCAACTTCCTTTTTAGCTGAAGACTCTGAGGTATCCACACGAACCCGCGAATCATTGATGAACGTCCACATAAACACTAGTTGGAATCATTCTCCTTTTCCCTTGTAGTACTAGCTACACCTTTTTAAGGGTTTTAGTCAAGGAGAGGTGTTAGGGTTTTTTCTATGCTTGGGATGCGTGAATAATAATGAATCAATTATTATTACTTAACAAGTCTATATTAAATAGGTGCATAGAAAATCCTAACCTATTTGGGCTTTATTCCATGTACAATTATAGGCTTACTATTAGGCCTTATAATTATAACATGAATTGCTAAATATTAGGCCCAAACAATTTGGTCCATTGATTATAAATTCACTAAGCTCTAAGTGTGCAACCCTACAAGCTCTCATTATGTTGACAATGATCATAAATAATGAACGGTGTCTAGCAACATCATTATTACCTAAGTAATGAGAAAGTCGATAATTTGACTAAACCTTTACACGTGATCATCACTTGTGTCTTTTTGTCCTATACATCTAGATTGAGCACGAGACATGGACCGTGTCATTCTCGTATAGCCCAATCTTGAGGTTTCTTGATTCCTAAGTAAGCTGACTGAAACAAATATAATCGACATTCCATGTCAATTCATCTGAGTATGACCATGCATTTTCTCAGCTTTACTTAATCAAGGGGTCCACAGATGTTACTCCTATTATATAGGAGGGACAAATCTTATCTTGATCACACAAACCCCTCCGCATGATATGTGACATATCCAATATCTATCATTGCATTCACTCAACCATGAGTGACTTAGAATAATATCAAAATATGAAACTCATTTGTAGGGAACCTTGGTGATCTCAAGTCAAAGGACCATATTAATAATGATCACTAAGAACCACTCATGACACTCATATAACGATCTATGTAGTGTTCTTAGGATAGGTCGGTCCAGTATACAAGTTCTCTAACTTGTACTCATGTGTAAACTAATATCCCATATAAGTTTTTACACATGTTAGTCTTAATATATCAAAGTAACCTAGTCCACAATGATATATGACTAGGGACATTTAAGAATACAATTATTCTAAGTTTATTATCATAATTAAATATATTATGTAGATAATATATATAAATATAATAATTGGAATTGCCATTAAAATAACATGATTCAAAATTATAATCACCAATATGATTAATTTTAGGGCATATACACTAACAAGTGTTTATACTACTATGTGCTTGATACTATCAAGTGATGAATTAGTTACTTCACATTGATGATTTATAAACAATTATGAAATAAAAGTTGAATTCTCATGTGTGTGTCATCTATGAAACCTACTATTAATTGTATTAGAAATTGCGAATCATAATAGAATATTGGCATTGGAAATTGAGACTGATTGGAGCAATGCTTTACGAATTAGATGAGAAATTCCTAATAAATAGCTATGAAGGATGTAAGAACGATCAAAGAGCTAGATGAGAAATTCCTAGTAAATCATATGAGAATGATATACAAATGATCAAGAAATCAAAAAGATGGATATGTGCATAGTTATCATAAATGATTGCATAGTGTGATGTAATATTAGAACATTACTTGTGATTAGATATCACTATTTGAAATGATTGCAAATACTTGATGTGACTATGATGATTTTTTGTGATTGTGATGTGTACCTAGAATGAGTCGTATGTGATATGCTCACAATATAGTGTACTAGTGAATGGTTGAGAATACTATATTCTATGATATAAGATACAAAATCTAGTTGTGTGCAAGTGCACACTTGACTTGAGGTTTGGTGCTATGTAATTTAGAGATTCAAGGAAATAGGTTTGTGATAAGTTTTAGTTTAAAACATAATTAGTTTATATCTTTGCAAATATATAAAGATAATCTCCTACAAAACAGTGGTAAATGTATATTCATTGAGTTTTCTATAACTTACTTTGTTTACTTTCAATGTTTTTAGGTCAAGATAAATGCCCTTGAGCTTTATTGCTTTAGTGGAGATCCAAAATTGCCCTATTAAAGAGATTTAATAGTTAGGTGTAGAATTGGTGTCAATGAAAAATATTTATGGATTTATATGATATGTTGAGTTGCTTATTTGTATTAAAGTTTGAGTTTGTATAGTATTGTGTGAATGCTTGATGCTATTGTATTTGTCATAATTGAATATATATAGGTTTGTATTATAGGGTATGTGGCCCTTAGGAAGTGTCTAAAAATAAGGAAGATTCTATTTATTTTTTTGTAAAATTTTTAAGAAAATTTTAAGTTCCCTTAGAAATTTGGAAAGCCCAATTGGATAAAAAAAGTGAAAAATTGTTAAGACTTGTGAAAACTGAGTATTAATTGAGGATATGGCATCATAAATTCTCCTTTAATTAACATGGCATCAAAGCCATCTAGGTATCCTTCTCCCACCCTGATCAATAAAAATAGAAAAAGATAAAAATTAGCTTTCTCTCTTCCCCTTTTTTCCTTTTTTTTTATTTTTTATAATTTAGGATAACTAATGTCACAATAGGGTTAGTGGCAATTTAAGCCATATATTGATGGAAGCACAAGCCTTAAAGGTATTGTTTAATGGTAATGTACATTGGTGGAGGGTAGCAGAAATGTTATTTGGTACTACTAAAGTAGCTTTTATCATCAAAAGAAGGATCTAGGTACATCGAATGATAAATTGTGATAAGGCTATCCAAGAGAAGTGGTGCATAACATCATAGTTGCAAGTATACAGAGGTGTTGAAGCCCACATATAGAGGAAAGCAATAGTTCATGGAGGATATGGTAGTATAGATAATCGCTAGCTTTGGTAAGGTACCATTTCGAAGGATCCTAAGTCTTCTTGTGAGATTAATTTTATAATTCTGAGTCCAATAGTGTCTTTTTATTTTTTAATTATTTTATTTATAATTTGCTATCTAGAATAGTTTATTCATCATATATGATAGTTTCGATTTGACTAATAAGTATAGGGCTCCGAAGAGTCTAGAAAAATCAAAAAGAGAATTCAAGTCTAGTTTTTTAGAATTACTTCTAGTTAGTAGGAAAATAACAAAGCAAAAGTTAAATGTTGAAGAGTAACAATATGTTACCTAGGAAAAGCAGTTAAATACTATTTTGATGAAGTTCGTATATCATATCATCCCACTCAAGAGCCCCCTATAGATGATCCAAACCAATGATGGACCGTAAAGGATCATTGATTATTTAGGTTGGTGTCTCACACTCTAATAGATGGAGTTGAGGATAATACTATTCATTATTGTACTATTAAAGAGTTGGAAGAATCCATCGAGTTTCTATATTAAAAAAAAGGATGATTTAAACCATATATATAATTTGAATGTGTCCTTATTTTACTTAGATGAAAGAGGTAAGACTAATGTTGAAATTTATATTAAGTTCAAACATATTTATGAATAGTGAAATTCTCTTCTACCTATTACTAGTGATGTTAATGAAATACACTATTAGCAAGAATAATTAGCAGCTTTGTATTATCTGATATGCTTACCTCTTGAGTTTAGCATAGCATTTAATAAATTTTGTCTAATTCTGAGCCACTTACTCGAAAAATAGCTTATTATTAAGTTCAAAGAGAATTCAAGGATGTATTTTTTTCTTCATCTTTAAATATGAATAAGTTTACTGCATTATTTAACCAAGGAACTTGAAGTTATTGTAGTAATACTAGAGGTGGCAGAGGAAGAGAAAAAGGATAAGGTAACTATAATAAAAGAGGAAGAGGGAAAAATTCAGTTTTGATTTATTATTGTTATTAAGAACAAGGACGCATTAAGAAATTTTACCCAAAGTTAGCGACAAAGAATACACAATAACCTAGGTTTGCACATATGGCATAGAAATAAGAAACTAATGGCAAATTACTTTCTGATAGTGAATATGCTAAATATTTACAATTGAGAGCCTCTTCACAATTACCACCTATCCAACCCATTGCCATAATAGTTCAAATAGGTAATCCTACTATATGTTTCTCTAATTCCAATTCTAGATAGGTTATTGATTCTAGGGCCACAATCATATAATAGGTCAAACATGTATCTTGTCTTCTTTTAACATTTTTCATCCTTTTCATGTTACTTTAGCTAATGGGTTTATTACTTTTATTGTTAGAAGTGGTATGGGTAATGCCACTTATGATATTTCTTTGTCTAATGTTTCGTGTCTCCTAAAGTTTCCATTTATTTTACTTTCATTCAGCCAAATTAAATGTGCTTCTAACTATAATGTTTTCTTCTTTCTTAGTTATTATATGTTTTAGGATCTATTGGTGAAAAAGATTTTTGGTAGGGGATATGAATATAGGGGATTGCATATTTGGATGAAAATGTTACTTAACCAATTGATGCTCTGCTACCTTTATTCCACATTAGTTGCATTGTTTCCTTTGTTATCCCCTAGTGATATCTTTATAAAAGTTATGTCCTAGCTTCAAATCTATTTCTTATTTAGATTACGAGCCTTATTAATTTTCTAAACAACATCATCAGTTCTAAATCCCTAAATTTAATAAATGGATTTTATCTTTATTTAAGTTAGTGCATTCAAATATTTAGGAGCCTTGTCCATTTGTTTCAAAATCAAGTTTTTGCTATTTTGTGTCTTTTATAGGTGATTATTCAAGAATGACTTAACTCTATTTAATGAAAAATTGTTCAAAATTATTTAATATTTTTTGTACTTTTCATGCGAAAGTTATAAATTAGTTCCATATAACTATTCATAATTTTCAAAGTGATAATGTTAAAAAGTATTTCTTTGTATAATTTTTAACTTATTTATTACAACATGGTACAATTTATTAATCTTCTTGTGCTATTACTCCATAACAAAATGAAGTAGCTCAATGGAAGAATCAACATTTAATATAAATTTTTCATGCCCTTTTATTTCAAATGAAAGAGCAAATGTAGTTTCTATAGCTTATTTTCTAATAAATCACACGCCGTCTTCAATTCTTGATGGTTTAGTACCCTTTTCTACTTTGTTTCCCTCTAAATCCTTAGTTCCAACTCCTCTACGTGTTTTTGGTTGCACATGTTTTGTTCATGATAATCATCCTCAAGTATCTAAATTAGATCCTCAATTTTTAAAGTATGTTTTTCTTAGATATTCTCGTACTAAAAAAGGATATAAATGTTTTTTTCCTAAGTTAAATTATTATCTTGTATCTTTTGATGCTATATTTTTTAAATTTACCCCATTTGTGGGCCATTTTCATTTTCCCACATCTTGTCAAATTCAAAAAATTTTAATGAATACTTCTTTGTGCTTTCTTCTTCACAGGATTCCTAAATTCCTCCAAAATAGAATCAAGTTATACCTTGCATTAAATATGTTTATTCTCATGGAGTGCAAGTACCACTAATAGCTCCTCCACCAGACAAGACACAATCATTTGATTCAAACTCTATTTTAAATGATTCGTCAATTTCATCTCTTCTACTTGTTCCTTGTTAGATCTTATTCCTATATATTTTGATTTAGATCCACCTATTAGTCACCAGAAAGGTACCCATACTTGTATTTAGAAAGGTAACTCTAACCATCTTTATTCCATTTCCACCTATGTGTCCTATTCTTCTTTATATGCTTCTTCCTAATCATTTATTGCTTCCTTAGATACTATTATTGTTTTTAACTCATATTCTAAAGCTCTTTTTCATGATGGGTAGCATGTTGCTATAATGGATGAAATGACAGCTCTTGAAGCAAACTAAACATAGGATGTTGTGTCTTTACTTAATGATAAATAATCCATTGGTTGCAAATGAGTGTTTATTATTAAAGTAAATTTGGATGATTCGATTACTCATTTGAATGCATGTTTAGTACTTAAAAGGTATGCTCAAACTTATGGCATTAATTACTCAAAGACCTTTTCCACTAAGGCAAAAATTACTTCAATTTGATTACTGATCTCTCTTACTGCTACTAATAACTAGTTTCTTTAGCAATTGAATGTTAAAAATGCTTTCTTACATGGAGATTTGCATGAAGTGAGTAAGGAGCAATCATCTAGGTTTGTTGCTTAGAAGGAGTGTGGGAAGTTGCTATATTTTGAAGATATCATTATATATATTGAAACAATCTCCTTGAACTTAGTTTGGATGGTTTAATGAAGTAATGGTAGAATTTAGAATGAATAAAAGTCATTATGATCACTTTACATTCTATAGGCAATCTAATTCAAAATGTATTCTTCTAACTGTATATGTTAATTATATAATGATTATGGGGTGTGACAAACTAGACATTCCATAGTTGGAAACTTTTCTTCAGGCTAAATCCTAAACTAAACACCTAAGAGCACTTCAATATTTATTAGGATTAAGATTGCTTGAGGCAGGAAAAAGATTTTCTTATCTTAGAGAAAATATATAGTTGACCTCTTGAATAAAATAAGGATAATTGATGCTAAACCATGTGAAACTCTTATAATTACAGATGTTAAGCTTAATATAGAACATGAGAGTTACTTAAAGATCCTAAGTGGTATAGGAGATTGATGGGAAAATTGAACTAACTTACTATAACTAAGCTTGGCATTGCCTTTTCAATAATTATGGTTAATCAATTTATGAACTCCCTAAGAACTTCTTACTAGGATGCTTTCACACACATTTTGAAGTATTTGAAGAAGACACTTAGTCGAGGGGTTTTAATGAAAATCATGGTAATTATAGAGTAAAGACTTCTTCTGATACAAACTGGGTGGGATGTCCTATAGATTAGACATCTACTTTTAGGTATTGTGTATTTATTAAAGGAAATCTTATGTCATGGAAAAGCAAGAAACAAGCGGTTGTATCTCGCTCTAGTGCTGAGTTCAAATACCAAGCTATTACTTATGCTATATGTGAATTTATATGGTTGCTTAACTTCTTCAGCAACTTGGCATCAAGACTCATGGGATTATGCAATTGTTGTGTGATAATCGAGCTACTACTCATTGCTTTAAACCCAAATTTTCATGAACAAACTAAGCATGTAAAGGTTGAATGTCATTTTATTAGGAAAAAGTTACAAGAAAAGGCTATCAGTCTTAGACATATCAAAACGTAGGAATAGTTAATTGATCTATTTATTAAGGCTCTTTTAGGGAAACAAGTTGATAAAATTTGTCATAAGCTAGGCATGATTGTGTTAGAAATTGTGCATCATACATGTACAGCGGAATAAAAATTTTGCACGATTTCCACCAAGGATCCATGCGAATTTAGGACGCCATAGATCAGGGATTAGGGTTTATACCTTTCGGCAAAAATCTTTTGTCCGCTACACAGCAAATCCAATCTACTTCTGTCCATTTTCCAATCCAATCTACTCTCCAAATCACGAACCGAAATAGAAACTAGAAGATCAGATCACCAATGCAGCGTTTAATGTGGCTGCACCTCTATGGTATCCACACAGAACGATCTCAAAATTTCCAGCCAAATGATAGGTTGGATGGAATTTCTCTCCTCTCAAGTTTATGCTAGCAAACTAGGGTGTTTAGGGTCTCCTATTTTCTTTTCTCTCAAAACACCTCCTAGATAATCTATTAATTCATCTGAGCATAAATAGCATCTTATATATATATATATAGACACCCATTAAAATCCTAATGAGAGGTGAGTATTATGGGTTGATTATTAATTAGGTCCAATATTATGATTTAATTAATAATTGGCCCCTAAGCAATATAACATTAACAAAAAGGCCTAATCTAATTAGTCCTTTCATTAATTAGAAATTATAGTCTAACTAGAATTTCTAATTATGTTGCTCCAATTCCAATTTTGATTCGTTCTTTGTGTGTGACCCAATAGGTTCCCATCACGTTGGCAATGATCCTAAAATCATATTTTAGAATCATAAACAATAAGTGACATCTAGCAATGCATCATTGCTACCCAAGTAATGAGAATGTTAGTGATCTGACATAACCTTTTAGTGACTACGCAATCAAATCCCTTTTTATCTTAGATATCTAGATCGAACATAAGGCATGGAAAGTGTCATCCCCTTTATAATTTGATCTTTGTGTTTCTTGATTCATGAGTTGACCAAAAAGAAGCAAATGAGATCAACATTACATGTTGACTCATTTGAGCATGGTCATGCATTTCATAGTCGAACTCAATTAAGGGGCCTATAGATATCACTCCTTTAGAAGAAGGGATAAAAACATATTTACATCACTCATATTCCTCTACATAATTAGTAGTATATCCAATCATTGTCTTCAAGTCAACCTATTAAAGTTAACGTTAGACAATGTTAAATCATATAATTAACTATGTTGGAAAACCATGGTGACTTCAAGTTAAAAGACCATATGTGTCACTGTCACTATGAGAGTTGCTTATAACACTCATAAGATGATCCATGTAGCAATCTCATGGCGGGTCAGTCCAGTACAATTGTTCTCTAACATGTACCTATGTGTTGACTTAATATCTCATATCAATCAACCAACATACTAGTCTCTATGCATCATTGTTATCCCTTTCACAATGATACTTCATTAGGGACATTTAAGAGTATTATTTAAAAAATGATTACTCTAAGGACAAATTACTATATTTATTTATTTAACGTAGAGAAATAATAATCTGAAAGTGCCTCATATAAATAATGAAAATATAATACAATGTATGCTTATACAATCATCCTATGATTGGCTCTCAGGGCATACACCAATAATCTCCCACTTGCACTAGAGCTAATCATCCATGTATCTAATACCGAAGGATCTAGTGTGACCATCATGCTTCTACTGTGCCAGAGGCTTTGTCAGTGGGTCGCCGATGTTATCTTGTGTTAGTACTTTGCATATCTTCACATCTCCTCTATCAATGATTTCACGAATGAGATGGAAGAGCCAAAGTATATGTTTGGATCATTGGTGAGATCTAGGTTCCTTAGCTTGTGCAATTGCTCCATTGTTATCACAATAGAGAATCACTGGGTCCACAATGCTAGGACCAATTCCAAGTTCAGTAATGAACTTCTTAATCCAAACAGCCTCTTTGGCTGCATCAGATGTAGCAATATACTCAGCCTCTATGGTAAAATCGGCTACTATTTCTTGCTTTGAACTTTTCCAACTTATAACACCACCATTTAGGCAAAACACATAACCTGATTGTGATTTGGAGTCATCTTTGTCAGTTTGGAAACTGCCATTATTGTAGCCTTTTAATACCAGTTCCTCTACTCCTCTATATATCAAGAATTCATCTTTAGTCCTTCTCAAGTACTTAAGGATATTCTTGACTACAGTCTAGTGACATTCACTAGGATTTGACTGGTATTTACTTGTCATGCTCAAAGCATATGAGACATCTGGTCGAGTACATAGCATAGCATACATAATAGATCCAATTGCTGATGCATATGGAATCTTATTCATGCGCTCTCTCTCATCCTGTGTCTTAGGACACTGAGTTTTAGAAGGATTTATACCATGAGACATAGGTAGAAATCCTCTTTTTAACTCTTGCATACTGAACCATTTTAGTACTTTGTCAATGTATGTACTCTGACTTAGGCCAAGTAGTTTTCTTGATCTATCTCTATAGATCTTAATGCCTAGCACATAAGAAGTTTCGCCTAAGTACTTCATGGAAAAGCACTTCCCTAACCAAGACTTTACATCTTGTAAGGTAGGTATGTCATTTCTAATCAGAAGTATGTCATTTACATATAGTACAAGGAAAACTACTATGGTCCCACTAACCCTCTTGTAAACACAAGGTTCATTTTCATTTTTAATGAAACCAAATCTTTTGATTGCATTATCAAAACAAAGATTCCAGCTCCGTGAAGCTTGCTTTAATCCATAAATGAACCGTTGCAACTTACATACTTTACCAACATTTCCTAGAGTAACAAAACCCTCAAGCTGTGTCATGTACACATCCTCAAGAAGATTCCCATTAAGGAATGCGATTTTTACATCCATTTGCCAGATTTCATAATCATAGAAAGCTGCAATAACAAGTAAGATCTGAATAGATTTAAGCATGACAACTAGGAAAAAAGTTTCATCATAGTCTATACCATGGATTTGTTTGAAACCTTTTACCACCAATCGCCCCTTAAAGGTTTGTACATTATCATCCATGTCGGTTTTCTTCTTAAAATCCCATTTGCACCTAATGGGTTTTACCCCATCAGGTGGATCAACCAAGGTCCATACCTGGTTAGTGTACATGGATTCCATCTCAAACCTTATGGCTTCAAGCCACTTCTTAGAGTCTGGGCCTTTTATAACTTCTTGGTAGGATGTAAGCTCATTTTGATCCATGAGCAATACATCGTCATGTTGAGTCACAAGAAATCCATATCTCTCGGGCTCATGAGGTGTCCTACCAGATCTACGTGGGCCTTGTGTTACTTGAGTAGGTTGTAATTCCAAAACATCTTGTAACCTCTGCTTAGATTCCATCTCTGGTTCACTGTTATTTTGTGAGTCTTGAATTTCTTTGAGTTGTATTTTCCTCCCACTATTTCCTTTAGAAATGAATTCCCTTTCTAGAAAGATGCCAGTTCGAGCGACAAACACTTTGCCCTCAGTGGGATTATAGAAATAATATCCTTTAGTTTTCTTAGGTTATCCCACAACATAACATTTATCAGATTTGGGTCCAAGCTTGTCAGAGGCCAAACGTTTCACATATGGCTCACAACCCCAAATCTTCATAAAAGATAAAATAGGACGTTTCCTAGTCCATATCTCATATGGTGTCTTTTGAACCGACTTAGATGGAACACGGTTAAGTGTAAAAGTAGCTGTCTCTAGAGCATGTCCCCAAAAGGAAATCAGAAGATTTGCTTGACTCATCATAGATTGTACCATGTCCAACAAGGTATAATTTCTCCTCTCAGATACACCATTCCATTGTGGTGTTGCTGGTGGAGTGAGCTGTGATATTATACCACACTCTTTTAGATGGTCATCAAATTCTTAGCTTAAGTATTCTCCACCTCGATCTAATCGAAGTGCTTTAATACTTTTACTAAGTTGATTTTATACTTCATTTTTGAATTCTTTGAACTTTTCAAAGGACTCTGACTTGTGTTTCATAAGATACATATAGCCATATCTACTGAAATCATTAATGAATGTTATGAAGTAATGGAAACCTCCTCTAGCTAGTAAATTAATAGGTCCACATACATCAGTATGTATGAGGCCCAACAGATCACTAACCCTTTCATTATGTTTAGTGAAAGGGGCTTTTGTCATCTTGCCTAATAAACAAGACTCACAAACCTCATATGATTCAAAATCAGATGAGTCTAAGAACCCATCTTTATGGAGCTTGGATATGTGATTCTCATTTATATGCCTCAAGCGACAATGCCATAGATAGGTTGGGTTCAAATCATTGGATTTGAACCGTTTTGTATTTATGTTATAGATAGGTGTATCAAGGTTCAGAATATAGAGACCATTGATTAATTGTGCACTACCATAAAACATTTCATTCAAATAAATAGAACAACTTTTGTCCTTTATTAAGAATAAAAAACCCTTCTTGTCCAAATAAGAAACTGAAATAATATTTCTACTAATAACAGGCACAAAATAACAATCCTCTAATTCAATAACTAAACCAGTAGGTAAAGATACATAGTATGTTCCTACAACTAAGGCAGCAACTCTTGCTCCATTTCCCACTCGTACGTCCAACTTAAGGGGAAATATTAGTAGATAAGTAATATTATGTCTCACATTGCTTATATCTTACAATATATACTCTGTATTATATTATATATAGTAACTACCTAACTCAATTAAGAATATGGCATTACAAATCCCCCTCTAATTAACAAAGCCATAACTTCATATTCAGTTATCCATTTAGACCAAATTTTATGTTAATTTAATAAAACTTTTAAAAATCCATCCATTTTACAAAATATTTTTCCATCAAGAAATCATAAAAATAGCTATTTTCATAAACTTTTTTCACTTTTTTCTATAGCTCTCATCTTTGTTCATTCGATTTCAAATTTTGCTACAACATTTTTTCAAGAACATAATTGGCATTTAAAACTTGGATATAACCTCAAAATTTATATAAAGGAAATGCATACAAAATCTATTTGAAACATTCATGTAAAGATTTAAAGAAACAAGAGATATGAAGATTTAAGAACTAGAAGCAAGAAACATGTTAGGTGTGATTTTAGTCTCCATTGTAATATTTTATTAAGCATATAATAAATACCCAAAACTTAGATACAACTTCAAAATTTATACAAAATAAACATAAACAAAAATAACTTAAAAAACTTGTGTAAAAAAATTAGACAAATAGAAGAGACATAGATATAAGGAATAGAAGTAAGAAAGACATTTCTTATGTTTTGAAGCAGTGGCTTAGAACAAGGCATTTGCTTTATACATGATGTTAATGGAAGGATATCTATAGCTTACTAATGCATGATAGAGAACGGAGTGAAATATAGGATTCTATAGAAAGAGCTAAATAGAGATGGAGATGGAACTTAGAAATAAATAAAAGAGAGAATAAAAGTGATAATGAGGAAAAAATGATAAGATGCACTTTATTTATGTTGCAAAAACATCACAATTCCCATAACTTTAGATGTTAATTATTAACATAAAATTAAGATCTTATGTACAATCATTTTCCAAATAACTTATGGTTTTTATATCATTAGACATTAGTTAAGTACAAAATTGACATATTTATTTTTTAAATTTCTCAATTGGTCATTTGAAATATGTTTAGACAATGTTTATATACAAAATTAATGTCTTAAGTTTTTGTAGTTTTCCAATAACCACATAAGTGCCATCACTTTAGTTCAAAATTGATGTGCTAAAGTTTAAATTCTTCTTACTAGACTTTTCAATATATTTGGACATTCTAAAATTGACAACTTATGTTTCCTTGTTTTACCAAAATCCTTTACAATGCCATACATTTTGATGATTTGCACTGTTAGATGAGCATTTTCAAATAGCATTGAAAAAAGCAAGCAAATAAAAATTTAATTATTATAATAATTACAAAGAAAAGATTTATCATGGTCAATGAAAAATTACCTTCTAATTTGTCTTAAATATCATTATGTCTAAGTATATTTAAATTTATTGTTAATGTACTTCCCTTTAATAAGACCTACAATAGACATATATTTTTTTATTATATAAACTAATAATCAAAAGCATAACTTGAAAAATGAGGACATTGATATTTCAAACTTGTGGTATAGAAAATTTATTTAGAAAGATTATCAATCTATATCCTTTTTCTATGATCTTATTGCACATAAAAATCCTCCAAGCTATAAAGAAACAAAGTAACTAAATGAAAATTTGAGTAATGCAATAATAATAAAGAAAAGGTTCATAATGGTGAAAAAAATTTACCTTTTAATTTATTATATATATCATTTTATTTGAGTATATTCAATTCATTATTGATATACATCTTTCAAATGGGACCTTTATTAACCAAGTATTTCTTTCTTATATAAAGTAGCACTACCATAGATTTGTCCTTTAACATTTCCGTATTTACCTTGGTTATTGTGAAAATCATTGTACATAATGGCATGATGATATTTTTAAAAATAAGTACAACTTATCACATTGATTAAAATAATAAACTAACATTATGAAGTTTTTTTTTCTAATAGGAGATGAATGGTCTGATACAACAAAATTTAAAATAATGATTGTACAATAAATTAATGTCAAATATAAATACAATGTTAATTTCAATTTAATCATCATATAAATAAATAAAATATGGAATATTAGATGTAGGTTGTAAATCAAACCAATGTCTAAATAAATGTTAATAACTAATGAATGTTTGTATTTATTATGCTATTGAAAACTATAAAGAACATTTGTATTTTAGATATCAATTTCATATGAAATCAACATTTAAAGGAATATTAAGCGTTAATTTATGATTTTATTAGGAATTGCAAAGAACGTTGGTATTTTAGATATCAGTTGTACTTAAAGTTCAACATCTAAAGTTTATCTTCAACCAATTAATATTTGTGTTTATGGTGTTATTGGAAATTATAAAAATTATTTATATTTCAATAGTTCACTTATTTAAAATGCACTATGACATTTATGTGGTGAATACTTACCATGTCAATTTTATAAATAACTAACATCTAAAAGGTATATTAATGGGCTCAACATTAAAAAATTCATTTATAAGACTTTAATTATCTGTTAATAATAGATGTTGAATGTCTGTATTGCCTATAAATTATGGTCCAATCTCCTTTCAAACATTTTTACAATGCCTTGACCTCCATTATCCAATTCCAAAGTTTGATTTTGATTCAAAGACAACCCCTTTTCAATCTTATGAAGACTTACCTTGCCTTTGACATCTCAAGTCTCATTGTGTATATCCTAATATGTTAAAAGTGAGGCAAGTTCTTTGATAAGATATGCAACTTCCTCCAATTGGGCTTCATAAGATGGAAAGGAAGGTTATCCTTGAATTTATTTCAAACTCTAGTATTAGTAATAGACACAAATGTATTATTAAGGTGTTAAATGTTTGTGTTTGTTATTACTAAGATGGAAGCCTCCACTCCACCCTAGTTTCCCCATCGGGTGCTGAAAGGCTACCTTTTCAACATTATCAAATTGTACATATATCATATAATTGGTCCTCTAACTCAAGCATGGAGAATTCAATAAAATATTAGTGTATTTATTATTACTAAGATGACTGAGGTATTATCCCATGGATTCATGGTAAAACCCCCATGATGCATTTTTTTTTACAATTTTTTTTTATTTTTGTCGATAAAGGGATCAAATGGTATAGTCTTTTGTTGGTAAATTGGAGGATTCGAAACGGATACTCAATTTCAAGTGAGTAAACAGAATTCCATACTCGATCTCATAGATACATATATAGATACATATAGAATTCTGTGGAAAGCCGTATCAGCAATAATAAATACATTAATTTTCAATATGTTCCTCATTATTAATTCCTTTTTGTTAAAGAAAAGAAAATTAAAAAGTTGAAAGCTATGACAATAAGGACACATTGACATAATCCATAATTGGCAAAAAAATTTAGAGAGCTAAGAAATGTGAGATTGAAGAAAATGGTTTAGATGAATAAATAACCTTAATCTTGGCTTCTCTATTCATGCTGTAAAAGAGCATATTAAACTAACATTAGCAATGTGGTTTGAAATTGTATTCCACAACTTTGGTATTCTACACATGGTTTTAAATTGCACTTGCAGTTGTGATTAGTAAAATTATGAATAAATGTAGGAAAATGAAGTTGTTATGACACAAAATTACAAAAAATCATGAATGACATATGATATACAACAACAATATTGCATGTAATATTGTGACTATAGACTGCTATTTAAAACTTTGATTATGGGTATGTGATATGATTATTGTAGACTATATTACAATGGTCACATTTTTTTTCACATTTTTTTGTAATTTTACTAATTCTAGTGAAACTGTAATCATGATGGTAACCATAATTTAAATTATAATTATAAGTAAGACTCATATATATATATATATATATATATATATATATATATATATATATATATATATATTTGTATTTTAAAGTAAGTCATAGTGCAAATTATGATAATGAGTATTGTTATCATTTGACATAATGATCAAAATTATAAAAATAAAATGTGACTTTAAAAAATGCAAAAAAGATTATTGTTCCAAGTAGCAAAATAATAATATATTATGGATTATGGAAAATATTATAACTTTAACTTATAATTTAAAATGGGAGTATAATTACTTATTAAAAGTATGAGTTTTAAATTAATAAAAAAGAAAGATGCTAAATTTGGAAGTTATCAACATATAAGACATAAACTTCTTACATTACAAAAGAAAAAGAAAGGTCCAGACATATGACAAAAGTCATTTGTCTAAGCCCTCATTATTATCTATATATATATGATAAATGATACTATCATTTGTATTTGATCATGTGTAGATTCATATATATTTCAACCTACATAGATGGCTTTTTAAGTCATTCACATAAATTTAACATGTATTGATGATATAGTCATTTGCATAAGGTATGAAAAATCATCAATACTAGCATGCTTATACAAATGACTTTGTCATTTGGATAAGTTAATAACCTATATAGATAACAATTGTCATTTGTGTAGGTCATACCTATAAAATGTCAATTATCATCTATATAACCAGTTATGATCTGTATATATATATATTTTTACATGAATAATGAAAAAATTCAATTCACACAAAAAAAAATAATAACTTTAATAATTTAATATTTTTATTAGTTTTTTAACATACTATTTTTAATTTAAAGAATTTATTTGTAAATGATTGATAAAAAATTTAATTCACACTAAAATATTTTTATAATTATTAATAATTATTTAGAACTATCATAATATTAATTATAAAACATATAAAATAAAAACTAATTCCCAATAATATATAATAAAAAAATACTACATATTCATACATAATATAAAGTATCAAATAAAAAATAAATGCATGATATATATATATATATATATATATATATATATATATATATATATATATATATATATATATATATATATATATATATATATATAGACACACACACACACACACACACACACACACATGTTAGCTATATGAAATAATAATTATCTCCATCCTTATCCACATCCATGTCCTCACCATTATTTGAAGGCACACATAAGGGCTGGGATGAAGGTGGGTGGCCATGGTCGGGGTAGGGGTCGGGGTTTCTACCATTAGGAAGTTAGGAGATGCTGTAAAATAAAGGGCAATTAAGAAGAGAATATAGACAATACTCTCAATCAAGGGATATTCATCTAAGAAGGAGAAAAAAGTATAACAAGACATGGTAGAGAGAATCCCATGGTCTGTAAAGTAGCATGCATTGCCTTAAAGGTAATATGGGTTTGTTATTGCACTTGCTTATAATAGAGAATCTACTACTTTGCCATAGCTAAAGGTTGCTGACTCTTGGTAATGTAGCTTTGCATTTCCTCTGCAAATCATGCATCCTGGTGCTAGCTTGAAGGAAATGCTTTAGTGGATGAGTTGGGATTGAAGGTACTATGTAACATCCTGACAAGCTCACAATCAACTACCTTTCTATGTCCTCGATAAGTGTCCAACACCTTATTATCAATAGCAAGCTCGTCAAGCTTTGGTGAATCTAGGGGAGTTGTTGGATGAAACATTAGATTATGAAGATCGATAGGTGACTAGATCCAGCATTTTGGCCTTAACCTTGATTTTAAACAAAAACCATAAAGTTTAAGTAAATTTTTTTCTATGATAATTAAAACTATTTAATTAGAAATTAGTTACTCACTTAAGCAGCCTAAGCATTCAAATGTACTCACTCCCCTATATGATATGTATAATGCCTAAAGAAATTCTCCCTCACTAGCTATAATTCACCCATATCCTTATTTATTTATGCCAATTTTGAAACATGGTACTAAAATTTAATAAGATTTTTTATAATGGTACCATGTGAGATTGTTAAGTTAAAATACCTTATCATGTTACATAACCACAATGGACTTTAATCTTTGGTGATCATTGTACACCTTCTTTGACTAAATGTCCAAATTTCTTTTGGATAGCTTCTACAAATTCAAGCCAAAATATTTATAATTAGAAGAGAAACTAATTAAAAGTTAGAAATGGAAAGTTATTAATTTTACTTTAATTTAACCTTATGCTTATCACTATCGAAGTATGTACATAACTTGTTTTAATAATCTATTGAGATATCAATAGGATAACCTCACCTCGTGTTGCGTAGATCACAAATGTCATTATGACCTCCATGTTACAAGAAATGGTGAGGGAGCACAAGCTTCCAATCGTTGTATCGACCAACTGTCATTCATTAGATATCAGTAATCACATATCCTTGCTCTATGTGCTCAACATCTATAAAATTAAATAGGATTACATTGAAAAACATGTAAAAACATTATAATTATTGTATTTATTTATCTTAATATCAAATATAAAATAATATCAAAGATATATTCAATAATACTTACACAAATCACCTTATAACATGTTCTCTTTGCTCCTTAGATGCAAGTTTCCAATTTCTATAGAAAGGCTCACAATACTGGCTGATTAGCACTCCTACATCATGTGCAAAATACTTTGAGTTTAGACTGAATGCATGCTATGTACCCTTCATATCAAAATGGACAAGTAGCAGTTTCCTATTATTCTTTTAGATTTTTTAATGGCAAATAAGTGAACTTGATTTGTTACAATATTGTTAATTGATGTAACTTTCAAATATAACACATCATTAATAACATATATGTATAGGAAAAAATACAAAATAAAGTATTAGAGTATAACTAATTTTAATGTCTTGCATTGGGAAGCAATGCAAGTGGGGTCACGTGATGGGTTATATCTACCATCTCCTCTATGATGATGTGACATAACATCAATCATGGTTATTAAGCATTGTTATATATGATTAGACATACATAATAGTCATTACAATAGGACATAAGTAATAGTTATGATAAAATGTCATATTTTTTCCATTCAAGATAAATTACATTCCCATTTATGAAATGAAATTTGAAATAGTTACTACAACATGGCACAAATAATGGTTACTACAAAATATCAAATTGTAAAAATAAAAGCTTAATTACTATTTGAAAAATAAAAAATTATTAGCTTTTAATCAAACTCATTATTAGTGAATATTGTAAGGTCATCATCCCCTTTATTAATTTCATTATCATCATTGGACTTTAAAAGTTTCTCCTTTATGAAACCCTCAGCCATTTCATCTTTGAAGTTGCCATCATCATTTATGAAGTCATCAAATATTTATGTAGCAAGATAAACATTTTTAGAAGATGAAACACAATGAAGATCATGATTCTGATCCCATAAGATAATTAAGTTAAAATCTCTACGATCAATTGTTGGTGTGAAGTTTACAGAGTTATTATTCTCTAAATAGGAGATGCCATTGACACTAATATTATCATCACTAGGGAGATCTCATACATCACAATGTACTATATTATTTACAATTCTCTAGTTTTGTTCATTGAGATGATCATTAATGTAAAAAACTTATTGTGCTTGAGATGCTAATATATATGAATTATCCTTGTACAATTGAGCATTGATAGAAATGCATGTTATATTCTTATCTATGATAATTTTCTTCTTTTTGTGGTCAGCGTCATACCATTTACATATGAATAAAGTCATAAAGTAATTATGTAAATAATTCAACTTTATGACATCTTCCAAAATATCGTAGAATATGTTGCATTTTCTTCTAGGCATAGAAATTCCCACTATTCTAAATCTTATGCTTTATATCTTGAAAAGCAATTACAAATCTAACTTCATTTACCATATATAGCAAACACAACATAACTGTAAACTTAGTTTGGAAGCTAAAGATAGTAGCTCATTAATCGCCTTAGGAGATTCACTCTTATGAAGGTGATATATTTATAAAAAATTTTAAAGCAAACAATAATAATATAAGTAACTAAAAAATAAAATTATAAAGATTTAGGTCATAATGGATATGATAAAGAATTACTTTGGAGTGAAACTAAGAAGGAAATTGGGTTCTTTATAAATGATCAATGTTTTTACCACTATATATTTGCAGTTATCCCATATATTCACTATATAATACAAGTTATTCATTGAGAACTAGAAGGACTCAGATGAAATACTAAATAGTTTGAAGGACTTACTCTAGATACTTCGGATTTTAGGACAATTGTTTAGGATATACCATATTGTAATATCTCAATCACTCTTGTCCAAACGAACAATGTGCTTTTTTGCCAATGGGTCAACATTGAGATCTAGAAATTAACAATCACTTTTCTATTCTTACATTGACTATATCCTAATTTTGATGAGTTCGATTGAATTTTGTTTCCACCCCTTGTAGACATATGGCATAAAATGTTAATGCCTCATCTACAACATACCTTTCAGCAATAGAACTTTTAAGTTGAGCACAGTTCTTGACATAATCCTTTAGCTTCTTTATATATCTCTCATATGGATACATCCATAAAAAACAAATGGGACCCCCTAACAATGCTTTTTCAAGTAAGTGTATCACTAAATGGACCATTATGTTAAAGAATACTAAAGGGTATATCCTTTCAAGTTTGTAAAGAATTAACATAATATCTTCCTTAGCTTGCTTGACATCCTACTTATTTAAAGTTCTTACACAAATTTAGTTAAAGTAATTGCATAACTTAACAATTAAACATGCTAGTTCTTTTAGTGGAAATGCTCGCATTGTAGGTGCTAACAATCAGTGCATAATGATATGATAGTTATGGAATTTCAACGTTTTGGTCTTGGTATCATTTTTAGTCATTTTCTTCCTTAAATTTCTAGCAAGCCTATAAGGAAACTTAACATTTTTTATGAACTAGCAAAACTATTATTGCTTGTCCAAATTGAACATGTATCTTGGATGTGGTTGCATCATCCTACCTCTCTCTTCATATAGATATAATTCTAGTTTTATATTCATGTTAACCAGATTATGTCTTACATTATTTGTGTCCTTTGATTTATGTTCAACGTCCAGTAATGTACTTACAATACTATCATATACATTCTTCTTAACATTTATCATTTCATTATTATGCCTTAAAATCATTGTGGACTAGTATAGAAATTTGAAACAAGGTGTTCTTCTTACTTCGATTAAGTTTATCTACACTTCTCTTTCACTTAACTCCATCACATTGCATGTGTTTTCTAAAAGGTCTCTAATGCACTCTGCTTAATTAGTTTATAATCATGACATTAGTAAACTATGTTGGAGGGCTTTCCTCTCAGTCTTTCCATTAAAGTTTTTACTATTTTGCCAAGTGTGGATCCTTAAAAGGAAATGATGATAACCATTATAAGTTATTTTTCCTTTTATCCACATTAATGATGTATCTTTGCTGCAAGTTAGACATGTTTTGTACCCTTAGCCACTCCACCTAAAAGACTACTTCGTGCAAGAAAGTTATTTATAGTCTATAACAATGCTGCTTTCATCTTAAATATGCTGTTAGTAGTAGCATCTGGATTTTTAACTCCTGTCTCCCATAACTATTTCAACTCCTTAACAAGAAATCTTAAAAAAACATCCATATCTTTTCCTAGAGATTGTGGTCCAAGGATCAATAATATTAACATAAAAAATAACTCTCTACACAAAGCATGATGGAAAATTATATGTGGTCATCATAATTGGCCATTTGCCATATGCTATATGACAGGCTTATATTACCAAAAGGATTGAATCCATTCCCATTCAAACCTAGTCGTACGTTCCTTAATGATCTTGAGAAATTAGGATACCTTTTATCAAAATCCTATTAAGTTTCTTCATTAACAGGATGTTGCATAACCTTACTTTTAGTGGATCATCCTGTATAATGCCACATCATATCCTTTACCATGTGCCTTAATTCATACAATTGCTTTAACCTCAAGGTCAACAAAAAATATTGTAGCACCTTCTAAGGAACCTTTTTCTCTTTTGTATTTTTATAAATCCACTTACTCTCCTCATAAATTAGATAGGTCCTGTTTCAAACATGCTCTTTCCAAAAGAGCACACAATCATTCTTACAAATATGAATTGATTCATACCCAAATCCTAACTTATTGAGCCATTTTCTTGCATCATAATATGATTCAAGGCTAATAAAATGACTTATTATCTTTTGACAATGTTTCCTTCAATAACTTGAGTGGAAAATCAAATGACTTATTAGCCCACCTACATATTATTTTAGATGCATAAGCTTAACTAAGAATTTAAGCGAAGAAAAAGTTATGCAATTAGGGTACAATTTTGTTTTAACTTCTACAAATTGGTCATCAAAGCTTTGGCCATAAGATATTCACCCCAAGGTGTCCTCATTTTAATCATTGGCATGGTCATCTACTTTATTAGTATTATCAAGGCTAATAAAGTTATGGATGATATCAATCATCTTATTAGCATTATAGGGGGTGCTTCACACAGAACCTCGACTTTAGATACATATTCTTCACTATGATAGACCTAATTATTGTACAACATATCAAATTTGATGTTTATTAAGTATGCCTCTATGGTCTCTAATGTTTGGTATAGCACATTTAAATACTTCTTACATGTGCATCTTACTTATCATTGACAAGGTTTTGGACTCTCTCCATAAATGTAGTAGGACCATTTTGGTACTTATTAGATAATTGATCTTATAAGATTATCCAATTTTTGTCAATAGACATGTTGTAACTAACCTACAATAAGTCTTCATATGATTCAATTATGTGTGCATGTTTATTATGGTCCTAAATCCGTTTTATCACTCTAACTCTAACAAGCATGACCTTATACCATTTGAGATATTCTTATAATTGTTGTCTCAACTTATTCACGATATGTTTCATACATGTAAAAACTTTGGTAGCATTTCTTTATAGTTCTCCATGTGTGTATACTATACATTGATGTAGTATATATCTGAAGAATAATGGAAAGAGAATAAATATCTATAGAGTGAAACAAAAAGTAGATAAGCTGAACACAATAACTCAAGAACATATCCTGAACTGTCCAAATTTTTAGAACAATTCAACGGTTGGTTCATTGAAAAATCAATCAACCCTCAGATGAGTCTAAGGTTAGAATGTAAATATATTTTAAATTTAACATGTAATTTTTTATTATAAGAATTTTAACAAAATCCTAAACTCATCCTTTTACATATTGTTATGTTGATAGTTGAATAATATACATTCTAATATTTAATTACTCATTTAATATTATATGTTATTTTTTACTATTTTAAATGATTATTTAATAATGTAAATATTCCATATCATCAAAATTTGCATACATTCGGTTAATTTTATTGTCAAAATTTGTTACAAATTAGTATCCTCTTAGAAAAACTTTCATCTTACATAATATAATAAATTAATTACCATTATATGACCAAGGCCCAATATTAAAAGACAAAGTTTTTTTTATTATCCATTACTATTTATATTTTTTGTACATTAAATTATTATTATTTAGATTATAAAATATTTTGCATCATAGAAAATTTAAGTATTTATTGCTATTATTGTAAAAATATTGTGTGGGCATTTTTTATTTACATAAAATCTTATACGACTTAGCAAACTAACAAAAAGTTATAAAACTGATTTATACTAATAAATTATTATGAATTTTATTATCCATTATTACTTATATTTTCATTCTTTTAAATTCTTAAATTAACAAATATTTGACATTGTAGAAATCTTTTTTATGTTCATTAATGTAATTATGAAATTATCATGCTATCATCTATTATTACTTTAATTCTTATATAATATAATAAATTAATTACTATTATATGAGATACTTATAATGCTAAATTATTATTTATTTTATAATCTATTACTACTTATATTTTTAGTACTTTAAACTATTATTTTTATTCTTTTATAAAATCATAAATTAATTACCATTGTATGACTTGTTTATAATATTAAATTATTATGCAATTTATTATTTTATTGCTTCTTATATTTTTAGTACCTTAATATATTACTTCAATTATAAAACATTTTACATCGTAAAAAGTTTTTTTACTTTCATTAGTATAATGATCAAAATTAGCTATTACCATTTTTAATTATTTTTTATTTTATATAATTTAATAATTTAATAAAAATTATATGATCTACTTCTAATATTAAATTATTATGCATTTTTTTGTTGTTATTTAATAATATACTTTTATTAAATGTAGAATACTTGTTATTTAGTAATTTTTATGAGGATTTAATTAAATAATTTTGTAAATATTTAAATTATTTATTTTTTTAGTATTTTAAGTGATTGATTAATTTACTAAATATTTTACATCATTAAAGATTTTATATTTTCATTTATCTAATTTTCAAATTTTATGTTTATTCATTTTTATACTCTTTATTTTTTGATATAATTTAATAATTTAACTAATGTAATTATCAAAATTATCACAAATTTTATTATCCTAGTTTCTATCAAACTTAATAGATGTTTAACACAATAAATATATCAACTTCTACAAAATATTAATTTCATTAGCAAGCACAATAAAACATTAAAATAAATTTATATTCAACTATCACATTGATGTTATTGGACATTTGAAGCAACAATCATATTAACTTGTATAAAATAAGTTTTTCTTAAACTAAATATCATATTAAAATATGTAAAATAATAGCTATTACTCATTATATGTTTAATACAATAAATATACATGTTATTGTACAAAATAATAATTATATCAAATTAATTAATAAAGCTAAAATTTATTTTCATATGTTATATTAATACTATTGGAAAATTTTAGTATATGAATTTTTTAACAAGCGAAACAACAATCAAGAATTTCAATCAATAAAGTAACAATATAATCTAACTACTTAACAAAATACAAGAATTAATAAATAAATATAAATATATGACAAAAAATTTTAAAATAAAGAATAGAACATACCTAGAAGAGGAAGAGGAAGAAACTCCACTGCATACATGAACAAAATGGAAGAATAGGCTCCTAGTGGGAATATATAAGGAAAACATAATAGAAAGTCATCTATTTTGGCAAATTCAATCATCTATATTTATGAAAAATGAGGAGCACATATATCATTTTACCTCTCATACCTATTGAAATGAAAAAAGTCATCTATAATGCCTAGAAAATTGCCTGTGTCTCCTATGTAATTTTACCTGCCAATATTTTGCCACCTTGCAAATTTTCAACTCTATTTGTGTAGAGTTAATTTTTCAAATTAAAAACAACAATTTCTCATTTTTTTTAAAAAAGCATTTACAACACCTATACAAATGACATCTTGTCATTTATGTAGGTCTTGAAAATTCTTTATTTTAAAAAACTATAAAAATAATTTTTGTCTTCAATATAAAGTTTTTCATTTTCTTAAAAATATTAGACAACAAGTCATCTATATAGGTTTTTTAATTTTTTTATTCTAAAAAATTTTGAAAAACCTATATAGATAAGTTTTTGTCATCTATATGGAGTTTCACATTTTTTAAAAATAATTTACAAAATCTATACAAATGACTTTTTGTCATTTGTATAAACTTTTTAAAATTTTCTTTAAATTTTTTTAAAAATCTATACAAATGATCAAAATCTTATCATACTTACATAATTGTTGTAGTATTGATATAACTTATTTTATCAGAATTTATTTATTTTTCAATGAACTACTGCATGAAATACATCTAAACTGAACATTCTTTCTAGAAGCAAACTAAATACAATAGCTTATTTATTATGAGAAATGGAGTCACGCGAGGGTAAGTTTAAAATCATATCTGCATTCAATTTGCTTTTATAAGGAATGTGCATTAACGAAACAGAAACACAGTTAAGTTTGGAAGTTAAAAGAAAAAAAAAGGAAATACGTAAAGGAAGACGTTGTTTACCAAAAAGGACTATGCATGATTTCATTTCGCACGCGCAGTTAGACTGGTCGCCTCACCGTTTTTCACATTTCATGTTGATTTTCTGATCGTTTTGCACAGACGGAAGTTCCTAATGTTTTTTTTTTTCTTTTTCAAATGGCAGAAGTTCCAAGTTGATCCCTCCATTTCTAGTGTAAATTACTAAAAAATATAAATATAACTTTTTTATATTAAAATAATAAATTTCAATAAAAATTTGTAAAGTAACAAAATTATATTTCTATCCATTCTAGATTAAATGAAATTAATAAAAAAAATTGAGCGATCCAATTCCACACAAGCCCTACCTCTAGAATTGTATTCCACAATCCTAGTATTGTGCACATTGTTTTTAAATTGCATTTCCAGTTGCAATTAGTAAAATTGCAGATAAATACAAAAAAATAAAGCCATTGTGACACAAAATACAAAAAATCATGGACACAATGTAATAGATAACAACAATGTTGCATGTAATATTGTGGACTATGGACCACTATTTAAAATTTTGATTGTGGGTATGTAATATGATTATTGGAGACTGTATTACAATGGTCACATTTTTTCACATTTTTTTTTGTAATTTTGCTAATTGTAATAAAATTATAATCATGATGGTAACCACAAAAAAAATTGTGATTATAAGTGAGACTCATATATATATATTTATATTTTTAAAGTATGGGTCATAGTACAAATTATGATAATGAGTATGGATATCATTTGACACAATAAACAAAATTATAAAAATAAAATATGACTTTAAAAATGAAAAAAAAACTGTTCCAAGTAGCAAAATATTAATATATTATGGATTGTGGATAATATTTATAACTTCAAATTATAATTTAAAATTGAAATATAATTATTTATTAAAGGCATGAACTGTAGATTAATAAAAGGAATGAGAATAAATTTGAAAATTAACAATATATAAGATATAAACTACTTGATATAATTAATTTTTTCTAATAAACTACCTGTATGAAGCACTTCTAGACTTATTAACCATTCTTTCTAAAAGCAAATTAAATATAGTTAGCTTCTTTATTGTTCGAAATAGATTCACATGGGGATAAGTTTGGAACAAAAGAAAGAAATATGTAAGGAAGATATATTTTACCAAAAAAAGGAGCACTGCTGCTTCACCTGAAAAGCAGTTCCGAAAGTCAGTTCCGAAATCACAACAACCGCACGATTCGAGAAATGGAGTCCACTTACAGCTTCAACAGCATCAACCTCCAATCATTTTGTAGAACTCCAATCCGACTTAAATTTGTCGGGACATTTAGGATTATTTAAAAAAAGACTATGCATGATTGTCATTTCACATGTGCAGTTAGACGCGGGTCACCTTTTTCACATTTCATGTTGATTTTCTGATTGTTTTGCACCGGTGGAAGTCTCTAAGTTTTTTTTTTTCCTTTTTTTCCTTTTCAAAAGGCAGAAATTTCCAGGTTGATCTCTCCATTTCTAGCGTAAATTAATAAAAAATATAAATATAACCTTTTCTATCCATTCTAAATTAAATGAAATTAATAAGAAAAAAAATTGAGCGATCCAGTTCCACACGCTCTACCTCTAGAATCTGAATGGGAGGACAAAAAAAAATCTGGATTGGATTTTGTTCTTGTCATTACGTTTCAAGATGGAGGACCTAGAGAGGGAAAGATTCCTACTCCCTGTCTCTTGAACCATTACCTTTGTGGTTGGCTGCTTTCCACAATCGTTTTTCATTTTTTATGAACATATTAAGACGACATCAAATAATAACGTTTGGTTAAAAAAAGATTACTAAAATTATTAATTTAATAATCCTGGCAAAAATATTTCTACAGGTGTTTTAAGCTTTTATAACATGGGAAGGTTTATTTTTGTTTCCCCTTCTATTAAAGTCATATTTTGCTCACCACATTCTTAATAAGGATGGAAGTACCCAACTCATAAACTTTTAGTGGCTTATGATATTTTTTTTAATTTAACCAAACCAACGTATTTGTAAAATAGAATAAGATTAGGCTAAATTTTTATCCATTTTAGAAAATAGATTAGGCTATATTATTTAAAAACTTATTATATTAGCCTAATGGCTCATTTTCTTGTATATAAATTATCAATGAATACAAATACATATAATATTAGAAGAAAATTTAAAATGCGTGTGAAAAAGTCAATATATCTTTATTTTTTAATTTTAGCTTATATTATAATATTATTAGTTATTTAAATAATCAATTTATTATTATTATGACATTTATATTTATTTTGAGATTGAATCAAATTCAAACTAAGTTTTGAACTTGTTAAAAGTTTGTAGTGCTTATTAATTTTTGTCAGATTAAATATGAGTCAAATATTGAACTCTATAATTTTCAATTGAAGTGAGTTCAAATCAAGATATTATTTAAACTCAAATATATTTTTATATTATTTGAACTATTCTTGATAATATAAAAACTTGATTTGATTCAACGTAATTTTAATCTTAATAATATTATGGGAAAATATTTACCAATTATTTACTAATTATTAATAGTCTACATACATTAACAAGTTATGATAGACTCTTATTTTTTATGCAAGCTAACCTATTTTTGAGTGAAAACTTAACTCAACTTGTGCTACTTCTACCCTTACCACTCATAACCTATTATCATCGCCCACCCACTACTCAAAAGTTATGAACCATAATCCATCATAATTTACTACTATCAACCATTACTTAATTATTACTAATGGCTGGTTAGCTCTTTTATATTAATTACTTAATTTGAAAAATTACTATCTAATAGAACTTTTAAAAATCTACAAATTAATTAAAACAAAATGGTACAACATTATTAGAAATGTTTTAATTTCACTAAGTATGACAATATTATTATTGAAAAACTTGTATATCATATAATCATATTCCCTCTAATGTTAAGGAAAATCATAATGTTATAAGTATGGGAAATGAGATTTAAATTTAAGTTTTGAGTTGTCAATAAATAAAAGATGGTGGGGCAAATTCACATGTAAAGTTAAATGCAATGGATATAAAAGGTTCAAAACTCAATTTCGAAACTCATTATATATATATATATATATGAAATTTTTTTCCAAAAAAAATGTATGATAGTGCCATACAAGCCGCCTTAGAATGGGAAATACTTACAGAAGCATTCTCTACCATGTCATTTGTTAGGTACTATAGTTCAAAGGCTACTAACTAATAATGTGGTAGTCCATTATAGTCAATAATCAATTAAATATAAATAATAAATTAATAATTATTTATTATTAATTGTGATAAGGGAGAAAGTCAAACCAACTCATAATTGATTAGTGAACAAAATGAACCCATACGTTATTAAATTGGTAGCATTTGAATAATAATATCTAAGAATGATGTGGTAGATAGTGCCTACATAAGTATATCTCTCAAAGAATTTCATCACTTAAATGTGGTAAGCATACCTTTGAAAATAGTGTGGTTCATTCCCTATCCTATAAAGAACCTACATTGTATTTTATATATTGCTTTTGTAGATAAAAATAATTGACATAATATGTCATTTCCCCCAAACTCCAAATATCATCCTATCCCCTTCTATCTTCTCTATTCCTTATATTTCTTGCACCCTATCAAGCTAATATCTCTATCCCAATTTTAACAATTTTAGTAAACAAATTTGAAATAGTGAAATGTTAACTCAATCAAATATAGGTGCTTCATTCTAGGTAATTGTTGCTTAATATATGTGATTACCATTCTTTAGAAAAGCCCAACCCAATACCTGGAAATACAATGAGTAATATCCATTAAAATTTCATGTATAGTATCACACCATATGCTAAAGAAGATAAATGAAATCAAGTTTCTTACCTATACAATTTTTTTAAAAGCTATATCTAAAATGAAAGGAAACAAAATATTATCAAAAATAAATTGTAAAAAAAATACAAATTATAAAACAAATCTTACATTTATATTTTGTATTTTTTTAGTGAGTGTTAAACCTCATATATTTAACCATAGGCTAATAAAGCTTTAGTTCTACAAATAATTATTAAGTATAGATTACAAGATTAAAGAGAATCATCTTAAGGTAAGAAGGTGAGCATACCTTGTTAGAGAGAGATATTTTAGGATCAAAAGAAGCTTCATAATAAAATTTACAATTGGCATTATGACTTTAATATTTTTATTTTAATCTTTCACCTTGGTTTTTTTAGTGTTTTAAATTTACATGTCCAATTAGTAGGGAAAAATTGGTTAATAAGAAAAATGAATTTGTATAATAAAATGATATCGTTTAACTATAAAATGTCAATTATAAAATAAAAACCATTATCATAAACTAAAATATGTTGGCTTTCCATTTATTCCTAAAAAAATTGTATAATTTTAGAAGTTAGTAACATTAAAATTATTTTTTATAGTACAATATTTTCTTATACAATTAAACAAATACAAATAGCAAAAGACTAAATAATCTAACAATGAGAAACTTATCATGACTTATCTTATGGTTATCATGATTGATGTAAAGGCATCTAATTAGTGCTAGCATATCAAATAGATATCTTTACAAGCCTCTACAATATTCTACTATCTTTATTAGTTAATATTATCATAGGACACATATATCTAATCTCAAAATATAAAACTATAAACATTAAAAGTTTTAAAGTTTAATATATATATATATATATATATATATATATATATATATATATATACACATACATACATATATACACATCCAAAAGTACAGAAATATAATTTACATAATGCATTAAATAATGTAGACTCTTAATTGGATCCATCAGGGTTCCATTCCTCTAGATCTATCTTTATGTAGGAAGAAAAAGATTCATTATTGGTGGAACTTTCAGGTGGGGGTACCTAATAAAAAAGATACATTATGATAGGATTAGACTATGAGTCTATTGTCTAAGTATTACTTGTAATCTGCTCTTACATTTACATGTGTAAATTATACTTTATATTAGAAAAGTATATTATAGGTGCTATGAGGAGATTGGAAAGTTCCTACATAAGTATCAATCTACTCTATTGGTTCCATAATCAACACCTATAATTTAATTCAACAAAAAAGTGAGTATAAATAATATTTAGTGAAAAAGCTACTTATCACCTTATTTGGAAGGGTTTTATCACAAAAATTTAGCCTTTTTTATATATAATTATTTAGTGTCTTATAAAAAAATTCCTTATGCATATCATCGATATATGTTATTATAGAAAATGGCAAGAGTAGGTATACAAATTTCCTCTTATATCTTTAGTCTAATATTATTTCTCTGATACTACTAACTTTTTTCCTCAATTATTGACTATGGTCTCTCCTTTTCTGTAAAAGATGTTATATCTCTCCTTTACAATTCACAATAAATAATAATGGGATATTAGGACATTAACCATTAAATTTATTTCAATGGGTATGGCCAAATACCAACCATGTCAATATGTCTTATGTAATTTTCTATTTTCTTATATTCATACTCATTTTTTAAAGCATTATTATCAAGACTAGTTCTTGCTATCCTGTTAATGATGAGATATCTTAGCTATATGAATGGCTTCTTAAGTTTTTATTATTGTTGATAATATTTCCTACAAGTTTTACTAACATTTTACTTGTTAAAAATTAGGCATTCATTTTATTGATTGGAGTTCTAGAAGCTCTAAAATAATTCTAAAATTTACTAAAATTTTATCACATATTCCTAATACAATAATAAGCATGAAACATAATTCATTTTACAAGTTTTATAGTCTCGAGTTACTAGTCATATAGTAATAAAACAAGGTGTTTGGAATAGGATAATATATGAACATTTATAATTCAAACCACTTTTCATCATTCAAATGGAAATCAATTGCTTCCAAACTTTGCCATAACATTCTTAACATGTTGAATAAAGAATTACTTGATTATTGTACAATAAATTTCATAACTTCACCAATGCTCTAAAGGCATAAATCTAGAGCTGCCAATTTTGGATAGTAATGGAACTATAAAAGTAAAACTATCATTTGGGTAACAAAATCAACTCCATTTACTATCGAATTTTAATATAAGCTTACTAACATCCTAGAT
The DNA here is from genome assembly GCA_020226215.1 of Sindora glabra. Taxonomy (NCBI): domain Eukaryota; kingdom Viridiplantae; phylum Streptophyta; class Magnoliopsida; order Fabales; family Fabaceae; genus Sindora; species Sindora glabra. Next base: position 86,071,613 of record CM035227.1, on the reverse strand, counting down.
ATCATATGTGGAAAGTTTCATAATTTTCTTAATCATTTGATACTTCAAATAATTAAAAACTCGAGACCTAACAAAATAGGGTTTTGAAATTAGTAGTTATGAGTATTTCACCTACAAGTTAGTTTTTCATATATCTATTTTTTTAAATTTTAATTTCTTTGACAATTATCCTTACACTAATTATGACCTTTAAATACCTAGGATTGAAATTTTAAAAATTTACAAGCCCTAAATACATGGGATGACCTAAACCTTTATTCAAGGAAGAATAATTCAATAATATTATCATCTTTCATGAGATAACCCTAAAAAAGGAAAGAGAGAGTTTTCAATCACCACTTGATAATTGATGAAGACTTGAATTCCCACTTAATTGTTCTCTCTCCTTCTCATAGTTTTCAACTAGTCAAAGGATGAAAATTTTTCGCTTCAAAATGGCCTAATCACACACACACACACATATAATCCTAAACCCTAATTCAAAAAATCTTCAATTTTCTTCTTATTATATATTGGTCTTTTTGAAAACATCTTGGACATGAGGCCACTATTTGGGGCATCCAAATGGCCCTATATGTTTAGCAAATTATTACCTTAAAATCAATAAAAATAAGCCACTTTGAAAGGTAAAGAGAGTTTATTGCAAATTAGTCCTAATTTTTCACTTCATGCTTTTTTGCCCCTAGGCTTTTTAAACACTTTTAGGTTTTACTTTGGGCTTTCATTTGTGAATCCTCATACACATTTTAGGCCTAAAAAATTGATTTAAGTTAGCTAAAATTTTTGAAGTTAATCTATTTAATTTTCAGCTAAATTTCTTGCTTTTTGATGTACTTAGGTTTCAAATTTCAATAGCCATATGAATTTTCTTAAACCTATTATTAGGTTTCTAATTATATTTTGATCTATTTTGATGCTTAATAAAATTTTTACAATATTTTTAGTTAGGTTTACATCCAAATTACCTTTTATGTTTTTCCTGAATTTTACCTGAGTTTCCTATTGGATTTTCTAATTCAAGTGCCTTTAAATGAAATTCCTATTTGAAATTTCTACTTTACTTAGGGCATTTCTAAAGAAAACTTTTATGTAAATTTTTTTATCCTATTTTAGGATATTACAAACTAAAATTTACAATGGACAAAAGTTTAGTTAAGGTTAATGAAAAACTAACAAATGAGCAATCTAACAAATGAGAAACTATAAATTATAAATTTTTACTTAAAAAATTATTGCATAAAAATGCATAAAGTTATGAAAAAAGGTTTTTTTGTTATTGCACAAAATGGCATAAATGGGATACCTCTTCTTATAATTGCTTTATATTACTTAGGGTTTAGGCTTGTAGTGTGAAAATGGTAAATTATAATGAGAAGAACTAAAATAACATTTTTTACAATAAATTTAAGCCTTGTAGTATGAAAATGGCCATACTACTTATTCTCATTGCAATATCTCATTAATTTTTTTATCTTTGTATTTTCTCTTTAACTGTTCTTCTTGAAATAGATTTGGAGGGTGTGATGATTGTAAACTAATTATAAATTACAATGGAAAGAAGTAGTATAATATGTCTTGCAATGAACTTAAAAGATTAGGCCTTCTAAATTAAGAATGGTCATATTTTTTCTTCCACTACAATTTCTCATTATATTGTACATCATTGACAAGACATCACCTAGATATTTTCAATGAAGAGTGGGAATAAAATTTATAGGCATCGTGCAAAGACATAGACATCGATTGCTAAGTTAAACTAATATTACATATGTTTAACTTCATAAATCTTAGCTTTTGATATATCTTAAAATGTAGTAATTTTTTATATTTTTCTAATACATATTACTAGTAAATATTTAATTTATATGATCTATGTTTTCATCTTCTAATACAATGTATCTCATAAAAGCCATTATTGGTGTATCAATGAATATTTATTGCATGTTAGTAAATATTTATTTCATGATAGCAAGTCATTTATGTACTTTTATATGTTAATTATTATTAAAAAAATTTCATGGTATCTATTTCTTAATCTAATTTTGCCAAACCACATCACTTTTAGTAAGTAGTCAATGTTATTTAACTAATTTTATTTTAAAAAATTATAATTTTTATATCCTGAAATTTTTCAAATGACAACTTACACTAGATTATGAACACACCTATTGATGCTACACATTCTTATCTTGAAGAATAAGCATATTCTCATTGACACTTAGGGAGGCATAGGGTTTATTTGTTTACTATTTTAAAAATAATTTTTTATTTTTTAAAATAAAATTTTCTATTTGGCAAACTATTTTAAAAATCTATTTTGAAAAACTATTCTTGATATTCTTATTTTAAAAATAAAAAAGAAAAAGTTTTATATGTTTTTTGAACTTTTTTTTTTGCTTTTGATGGTATTTTTGTAATTAAATGAAATTTTTGTTCATTTGCTTCTCCAAACATTATCTATTTATTATTTTTCTTAAAATTGAAAAATATTTAAAAATAAAAAATAACTTTTAAGAATAATTTTTAGAAATAGAAAATAAAATCATATCCAAATGCATCCATAAATTTTATAATCATGATCACTTTAAATACTTGTTCTGGAACCTAAATGTTCATTGATGATGTGGACAAATATTATATAGTAATATTATAATTAATCTTTTGATTTTGTGACTTTAAAGAAAAGTGATGGTAATTATCTTCATGTTATCTTCAAAAGTAATTCCTCACTTTCTTATACAATTTAACCATTTTTATCCTTAAGACATTATTAGTGAAATCTCCTTATAGAAATACTTGCTCTTTATTGCTTTAATACTCTTAGATTCACTCCACTGAATTAATAATACAAAAAAGAAATAAGGTCATCTTGATCTATTTCAAAATGATAACTTAGTACAAATTGTGATTGAAAGAGGAAATTATTATAATGGCAATGCTTTGCATCTCAATAATTAATGATCAAGTAGCATCAACCAAGATATTAGTGTTAACTTTAACTGACATCTATCTACTAATATACATTTGCAATTTTGTAGTAGTGTTAATAGATTAAGTTTCTATTTTTTATTATTTTTAAAAATAATTATATTTTATTTTAAAAATAAAATTCTTGTATATTTTCTATTTTCAAAATCAATTTTAAAAAATTAAAATTCTAAATGTATAATTAAAAAATGACCTTTAGATAATTTTTAAAATTTTCTTAATAGCAATTTCGTAATTAAATGAATATTTTTTAGGTTATTCCATCAACCACCCTTTGTTCTTTACTTGCACGGAAATGAAAAGGGAAGGAAGCAAAATTGTACTCGGTTTAAAGGGCAATTTGTAGTCATGAAAGTCAGTGGTCCCAAGTGGAAACCAGTTCAATTATGTCCATCCGTTTTCCCCCTCTGCTCCCCATCCTTGTAAATATAATGATCAATGAAAAAAAATCCAGTCCAGAGAGTCTGAAGAAGGACAACCTCACATTTGAAAAATGAACTAAAGGTAGAGAATGTAAAATGGTTGGAAATATTTTCTGCCCAGTCGTAGGCACTGTCTGTCTTGGACGGAAAATAATTTTTATAAAATATAATATAAAATGTTAAAATAAAAAATATTTTATTTATTTAGTGTTAAATATAAAAATTTGGAAAAAGTAAATTTTTAAATTTTATAAAAAAATTTACTTTCCTTTATTATTATACCTTTAGGTATTATTTTTTAACTGTTAATACAAGTAATATGTAACTCTTTTATTTATATATATGCAATATATATAAAAATAGCATTTTCTAAAATGCTATCCAATAAAATAAATAGAGTCACGTGGAATCGGAAACTTTAGTGCTATTATGTTATTTGCTTTGAATAAATTCAAAAAATCACCTTTTAAATTTAATTAATTATGATATTAAAATATTTAATTTTCTATAGCACTAAAATCTTAATACTATAATAAAATTACAAATCATAAATATTTTTGGAAAGAATAAATATAATATTTAATCTTTTACTTATAAAAGTGATAACTATTACATCTCTTAAATTTCAAAATTAGTATTATTAGTTTCTTATTTTTATCTTTATTACAATTATTCATCCCTCAATTCATTTGTAATATTAAAATTAATTAAAAATATTGAAGTACATTATTAAACATCCCATTTGTAATATCAAATATATATTAATTTTTTATTATATTCTTTCTTTTTACTGTTTATTTTAATGTTACATAATAAAAAATTAATAATTATAATAAAATTAAAATTTAAAAATTAGTAATAATTATAAAATTTTAAAAATATAATAATTATCACTTTTTTATATGCAAGAGATTAAATATAGAATTTACTCTCTTGTCAAACTTCAAGACGCTGTACAAGTATACGTGTTTGAACCAGCAACACAACATGTGAAAATTAGTGGCACTTTTTCGACCAACTTAAATACATATGTGAAATGATAATCATACAGAATATGTTTGGTAGAAAATTTTTTTCACGTTACTTATGTGTCTTCTTTCCTGTTTTTCCCCAAATTTAAATTGTCTCCGGTTCGATCGGCACCAATGCACGCAAACTCCTTAAAAAACAAATTTTGCAAATATGATTTTAAACTAATTCCCAGTTCCAATTTTGAATTACAGCATGTAGCAGCTTTCATTATTTTAGCTATATTTTTTTCGCTATTTTAATCAGTGTATCAAATAATCGTTAATGATATATGAGTGGGTGAATATACACCACATAAAAATTGCGCTCCGTCAAATCTAAACTATCAATTCTCACTCCATCCAATAACTATAAAAAAAATATAATTTAATAATTTAATTAGATTTTAACTATGAGAGAGAATCAATATATTGACTCATTTAATTATTTTTTTCCTCTTAATTCATTGATTCCTTTTCTTCTCTCCTAATTTTTTCATGTTTTCTCTCTGTGCAAGAAAATAATAAAATAAAATTTTTCTTACTTTTTTACTTGATCATATAAAAATATTTCTTAAAACAATGTTAAAATACTATTTTTATTAATTTACACATAGCAAATTAAAGAAATAAAAAATACTCAAATAACTCTATTATAAAACAACATCAAATCTAAATTGTGCCACTTTTTTAGCACTTAAAATAAAAAGGACTTTTTATTTTCATCCATTTTATTTACATTTTAAAATTTTTATATAAAGGTCGGGGCGTTGGATAAAAGAAATAATTGCATTGTGTTTTTTGATAGAAGAAAAAAATGAGAAGCAATACTATATTCACGTACAAGGAGTCAAAATTAATTTTGATTTGTGATGGATATAAACATATTCTCTTGTCGATATTTTTAGTTCAACTAAGTTTATTTAAATTATTTTTATTCTCTTTTCTTGTTTTGGATCATTAAATATATTTTTATAATTTTATGTATACTTTGACTCCATTTTGCACAAGTAGCTAATATGATAGTTGATAATTGATAAATTAGTTGAAGTGTTTCACAAAATTAATTGTTGAAGTACTTGAAATTGCAAAATAATATAAAAAATATATTAATAGAAATAGATATATAATTAAAATAATTCATATTTATCTAAATATTAAATTACATTAACGCAAGAAATAAAAATATAATATTTATTATTTAATTAATTATATTTTATAAACTTATATATTTATTTACTTACATAGTTTTTATTTTATTATTTATTATAAAATTATAATTACTTAAAATATAATTAATTATATTTTATGAAAAATATTTATATTTATATTTATATTTATATTACAAAGGGCATGGATTGTAAATTAATAAAAAGAATAAGGATAGATTTAAAAATAATTTAAGAAATAGTAGCTTATAAGCTATAAGTAACCTTAGATAGCTTATTAAATTAGAATTTATTTTTTCAATAAGTTAGTACAAGAAATACCTCTAAGATTAACTTATAACTTATTGACATGGTCAATAAATTATAAGTTAATTTATTTATTACGCAAAAAGAAACCTTTATTATTAGAGAGTGAGAAATATTATAGGAGAAAATGATAATTAAATGAGTGAAAAGAAACTAATTCTCTTTCATCATTAAAATCTAACTACACTTTAAATTGAATCCATTGGTTGGTGGAAGGATGGATGGTTTAAATTTGGTATAAAAGTTTAACTCCTATATTGATATCAACTAATTATAACTTATATATATATTATATCAAGTGAGAGAAGTAAATCATGATAATTACATTTAAGACTAAAGAGTTAGGTTTAAAATATAAACTCTTTTTTAAATAGTCATATGACTTTTTAAGTGATCATATAATTTTTAATTATATTTTAATCCTAACTATCACTTGCCATTTAAAGAAAATCACATGAATTTATACTTTAATATTAACCTTTTAATCATATATATGATGATCACAATTCACTCCTTACTTTCACATAAAAATACTCCTCTCTTAAGAAGTAAGCTCCCATGGGAAGTTGAACTTTCTAAGAAAAAAAATTCTCTTGTGAAGTTTTTAAGAAATATTTGAACTTATTTGGTTGATATTAAGAAATTGACATTTCATATGGATTATATTCTTATATTTTACTTGGTTCAACTTTGAATTTCTTAACAAAGTACTATCAAAATAATGAACATTAAATTCTTATATTTTATTTTGTTCAACTTCGAACTTTTTAACAAGGTATTATCAAAATAATGAATATCCACTGCAAAGTTGTAATATAAAAAATAAGAAAGATAGATAAATTTTAATTGCCTATAATTATTTTTAAAAAAAATTATTTTTTAATTTCTATTTGCATCATAATTTTTTTAATTTGATAATTTCTTATTTTGTAATATATTATAAAAATAAAATAGATCTATATAAAAATTAATATGACTTATATATAAATATATCTTAAATTTTTTAATATAATTTAAATGAAGAAAAATTTAGGTTAAGGAATTAATACAATAAAAAATTAATTCTATCAAATTCATTTAATGTAGATAAAAATATACAAATGTTAAAATAATAAATAAGAAAGATAAAATAAAATAAAATAATATAATAGATATATGATATATATACATATATATTCTATTTAGAACTAAATTTCTAGTATAATTATATTTATTACTTAATATTTAATATTTATTTTATATAATTTTATATAATATTGATTCTATTTACTCTATCTTATATAATTAATGATTATATTTAAATTATTGTATTTATATTGCATAATTAATAAATTATATTTATCATAGTTCTCAAATAATGAAGATAAAATGTTAAAATTGTCATTAGTTCAATTAAATAGGAGTAATTTTATATTTTTATCTATAATTAGCATGGGAAGTTCTTATTATTGAGAAGGTTTAAGTAAGTAATTTCCAATAATTTGTAAGAAATAGTACTTCTCTGAAAGTCCTACTTCCTCTATATTAGTAGTTAGTGACTAACCAAGAAACTCGACATTTTTTAGGAAGTTTCACTTCATATGTTATTTTTGTAAACCAAACAACCATTATTATTATTATTATTATTATTATTATTATTATTATTATTATATTACTACTACTACTACTACTACTTACTGTTGCTGCTACTACTGCTACTGCTACTAGCTTCTGATACAAACCAAAAAGTAAGAGTAACCAGCACTACCCTTCGTCATCATTATTATAGAAGTACTCATTCATTACAATGTTCAATTGAACCCATAATTACTGCTCAAAGGTGAATTCATTTCTATAATCCCATCAAAATCCTAATAATTACAAGGACTGTCTACCTCTAATATTATTAGGCCAACCACCTTGTTGATTAGTATTAGTTATATTGCTAATGTCAATTTTGATTTAAATTATATTGTATGTGTATGTTTAAAAGATAATATGTAATGATGTAAAAGCATAGGAGGCATAGGCCTTCGTTTTGTAGTAGTTAGCCAAACAAATTGTTGATTAGAATGGAAGACAATGTGACTTAGCATTTTTGTAGTATAACAATGTTATAAGTATGGGAAATGAGATTTGAATTTATGTTTTAAGCTATCAATGAATAAGAGATAGTGGATCAAATCTACATGTAAAGTTAATTACAATGGATATAAAAGATTCAAAACTCAATTTTGGATCTTATTTTTAGTATATATATACATATGAATTTTTTTCCAAAAAAAAAGTATGATAGTGCCATACAACCACCTTAGAATGAGCAATACTTATATAGGCACTACCAACCACATCATTGTTAGGTACTATAGTTGAAATGCTACCAATTAATAATTTGCTAGCCCACTATATCTAATAATCAATTAAATATAAATAATAAATTAATAATTATTTTTTATTAATTATGATAAGAGAGAAAGTCAAACTAACTCATAATTGATTATTAAATGAAATGAACCATGCATTATTAGTTAGCAATATTTGAATAATAATATCTAAGAATGATGTGATAAATAGTACCTATGTAAGTATTTCTCTCAAAGAATTGCATCACTTAAATGTTATGAGTGGATTTGGTTCATTCCCATCCTATATAACAATCGACATTATATTTTACATATCATTTTTGTTAATAAAAATATCTGACGTAATATATCATTCCCTCTAACTCCAACCATAACCTTTTCCCATCCTCCCTATTTCTAATTTTAACAATTAATAAAAAAAAGTTTGAAAATGGTGAAATGTTAACTCAATCAAAGATAGGTGTTTCATTATAGTATTTATTGCTCAATACATAAGATTACCACTCTTTAGAAAAGCATATCCAATATATATAAATGCAATGACAATATTCATTAAAATTTTATATATAATATTACACGATAGGTCAAATTAGATGAATGAAATCAAGTTTCCTACTATATAATTCTTTAAAAGCTATATCAAATTGAAAGGTAACAAAATATTATCGATTAAAATTAGAAAGTAAATTGAGAAAAAAAACAAAATATAAAATAAATCATTATATTTATATTTTGTGCATTTTTAGTGAGTGCTAAATCTCGCATATTTAATTATAGGTTAACGGAACTTGAATCCTACAAAATAATTAGTAAGTATAGATAGAAAATTGAAAAAAAATATCTTAAAGTTAGAAGGTGAGTATGTCTTGTTAGAGAGAGAGAGAGAGATTTTAGGATTGAAAGAACTTCATAATGAAATTTACAATTGGCATCATGACTTCAATCTTTTTATTTTAATCTTGCACCTTAGTTTTTATAGTGTTTTAAAAATTTTAATGTTGGTTAATAAGAAAAAATGAACATGTATAATAAAACAATGTTGTTCAACTATAGAATGTCAATTGTAAAATAAAAATCATTATCATAAACTAAAATATATTGTTTTTCCATTATATTCCTAATGCAAAAATTTTATAATTTTAAAAGTCAATAGCATTGAGATTACTTTTTTTACAATACAATATTTTGTTGTACAATTAAACAAACACAAATAGCAAAAGATTGAATAATCTAACAAATGAGAAACTTGTCACATCCCGTCTTACGATTATCGTGACCAATGTAGAGATATCTAATGAGTGCTAGCATATAAAACATATATCTTTACAAATTTCTATAGTATTCTAATATCTTTATTAAGTTAGTATTATCATAGGACATAGATATTTAATTTTGAAATTTAAAACTATATACATTAAAAGTTCTAAAGTTTAATATAAAATATATATATATATACATATATTCATCCAAAATTTTCTTATATGAAAATATAATTTACATAATACATTAGATGATGTAAACTTTTAGTTGGATCCATCAGAGTTCCATTCCTCTAGATCTATCTTCATGCAGGAAGAAAAAGTATCATTACTAGCAGAGCTTTCAAGTAGGGATACCTAATAAGAAAGATGTATTATGATATGATTAAACTCTAAGTCATTTTTCTAAGTATTACTTTGTAATCTACTCTTACATATATGTAAATTATACTATATATAAGAAAGTATATCATAGGTGCCATAGGGAGACTGGAAGGTTTCTACACAAGAATCAATCTATTATATCAGTTCCATAATCAATATCTGTAATTTAATTCATCAAAGAGTGAGTATAAATATACCTAATGAATGGCTACTCACATTATTTGAAAGAGTTTTCATCACAAAAATTTAGCCCTTTTTATATATAATTATTATTTAGTGTCTTATAAATAAATTTTCTTATGTATATCATTGGTATATATTACTTTAGAAAGTGGCAATAGCATGTATATAAGTTTCACTTTATAATTTTAGTCTAATCTTATCCCCTCAACCTTATGCCTAAGGCTACCAATTTTTTTTCACTACTAACTATGTCTCTCCTTCTCTGCAAAGAATATTATACCTCCCATTCATTATTCATAATAAATAGTAATAGGATGTTAAAACATCAATCATTAAATTTATTTTATTGGTATGGTCAAATAGCAACCAAGTCATACATGTATTATGTAATTTGCAATTCTCTTATATTCATGCTCATCGTTTTAAGCATTATTATCAAGATTAGTTCTGATCATTCTATTAACAATGACATATCTTAGCTATGTGAATGGCTTCTTAAGTTTTTATCATTATTTATAATACTTCCTACAAGTTTTACTGATGTTTTACTTGTTGAAATTTAGGGATTCATATTATTAATTGGAGTCCTACAAACTCCAAAATAATTCCATAATTTACTAAAAAATTTCTTATATTCCTAATACAATAATAAGTATAGAAAATTATTCAATTTACAAGTTTTATAGCTTCAGGATACTATTTATATAGTAACAAAACAAGGCTTTTAGAATAGGACAATATTTGAACACCCATAATTCAAACTATTTTTCATCATTCAAATAGAAACCAATTACTTCTAAACTTTGCCATGACATTCTTAATATATTGAATAAAGAATAATATAATTGTTATACAATAAATTTCCTAGCTTTGCTAGTGCTCTAAAGGCATAAATCTAGAGCTACCAAATTTGGATAGTATTGGAACTGTAAAAATAAAATTATCATTTGGCAACCAAATCAACTTATTTACAATCAAGTTTTGACACAAGCTTACTAATATTTGGAAAGTTTCACAATTTTTCTCGATTATTTGATGCTTCAAATAATTCAAAACCTAAGACCTAACAGAATAGAGTTTTGAAATTGGTAGTTTTGAGTATTTCACATACAACTTTATTTTCATGCATTTAAAAATTTTTCAAAAATTTTCAATTTCTTCTATAATCATCCTTACACTAATTATGACCTTCAAATGCCCAAGATTGAAATTTTAAAATTTACAACTCCTAAATACATGGGAAGACCTAAACTCCTATTTAAAGAAACATAATTCAACAATATCATCATTTTTTATGAGATAACCCTAAAAAAATAAAGGGAGAGTTGCTATTCATCGCTTGATAACTTAATTGCTCTTTCTCCTTTCATAGTTCTTAGTTGGCTAAAGGAAGTAAATTTTTTTGCTTCAAAATAGTCTAGTCTCTCTCTTTCTCTCTCATACACACACACACACACACACACATATACACATATATAATCCTAAACCCTAATTAAAAAAATCTTCATCTTTCTTCTCATTATATATTGGTCTTTTTGAAAAATCTTAGACATGTGACTGACCATTTGGGGAGTCTAAATGGCCCTATATGTTTAACAAATTATTACCTTAAAATCAATAAAAATAAGCTACTTTGAAGGGTAAAAGAGGTTATTGCAAATTAGTTTTAATTTTTCACTTCTTACTTTTTTGCCTCTAAGCTTTTAAGACACTTTTAGGCCTTATTTTGGGTTTTCATTTGTGAATTCTCATACATATTTGGCTTAATTTCTCATTTTTTGGCCCAATTTAGGTTAGCCTAAATTTTTTTAAATTAATCTATTTAATTTTTAGCTCAATTTCTCATATTTTATTGTACTTGGATTCTAGAATTCCAATATATTCCTATATGAATTTTTTAAAACCTATTATTAGGTTTTTAATTATATTTTGATTTATTTTTATGCTTAATAAAATTTCTAGTTGGGTTCACATTTACATTATCTTTACATTTTTCCTGAATTTCACTTAATTTCCCGACTAGGTTTTCTTATTCAAGTGCTTTCTAATAAAATTTCTATTTAAAATTTCTACTTCACTTCAATTATTTTCTAAAGAAAACTTATATATAAATTTTCTTATCTTATTTTGGATATTACAAAACTAAAATTGACAATGGGCAAAAAGTTTAGTTAAGGTTAACAAAAAACTAACATATGAGTAATCTAATAAATGAGAAACTATAAATTATAAATTTTTACTTGAAAATTATTGCATAAAAGAGCATGAAGTTATAATAAAATGGTTTTTGTTATTGCACAAATGGGTGTAAAATGAGATATCACTTCCAATAATTCCTTTATATTACTTAAGGGCATTTGAATTGGAGGACATAAATATGGAAACTAATGATAATTTATAATAAAAAGAAGAAATATAACTATTTTTGCAATGAACTTAAGCCTTGTGGTGTGAAAATGGCCATATTACTTTTTCTCACTATAATATCTCATTAGTTTTTTTTTATCTCTACATTTTCTCCCGAATTGTTCTTCTTAAAATAGATTTGGAGGATGTGATGATTGTAAACTAATTATAAATTATAGTGAGAAAAGTAGTATCACATCTTGCAATAAATGCAAAAGGTCAAGCCTTCCAATTTTAGTATGGTCATATTACTTTTTTCACTACAATTTCTCATTATTTTGCACATTATTGATAAGACATCACCTAGATGTTTCCAATGAAGAGTGGGAATAAAATTTATAGGTAACAAGTAAAGATTTAGACATCAATTGGTAACCGAAACTAACATATTACATGCATTTTACTTCATAAAGCTTAGTTATTGATATACCTTGAAATGTAGTAATTTTTTACAATTTTCTAATACACATTACTAGTAAATGTTTAATTTACATATCTATGTTTTCATCTTCTAATACAATGCATCTTGTAAAAGCTCTCATTAGTGTATTAATGCATATTTATTATACGCTGGTAAATATATATTTCATGATAGTAGGTCATCTGTGTACTTTCAGATGTCAATTATTATAAAAAAAATTTCATGGTATTTATTTTTTAATCTAATTTTGACAAACCATATCATTTTTAATAAATAATCAACATTATTTAGCTAATTTTCTTTTAAAAAAATTTTAACTTCTATATCCTGACATTTTTTTAATGATGACTTGCACAAAAACTACACTAGATTATGAACACAGCCATTAATGCTACACATTCTTATCTTGAATAATAAGCATTATCTTGTTGACATTCAGGGAGGCATTAGGTTTATTTGTTTATTATTTTTTTATTTTTTAAAATAAAAATTCTATTTAACAAACTATTTTTAAAATCTATTTGAAAGATTGTTCTTAATATTCTTATCTTAAAAATAAAATATAAATAAGAAAAAGTTTTAGATGTTTTTTTTTTGCTCTTGATGGTATTTTTGTAATTAAATAAATTTTTGTTTATTTACTTCTCTAAATCATCTATTTATTATTTTTCTTAAATTTAAAGGTTTTTTTTAAAATAACTTTTAAGAATAATTTTTAAAAATAAAAAATAAAAACTTATTCAAATATATCCATAAATTCTATAACCATGATCACTTTGAATACTTATTCCAAAAACTACATGTTCATTGATGAAGTGGATAAGCATTATATAATAACATTAAAATTAATCTTTGATCTCATGGTTTTGAAAAAAAATGATGGCATTATTTTCATGCTATCCTTAAAGTAATTTCTCACTTTCATGTCCATTATAACCATTTTCATCTTTAAGGCCATTATTAGCAAAACCCTCCGTAGAAATATCTACTCTTTATTACTTTGATATTCTCAAATTCACTCCATTGAATTAGTAATACAAAAAAAAGGTCATCTTGGTCTATTTTGAAATGTTAACTTAATACGATTGTGATTGAAAGAGAAATTATCATAAAGGCAATGATTTGCATCTTAACAATTAATGATCAAGTAGCATCGATCATCCTCTTATACCACTTAAATAAAAGTTAAGTGAAAGAGAAATTACAAAGTGAAAACTTTAATAAAAAATAGGGTGAAATGAAACATTATAGGCAATTCAAAAAACAATGTACATAGGTTATTTAAGAAAAATCTTTGTATAAACATTCTATATCTCTAACCAAGATAGTTCAAATACCTTTTAGATGATAGTTATTGAAAATCAATGACCTAAGTTATTGATGTTTAACTTTCTATGTTGATATTTTATTCTAATTGATATGATAAGTTACTCATATTCATAATAATATCATTGTGCTAACTTATCATATTAACTTTTTATTAGAACCAACAATAATAGTTGCTTGAAATTGCAAAAATGCCACCATATTATTATATACATCGATTTTCTCTACAATCGACTTCGATAGGCTAACATCAATTGGTAATTCTATAGTAGTGAAAAACCTCATAGGCTTCATTCACTATTTGGACTTCATTGTTTTACATGGGTACCTCAACCATGTAGGTCAAAGGCTTATCAATCACCACCTTAACTTAATTATCCAATAATGTTTGATGTTTAAGCTTATCACTTTTGAAAACCCATTCAATCGTGCATTGCGCATAGGGGGTCTCCTCCACCATAAGAGTAAATGGGGTTCCACCTTGTTCAATTTGAACCCTTGCTATCAAAAATGTTATTTATGCATAAACAATATTTATCTATGCATTTTTTGGGTGTTAGGAAGATCAAAAGCATTCTACTAGATAAAAACACATATAAAAGGATTGAAGGTGATTATTCTATAGATATAATTTTACATATCTATAATATAAAACTCTCTAAGTCAAGTGTATATACAAGGACCACTTCCTTAAGGTTATCCTTCAAAAACTGAGGACATGACTCTATTCTATATAAGAGTATTTTTGGCTATGCAGCTAATATAGTATAATTGCTATATACCACTTTATTTTTCCCACTTGGTTGTCCTTTACTAGTGAACAAAACATCTAACTTCTCACCCATAACCTACACCACTACTATAGACCTTAACATTATGGACCTTTTTTGGTCCTTTAAGTGAGAGCAATTGACTCTTTAGAAAAATCCATATAAGTAGATAAAGTAATATTTATACAAATTGTACTTAGAATAGATGCTACATGGTAGGAATAGTAAAACACATAACTTACATGACAAGCAACTAAACTTATATTACATCAATTATTATACTTTACAAAAATCCTCCACTAATTTACATACCTAAGTCACAATCCACGATATAATAACTATAAACATTTTAATTACTGCAAAAGCATGTAATGGTGTGAGTAGTAATTCAAAATGGAAATAGCATTGCCATCAAATAAAACATCATCATAATCATATATCTTGAGAGCAACTAAACCTTAAAGTATCATCAAACAAAACAAATAATATAAGTCTAAACTTAGTGATGAAAGAGGTTACCATAATGTCATAATATGCACACACACACACACACACACACATATAATTTATGTAAATATTCTATTAGGTATATTTTTATTTATATTTTTTAATAATATATTTTAATTATTTATATACATTGTATATTATTTTATTTTATTAGATATTATTGCTATTTATCATTATTTGTATTCGATCAGCGGATATTCAATTAATAGATTTACTTCAATGAGGTACGTGTATCAAATTTTATAAAATTTTATTTCATTATGTTATCTATGAGATGAATAAATTGATATGAATTTATCTTCTATAATAATATGTAATGAATTAATTTAATTTGATGGTATGACATCTTTAGCATGAAATTAATATTAATTAGATTTATATGTTAAATATGTCCTGATAATTCTACTTTCATGTATAATTTATAAATATAAATTTTATTATGGTTATGTTACTAAGTATAATTGTAGTTTTGAAAAACACGATGTATATGTAAATTATTCAATTAGGTAAATTGTTTTATAGATGAAATTTAGGATGTAGTTTTGGAACACAATATTTTCTAATTTTGTTGAAATATAGTAATGTATAGAATTAGAATAATTATATAAATAATTTTAAAAAAATATATCCACGCAAAAATAAACTTTTAAGTATGTTGATAAATTTTTTGATTATAACTTTGTCAACATGCTTAGAGAAAATGTATAATAAAGAAAGTAAATGCTAATATAATATTTGATGGAATATTGTATTTAATGAAAAATTTTTTATATTTAACAATAATACTAAAAATTTCAAGACATATCTTTAGAATTTCTCACAATATAATACAATTTCATATAATTATATAATTTAGCAGGTGGCGTTCTTCATAAAAATTTTATAACAATGTATATTGATTAAACGAAAAATAAATTATCATTCAACAATAATTGTTATGTAATTTTTAATAAACAATTCATATAAAATTTATGTAAAAATTTTTATATTAGAAAAATGAAGATAAATTGTCACATGATGTATTTTTAATATAAAATTGAATGAAAATAAATTGTTATTAATTTTCATCTATGCACACACATATATCACAACTAAAAATATAAATCCTTCTTTTGGTAAGCTATGTGTAAGGCATCAATAGTGCTTTTAGCTTTTATTTTGTGTACTACCCACCAATCTACCCTTATGATCTTTTGGCTCTTATTTTTCATGTTAGGGTAATTTACATAGTACACTTGTTGATATTGTTGTGCTAGGAAGAAAAGCTTATACTTTTAGAACTTTTTCATGCTATGAACCTTCACCATACCATATTCATTATGAACCATAATTTTGCTACCCAATTGTGGATCAAACCACTCACACTAGAACAAAATTACTATAGTGCATTTTTTGCTTGGATTATGGTACTTTAATTCAATAATTTCTTATATATAGCATAATTATGGCTCTTAAGGTCATTGTAGTTTGTACCTTTAATACAAACTCTAGAATTTATTGATGCCTTGTTTGCACCATGTCTAGAAGTGTAGAACTAATACCTACTAATAAAATATTAAGTCATTGTGTAGACCTATTGACATAAACTGAGCATGAAATCTTTCAATTGATCATCTTTGATGTCATTTCGTTCATCAAATACCTAACAAAGAAGGTAAAACTAAGTTATCTATGCAAAAGTTATACATAAGATTGTTAAAATATGTTGTGTGTTAATGAATTAGTCCTCAGATAATCTTATAACCAATGTATGAATTTATTATTTGTCTTTGCCTTTTATCCCCTCGACATCAATATTAGGATATTTGTCATACTGCCTTAGTTTAAAAAAATCCTACATTATTGAACAAAGCATAAGGTTTGTAAGATGTAAGTGGAAGTACATAAAAGTTACAACCTAAAAAATAAATTTTAACCTTCCATGACAAATGGTTTAGTTTCCTTATAATTTTACAAAACATATATAGTTGCAACTATCAACCTTGTATCTGTTGAATACCATATTTTTCCTTGCCAACTGGTCATCCACGATGCATGAAGATAAAAAAAGAACCCTTTAATGCATTAACCTTACCATTATCATCATTCTTATCTACTCTGTTTAATTTAATTTGCGTATGAGACTCAAAATAAAAGGAACAAACTATTGACAAATCCTTAATGAGGCCTTACCTATGGATCCTTCCATTTAGGCTTTATTATTCACCTTCTTCTTCAACTGATACGAGAACTTGCAAAAAAGACATTAAGGTTGAATTTTTCTCTTAAGATATTATATAAGCACTATTGAGAGTTAATGTATTCATGTCTTACCTGTCAAAAGGATACATTCACCTTGTAATACCTATGATTATGAACTAGATTTCTTAAAAAGGATTTTTAAAAATATTTTATTAATTAAAATACACTATATGTAGAATTACTTTTTAAAATTTGGATGGAACTTCCACTACCCCTAAACATATAAGAAAGACACTATTTATTTACCCTTTCTTCATTGTTAAATCAAAAAAATAAAGGAATGCCTAATTGCAACTAAGTCTAGTTATTCATCTGGTTCTTTTCCATAAATGATAAAAAATAGTGTCAAGTTTAATTATCTAAGCTCAGGTGATGTAAGGTAAGGCATTAGTCAGTAAAACCAATCCACTTCAAGCCTATTACTGCTGTCCTATGGGATCCAATGACATCTATTAGCATTTCAACTAAAGTTGAGTCACATTCCTTTTCTTCAATTGCAGTTGAGTGCTCCTATAGTATCCTCTTTAGCATGACTTTCAGCCAACAAATGCTTCTCTAACTTCTTATAGTCTTCTTAAGAGAACCTATGTCGATATGTATTTTTCTTTCATTTTTCTCCTAGATAGGCTTAATACTTATTAACTAGAGCATATATTTATTTATAAATAAAAATAATATACAAACAAACATTGAAATAACCTAAACAGTAGAAGGTAAAAGTTTTAACTTGAAACATATGTCCTCATATTGTTTCTAGATCTTTTCTTATGATTTTTAGTTAAGGTAGTTCCATCACTATGTCAAGTTATTTTTGTCATAGTTTTAGGATTAATCTATTCCTACCTCAAAGTTGATTTGAATCCCCTCCATAGAGTTATTGCATGCTACAATACATTAATGTGCATTAACACATTGCCTAGAATATTAAAGGATTTCTACAAGAAAAAAACACATGTGAAAGGTAAAATTATATATGAGTATGTTACAAATATAGTTTTTATACATATAGCATAAACCTATCCAAATCAAGTGTATATACCAAGATCTCATTCTAAATATTATCCTCAATCCTTCGGGTGCTTTCTTCTAATAAGGAATAGTTATTAAAACTATGGATTGTATAGTATCTCTAACAAAATTGATAAATTGATTGGCATTTCTCTACCTAGCTTCCATTTCCCATTGAATTCTATAGGTAATCTTCTATCTATAGTACATGTTGCAGTAATGCTCTTCAAAGTAGTGAAACCCTTTATGTCTCTTTTAGTAAGGTTAGCTACTTGAGAAAATGTCCGTATTCTAGATTTAACCCTAAAAAAATTCTAATGTCAATCATATACACATAATAAAGTTTTTATTGACATTATTGAATGATAAACAAATTATCAAACATTAGAATGATACTCAAAATAGATGTGACCTTAAAATGCATGGAAAAATATATAACTTG
Organism: Sindora glabra; assembly: GCA_020226215.1. Lineage (NCBI taxonomy): Eukaryota > Viridiplantae > Streptophyta > Magnoliopsida > Fabales > Fabaceae > Sindora > Sindora glabra. Next base: position 86,052,432 of record CM035227.1, on the reverse strand, counting down.
TAAAACAAGCAACTGAATTAAAATGACAGCAATCATCATAGATTTCTCCACTAATTTATATACCTATGGAGCAAACTAGAATCATTTAAATATATAATAAATATAATTCCTAAAAAATACATAATGACATACAATGCTAAAGATAACAAGTAAAAATGATAGGGACATTACTACCAAACAAAGCATACCATAACCATATAACTTGAGTGTGACTAAACCCTAAAAGCATCATCAAATACTTAATGATGAATAAGGCTTTCATAATGTTACTATATAGATATATAACAATCCTAATTAGATAAAGTTAGATTTAATTACTTAATATATAAAAATATAATGAAGATAAAAGAGAAACATGTACCTAAAAATTTTGTTAATGAATAGAATGATCATAAAACAAACTTCAAATACAAAAGTAATGGGATGATGGTTTAGGACTTATAGGAGAAATTTTGATAGTAGAGGTGACGTTAGGGAAGTAAGTTTCAAGTAATTAGAAAACAAAAGAGAAAATACGAGTTACATGGATAAAATAATACACATCGATTTCTTACTAAAAAGTAAACATCATTAATAAACTATTGGATTGATAGAAAATAGATGTATAAAGATAAGATGATATTTACAAAAATACTATTAAGCAATAAATTTCAACATCGATTGCTTTAAAAATTGATGTCTTAAGTTCCTTTGTACTTTTAAATATAATTATTCACATTCACTAACAACTTCAATTATAAATGAGACCCATACCTTAATATTATTTTTATTTTCAAACATGTGATTATGAAAAAATGACATCGAATTTTTGTTTAACCATCATCTTAAGTTCATATGAAAATTTCTATAATGCTATCATATAACTATCAACATCAGTTTCTAATTTAAATGTCATCTTAGGTTTCCAAGGAAAGTTCTACACTATCTTCACTTAACTATAGATGTCGATTATTTTAGGAATCATCATCTCATTTGTTTTAATAATTTCAAAAATGTCATTGCTTTAATATAGATATTGATTTTTCTTATGACTAATATCTATCAACTTTCATAGAATTGTAATTTTGTAGTAGTGCATATAGTTTGACATCCCAACCATCCATCATCCTATGCCTAAAAATCTTGTAGCTAGTCACCTTAATCTTTTAGTTCAATTAATCAAAATTTGCTACCCACATAACTTGGTTTTAATAATTCTATTTAATTGTATTATCATATTCTTTTATTCTTTTAAACTCCTTATCTTCTGCTAGTTAACCAAGCATGAAGTTACAAGCTTAGTAGAGGTGAAAAACAAACACATACCTTGACATACCCCCCACACACACACCTCAATAGAGAATGTAAACTTAACTGGATAAGCCTTCTCTTTAATTCTTGCATTTTATATTAGTTATGCAATACAATTTCAAGTTACTATGCAATAAATATACTAACTTTAAGTAGCAAGTCCTCCACTAGTTCATCAAAAGTCTGAGGGAAACAAAAAGAAAGACCATTAGTTAGAAAACAAAGAGCTAGTATGTCAAAATTCCATAAATTATATAAATAAAGTGGCTATACAAGCTAACATTCTTTAACTTACAAAATAGAATTCAATATTAACAATTGATAATAAGGAACTTAAATTATTTTATTTCCTCTTGTAAGTGTTTCTAAAAAATTATCTACCAAACATAAGATACAAAACCAAGCCTTCATTAACCAATCTTAGACTAAAAAAAAAGGAATGGACATATCTTGATTTTAATACAACAATGAACCAATAAATAAAACATTCAAAACCTTGCTTTTTGCATCTTTTGCTAAAATAATGCATCATTATTAAAAAAATCACAAATGAATCATCAATTATTTCAAAATGCCAAAATTATTAATAAAGATTGCCCTAAAATAAGGCAAATGGAAATAAGAAAAGAAAGCTAAATTGGCAATAAAATGCAAGAATACAATGCTACTCCACCTTTGCTAGAGTCTTCCACTACTAGTGACACTTGCTACTATTAAGTAATCATTAGAATATGAGTTTGATGCTGAAGAATTTCTTTCATAGTCCAAAACCCCCTACCTTTCCCTAGTCTTTTTATAATTTTTGAACTAGAGAAGCAAACGAATTTTTGAATGCTTTGATTTAATTTTGCTAACATTTAGTAAGGGATTATAAATGGCTAAGTCCCTCTCTAAAAATAGCAAGGTCCAATGCTTTAGCTTTAATCTTGCTAAATGGGCTTTTGAAGTGCCAAAAAAATGCATAAAACTTTCTTTCTTGCTTCATTTAGTGATGATTTAATGATAGGGATAAGTTTATTGCGTAGTTTAATGGCAGTTATTCCCTTACAAATCCCTCACAAATTACCAAATTAAAATCACATATTTTATTTTCTTATTTCCCTCGTAAAAGTATTGTTAAGCCCTCGATAAAAACTATTTTATTTGTAATGGAATCATTGTGTGTGTAACACATGAACTATCTTGTCTCCTGTGTATGAACCATTATATCTTTTATACTTAAACCATGGCATCTCTTGCACATATATCATTATGTTATTTGCATACAAACCATTATATTTGTTAAACATGGAACTATTGTGTTTTTTTATCATAGATTATTGTGTCTTTTAAGCATAAACCATTATGTCTCCTGATCATAATTATTGCTCCTCTTACACATGAATAATCATGTCCATTAAACATGAATTTTGAAGTATTATGTTGTTTAAAAATTAATTATAATGTCTCTTAAACATGAACTATTATGTTTATTGGACAACAATGAATATTCCTCTTAGTTATGAATTATTATATCCTTTAGAATTAAACGATCATATCTCTTGGATGTAAATTAACATAGCATTTTAATATAAATCAATATGTCTTTTGACATGATTAATACATCATTTCCTTCTTCTTTTTTCTAATTATGCTGAATAACAAGTTATATCTAAATTATTTCATCACATCTAGTTAACTATTTTCAAATAGTTTCTCAACTAGATTTCATTAATCACATGGCATATCATGTAATTTTATATAAATTCATCTAATTCTATGCTACTAAATTAGATACATGAGCAAATCATGAATAATCCATATGCCATATATAAAAATAATTTAGAAAATTAAGAAATTGCACACCTGTCCATAAGATAACATCTTGTGAAGTTTTAGAAGATTGCACAGTTAGCCTCTAATTGATTTATTGTTGCAATTTGAATTCTCTCCACTTTGTCTTATATATTTATAAAACTACTTCATGGGTAAACATAACACAAAATTGCTATCCATTATTTTTATTTTTTATATTCCTTCACAAATTCTACCATGGCTTGATATTTAGCTAATTATTACATGCAATAATGTAATCTTTAGCTATTTACCTTTATAACCTTGCCTATTTCTCCTTTTAATAGAGATGCCTTAATGCATTTCTTAACAACTTTCCAAATACTTGTTAAAACAAGCAAATGTGCTATCCTATGTTTCCTCCATTTCTTTTGTCTCAAAATTATCATCCATCCATCCTTGACATTTTGTTTGATACATCTAATCATCAATCATAAAAGCCCTTTAATTATTGGAAAAAATGGGTAGTGATGGGGTGACAAGAACATAGATAATTAGTATAGAAAAAGAAGGAAACAATGAAAGAATGATGGAACAAGAAGGAAATAGTTTTAGGATGTGTATAATAATTTTCTAAAGGCTTTTATGTACCTAAGATACGACAAACTTAAAACTTATCATGACTTGATTTTTGGGTATTATGACTGGTATAGAGACACCTGACTAATATTAATATACTTATCAGCTATCCTTTCAAGCCTTTAAGACATACCTAACTCATTTACCTTCATAACTTTACTAAAAATATAGATAACTACTTATAGAAAATAATTTTCACTTGCATGCACATAAAGAAGTTCAAAACATGTTTTACATAAATCAAATTATATTTGTACAAGAGTGTAAATATTTTTTGAAAACATAACTTTGTACATAATTATTATCAAAAGATAAAGCTTTTGCTAATTAAGACACCATGCAAATATTATGAGGAATGTTCCTAAAAGTGAAAGGAAGATTATTGCATAGGTATTAATCATCTTTGTGAGATCCATGCTTCATATTTGAAAATAAAAATCTAATAGAAAGAGTGTGAGTATTAAAATAATCAATGAATAGCTACTCTTCTCTTTTCTCCATAGAATTTTCACTATAATAGATTAAATATATATAAAAATTTAAAAAAAAATTGATTGAATCTCTTATGTATAATGTTTTCAAAGTTCATTAAAAAGAATGATAATAGCTAGACACAAGTTTCTCTTTATATCTTCGATCCATTTTTATGCTTTGCCACCCTAAGCACAAGGCTATCAACCTTAATCCTTCTAATGCTTACCACTCCTTTCCTTTTTTGTAAAGAATGCATATCTCCCCTCACAAATCAAATTCAAGATGAGTAATATCAAGATACCAACTATAACATCAATTACTTATTTTATAGAGTATAGTCAAAGTACCAATTATGCTATAAAATTTTTTCATTCTCATACATGTTTACATTTTACGCTCACATGACATTACGTTCAAAGATAGCATACAATCTTTCCATCCAAGATAATGGAAATACTTAATTCTTTGCATTGGCTATCAAATTTATAATACAAGTATTATCCATGGAAAATAAATTTTAATTACTTGCAATATTTTTCAATATAGTGTAATAAACACTAAACAAGTTAAGTAGTATGAATACTTCCATGGTTTAATGCCCTTCAAGCTTCCAAATCAATTCAAAATTTTATTTAATGCTTGTAATACATTAATAAGAATAAAATATCAATTTTGTTATAATTTTCTAAGCTTCGAGTATTATTTAGACAATACCAAAATAAGGAATTTCAAAACAAGACATTATATGAGTAATTGTAATAAAAGTTTTTTTAATATTCAAATCACTTCCAATTATCACCAACTTTTGTTATAACATCTCTAATATGTCAAATAATGAAAAACTTTAATTATTTCACTAAAATTGTAGGTGAGAACTATTCATATAGAAACAGAAACTCAAAATTGCCAATTCTAGGCATTTATAGAGTTATTGTAGTAAAATAGTCTTCTTGACATTCAAGATAATTCCAATTGCCACTAAATTTCTCTACAAGGTTACTTACATGCTAATAATTAAAGAACATTAATTGCTTTAATTTATCTTAACCAAATAAGGGGAAAACAACACCAAATTTCAAAATATAAAATTAAGAATCATATGTTGAGCTTCTTATAACTAAAGTCTACACAAATTTAGTTTTCATAACTCTAAAATTTTTAAAAAAATTTCATTTCTCTCCACACATATCCTAACATTATTTATAACATTAAAACTCTAAAATTTGAAATGTTAACAATTTCTAAACCATGATTCCAAAGAGTAATAGAAACATACTATAACCTTCCCTTGAAAATTCTATTTCTAATTTCAACATAACATAATACTATTGTCATCTCTTAAGGGAAAACTTGATGAATCTTCTCTTACCAATCTTGACACAAAAATACCAACAACATACTATCATATTAATATTTATATAATATCAAAATTAAACCATATAGTACCACAATTTAGCTTAACATTCATAATAGTATATATCATCATATTCTTCACCTTTCATGAGAAAATTCAAAGGAAGAAGGATAATTACCACTCACCTTAAATTTTTGATTCTTTAACCTTTCAAATACTACTCAAAGCAACAACTTCATTAAAATAAACTAAGTTTTAGGGATTTTAAAAAGAATACTTCCATGAAAACTTGAAGAAGATGAAGTAAAACATGTGTTATTTTGCAAGAATTTGATAAAATCACTTGGAAAACCTCTTAGGAACTATTAGAAAATTGAAAACCCTAGTAGAAAACCCTATGAGAGCACTCATTTTTGGCTAAAGAAAAGTAGAAAAATTTGTGCAAAAATGAGCCAAAAGGCTTTTCTATAAAATTCTAATTCTAAGGCTTCCTATATAAGCTTCCTATTTTATATTTTTTTATGTAAAAATTTGATGATAAATAAGGCACATGGGGTTTCACAATTTTGAGCTAAAATTAGAATATCTTTCTTTTCAAATCCATTAAAAATCTCCAAATAGTGTCTAGAAAGGATCACTAACAAATGCCCTTAATTTTTTACTTATTTACTTAACTTGTCATTAGCTTCTCTTACAAGATTGAGCCTCCTTTTGGCCTTATTATTATTTTTCTCAAAATCAAATTTAGGCTTAAGAGAGTGGATTTAAATTAGTTCAAACAAATTGAAATGATTTATTTTAATTTTAGTCTTAATCTTTTAATTTTTGGACTATCCAAACCATTTTTGGGCTATTTGAGTTCCCAAATTTCTATTAGGCATATATATAATTTTTTAAAACATAGTATTGGGTTTTTTAATTATATTTTAACCCATACTAATGTCTAGTATAATTTCTATAAAAATTCTAACTCTCTCTATGATTTATCAAAACTTTACTCAATTGCTTTGTTAAGTTTTTGTTGGGTAGATTTCTACTCAAAATTTCTTTTTTGAACTTCCTTTCTTTATTTATGGTATTACAAAACCCTCCAATTTGAAATAATAAAATAGTTTAGTAGAAATTCCTATTTATAATTATTAAATAAATGTGACTTTTCCCTTAACACTTGTTACAAATAGTTAGGTTTTTCTAAAGTAACTTCTCAATAAATAACTATTATAAATAGTCATTTTTTTAAAGTGATTTCTCACTAAATAATTGTTATAAGCAATCATGCTTTTTCAAAAATCTAAATTTATAAATGAAAAGAAATCATTTATTTAATAATTTAAACTCAAAAGTCATCTTTGATTTTCTCTCTATGTGGGTGTATATATATTCACTTTTCATTAACAAATCTACTTAAGATTTTAATCCATATATCTTTAGAATTGATTTTTTAAGCAATGTAGAACTTTAAAAAGCCACAAAATTCATAAACTACCAATAACATGGGCTTAAATGAAGTGGACTTAAATTTTATAGTATCATCAATATATATCTTTTCATATCATTATATTGTAAAAATTCACTCATTGTATAAAAATTCATAGCTATATTTTTTTTTATAACATATCTTTTTCATATTTAGTGATAGTGAGAAAAGTTTTACATAGATGGAATATATTCAAAGTTTTTAAACAATTGAATCTATTTTTTTAATTTGAAATACAACACACATATCACTCTTAAAATCACAAAGAAAGAATTTATCCTAAATAATATTAATAAACATTAATAATAAAATAATGAACAATTAATTAATAAATATATTAAAATAAATTATTTTAAAGGAAAATAAAAAAAAAGATAAAGTTACTTGTTCTATTGAAAGATATTTCTTAAAAAATTATTTTTTATATGATTAAGTAAAGAAGTGTTATGCTGCATATATAATTTACAATTAAAATAGCACTGCATGATGCTATAATGGGGAGAGAAAATAATTTTTAAAAAAAATATATTTTAAAATTATTTTCTACCACACATCTTATTTTTAACATATACAACAAAAATATTTCTATCATTTCAATATTTTATAATTACAGTTATGGTTGATATAAATAAATAAGATTATTCCTAAAAATTATTTCCCACACAATAAACAAAGTTGCACTATAGACTAGGGATGAAGTTGAATCGACAGTTCAACAACTAACTCAATTTGATTAGATAATTACAGAGCACTCGGCTAAACTTTTGTTCAACTTATTTAAGCCTTCATTTACTTGCATAATTCTTCATTATTTTTTTAATCTATATAATATAATCCATAATTGAAATTTTAATTTATTTATATTGTTTTAAAATTTTATTATATATTAAAAATTTTAATCATATTAAAAATTATAATTTTTAAAAATATATTTTTATTATTGTTTAATTAATTAAAAAATTTTAATAAACTGAGCACAAGCTGAACATTGACTTCGGCTCAAAAGTTTTCAATTTTGAACAGTTGAAGTTTGATAATGACTCTATTTCGTTGGATTTCGTGCTATACTTCACCAATTTATTTTGGAAAAAATACACATAACTCCCCTAAAGTATAGAGTTCTATCAAATAACAGACTTTCAAATGTTACAAATTGCCCCCTTGAAGTTTGGATAATAATAAAAAATTTTAAAACCACCACTATCATATTTAATTTACTAATAGTTAAGAACTGCCACAATTTTTTCACTTACCGACAATTCTAAACTATTGCTAAGTAAATGGCAACAGTTTAAAACTGCTACTAAGTAACAATATAACCATTGCTACATTATTTCCTATATTTTCTCACCTTTTCATTTTTTTCCAAATTTTAGGAAGGTAATTTGTAGGATTTGAAAGTTTATAGGATTTTTTTACAAAACCCCCATACTTCAAAGGGGCTTATGTGTATTTTTTCCATTTATTTTTAAGTATTATTTTAAAGAAATTTATTCTTATTTTTTTATCATTATAATAAATTATAATATTTTTTTAAATATTAATTTTTTATCTATATAAATATTTAATAATTTTATTTACAAATTAATTTTTAATAAAAATATATTAATAAATTATAATTCATATATTTTAAAATTAAAATTATTTATTAGCTTTTATAAATTCAATAATAACGTTACAAGTATTTTAATTAGAGTTTATGCCTTTATTAACTTTTTTAAAACATGTCAAATTATATATTCCATTAAAAAATACCTCTATTAGGCTATAAATGATATCACAATAAAATTTTGAAATATATTTATTTCTATATTCCACCATTCTCTTGCATGTTAATTTTAAGATCCAAACTTCCACATCCTATTGATTTAGTAGGGTATGCAGCCCAGCTCATGTGGTGCTCTCTGAACCATTAATTTCTTACAATTTTGTTGCACTCCTCAGCAAAAAAAGATAGATTAATCTTCTTTAATATCCAACAATCATAATTTCACCTTTGACCTTCAATTTAAGAAAAATACAATTTAATCCTTCAATCTTTTATTAATAATATATAAATAATAATATTTACTAGATAATATACAAATAAAAAATAATAATTTATACATAATAATATCATATATTTTATCATATCAAATTGATTTTAATATTAGATATATTATTATATTATATTTCATTATTTATATATAAAATTAAAAATATTTAAATTAATTCATACAATATTTTAAACATAAGCATTATTTTCTTAGGTGAACAAAAGATTTTGGCTTTCTTTTTGTTTTTTCATTCTTTTTCTTTTTTGGGTAAGTTGGAACTAAGGCTATTTTTTTTTATAATATTTAAGGATTTTTAACCTTAAGATTTTTTTAATTTTTTTTATTCAAGAGGTCTTGATTATTGAATAATATTTTTAACAAAATCTATTTTTCTTACTTTTCATTTTGATGTTTTTGATAAATTTTTAAGCATATTCATTAAGTTTAAAGATAATTTTTTTTAACTAACATGAATCATTTGCTATTTTTTTATAGTTTTACTTTTTTCCTTAGCAAATTAGAGTGGTGATTAATTTTTTTTGTAATAATACAAGAGGGTTTTTGTGATAATATATGTTGGTTCTTAATGAGACTTGATATATCTATTTATTTAAGATTTTTAGTTGATGTTATTGTTTGAAAACCAAATAATAAAATACTTTTCTTTGACAATTTGATTGTTAATGAGATTTATTTTCTCTATTTATTTGAAGTTTTTAATCGATGTTATTGTTTGGATATCAAATAATAACATATTACTATTCGGTGATGAAACAGCAACATGCTACTCCTTAGCAGTTTAGTTGTTAATGAGACTTGATTTATCTATTTATTAAAATTTTTTTATTGATGTTATTATTTAGAAATCAAATAGTAACATGTTACTGTCTGGGGACAAAATAGTAACATACTGATCTTTGATAGTTTCATTGTTAATTAGACTTGATTTATCCATTTATTTGAGGTTTTTAATTAACATTACTATTTGAAAATTAAGCAGTAACATGCTCTTTTTTTGCAATTTGATTGTTAATGAAACTTGATTTATCTATTTATTTAGATTTTTTTATTAGTGTTATAATTTGGAGACCAAACAGTAACAATAACGTATTATTGATTGGAGATGAAATAGTAACATGATATTTTTAGTAGTCTAATTGTTAATGAGACTTAATTTATCCATTTATTTAAAGTTTTTAGTTGATGTTATGATTTAGAGACTAAACAATAACATGTTGTCCTTTAACAGTTTAATTATTAATAAGATTTAATTTATTCATTTATTTAGGATTTTTAGTCGATATTATTGTTTGAAAATTAAATAGTAACATGTTATTATTTGGAGATGAAATAGTAATATATTGTTCCTTAGCAGTTTAATTATTAATGAGACTTAATTTATTTATTTATTTATAATTTTTGGTTGATATTACTGTTTGAAGATGAAACAGTAGCTTGTTATTATTTGGAGACTAAACAATAATATGTTGTTCTTTAACAGTTTAGTTGTTAATGAGACTTAATTTATTCATTTATTTAGACTTTTTTTTATTGATGTTACTATTTGAAGATAAATAGTAACATATTTTTCTTTAGTAATTGGTTGTTAATGAGACTTGATTTATCTATTTATTTAGGGTTTCTAATTGATGTTACTATTAGGGGATCAAATAGTAACATGTAACTATCTAGAGATAAAATAATAATATATTATTCTTTGATAGTTTAATTATTAATAAGATTTTATTTATCGATTTATTTAAGATTTTTTATCGTTATTACTATTTAGTGATGAAATAGTAATATATTGTTCTTTGATGTTTAATTATTAATGAAACTTGATTTATCTATTTAATTAAAAATTTTTTTATTAATGTTACTATTTGAAGACCAAACAATAACATATTACTATTTAAAGATAAAACAATAACATACTATTTTTTAATAATTTAGTTGCTAATGATTCTTGATTTATCTATTTATTTTAGCAATTTAATTATTATGATACTATTAGATACTAAAAGAATTAAGGAGTAAAAGTTTAATGTAGGATTTGAATGAATTTAAATTAAGAAAAACGATGTCAAAGTTAGAAAAATGACAAGAAAATGAAGAAAAATCAAGAAAATTAATTGAAAATAAGCTTTTTTTTTGCCATCCAAATGGGCAAAACACCAAAGCATGTAGATATTGAAAAGTTACATGAAATTGACATATAATTTATCTCAATCGGATAATTGAGTACAAAATTATAGTTGTTCAAAGTTTTAAACTTAATGTACATGTTTCCGATCAAGTGAATTCCACCAAAATCAAAATTTCTTTTTTCTTTTGGTCAAAAAATCATAAGAACATGGACGAAAATAAGTGGTTATATTATTGTTTCATAGCTAAAAAATTAAAAAATAGATTACATTAAGATAGTATTCAAAAGTCAAGATCTCATGAATAAAAAAAATAAAAAAATTTAAGGTAAAAAATCACAAATATTACAAAAAGTAACCTTAGCTCTAATTAAAATAGATAAATCAAGTCTCATTAATAACTAAATTGTCAAAGAATAATATGTTACTATTTCATTTCCAGATAGTAACATTGTTACTATTTGATTTCTAAATAGTAACATCAATAAAAAATTCTAAATAAATGAATAAATAAAGTATCATTAACAACTAGACAGTTAAAGAATAGCATGTTACTATTTTATCTTTAGATAGTAATTTGTTATTGTTTGGTCTTCAAACTATAACATCAACCAAAAATTCTAAATAAATAGATAAATCAAGTCTAATTAACAACCAAATTACTAAAGAAGAGCATGTTACTATTTGGTCTCCAAATAATAACATCAACTAAAATCTAAATTAATTGATAAATTAAGTTTAATTAATAACTAAACTATCAAAGAATATCATGTTACTATTTCATCTCCAGTCAATAACATATTACTACTCGGTCTTTAAATAGTAACCTCAAAGAAAAATCTCAAATAAATGGATAAATCAAGTCTCATTAACAACTAAACTACTAAAGAATAACATGTTACTATTTGATCTTCAAATAGTAATATTAACCAAAAATCCTAAATAAATGGATAAATCAAGTTTAATTAACAATTAGATTACCAGAGAACATCATTGTTAGTGTTTCATCTCTAAACAATAACATGTTACTATTTAGTACTAGTAACATCAACTAAAAATGCTAAATAAATGGATAAATCAAGTAACATCAACTAAAAATGCTAAATAAATAGATAAATTAAGTTCCATTAACAATCAAATTGCTAAAAAAAATGCATGTTACTATTTAATTTTTAAATAGTAACATCAACTAAAAATCTCAAATAAATGGATAAATCAAGTCTAATTAACAATTAAACTACCAAAGACTAACATATTACTGCTTTATCTCCGAACAGTAACATGTTATTGTTTAGTCTCCAAATAGTAATATTGACTAAAAAATCTTAAATAAAATAAAAAAATTAAGTCTAATTAATAATTAAATTGCTAAAAACCAGTATATTACTGTTTCATCCAGACAGTAACATGTTATTATTTAATCTCCAGATCGTAATATTAATTAAAAATCTTAAGTAAATGAATAAATCAAGTCTCATTAGTAACTAAATTGCTAAAGAACAATATATTATTGTTTCATTTCCGGATAGTAACCATGTTATTATTTGATTTCCAGACTGTAACATTGATAAAATTTTTTAAATAAATGGAGAAATTAAGTCTCATTAATAACTAGACTGCCAAAGAAGAATATGTTATTATTTGATCTCCAAGCAGTAATATTGACTAAAATCCTAAATAAATAGATAAGTCAAGACTCATTAAGAACTAATATGTATTATTACAAAAAAATTAATTACCACTTTAATTTATTGAGAAAAAAAGTAGAATTATAAAAAAAAAGTAAATGATTCATGTTAGCTTAAAAAATTCTTATCTTTAAACTTAATGAATATGCCTCAAAATACATCAAAATGAAAAACTAAAAAACAAATTGCATTAAAATATTATTCAATAGTCAAGACCTCTTAAATAAAAAATTTTGAGATTAAAAATTCTCAAATATTACAAAAAAAAAAATTAACCTTAGTTCCAACTTATCCAAAAAAGAAAAAGAATAAAAAAAAGAAAGCCAAAATCTTTTGTTCACCTAAGAAATAATGCTTATGTTTAAAATATTATATAAATTAATTTAATTTTTTTAGTTTATATATACATAATGAAATATAATATAATAATATATGAAATTTTAAAAATTAATTTGATTATTATAAAAATATATGATATTATTATGTATAATTGCTATTATTTATTTATATATTATTTGGTAAATATTATTATTTATATATTATTAATAGAAGATTGAAGGATTAAATTGTATTTTTATTAAATTGAATGTCCAAGGGTGAAGTTATAATTTTTGATATTGAAGAACCTGAATCTATCTTTTTCTGTTGAGCAGTCTAGTAAAGTTGATAAAAAATTAGTGGTTCAAAGAGTGCCATGTAAGCAGGGTTGCATGCCTTACTAAATCAGTAGGATATGAAAGTCTGGACCCTTTTAATATTTAGAATTTATTATTTTATGAAATAGTTGAAAAAACAATTATTACAAACTTCATTTGATCATTTTCAAATGTAAAATGAAATTTGCATTATATTATATTTTCTTATATTGATTCTAACAAAATAACAAGTACCCATGCGTCCTTATCAAACACAAACTAGTTTATTTTTGTAGTTTAAATTTTATTATATATTAATATTTTTATTCATATTAAATATTATAGTTTTTAAAAAATATTATTACTATTATTTAAAAAAATTTAAAAAGCGCAATAAACTGAGCTCAGGTTCACATCGACTTTGGCTCAAACTCTTTCAAATTCGAACGAGTAAAGTTTGATAACGGCTGTATTTGGTTCTATTCCAACCTCTTATATACTCATTCTATTTCTTTCTAACGTCATTTAAAAAAATTATTCCTATTTATTTGTGATTTTAGAAGATCAAAATAGTATTTATTATCTTCTAAATATTATATCTACAATCTATATATATTTTACTTAACAGCAGACTTTTAGTAGATAATATATCTATATATATTTATCTTCCTCTAGAACTCTTTCATAGGTAAATTTCCTTTTAAAATCAAAAAATAAAAATGAAAATTCCCTACTAAAGTAACTTTAAATAACATTCATTTCAAAAGCATTTAATACAATGTCTATCATTTTCATATTTTGTTTAACTAGTTTACTTTTTTTCAAAATTTAACATATTGTGATTGTTTAATTTTTTATCCCCGTCTAAATAAATGAAAAATTTTTGCATTCTACTAATTAATTACATTTAATATTTATCTTTAAAATCTTATAATTATTTTTGAATTAATTTTAATATTTATCATAAAAATCTATCAGTATTTTTCTCTTAAACGATTTGTCTTGCAAATTTTCCTTTCAAACAAAAAGAAATTTCCCTTCCAAAACAATCTTAAATAATATTCATGTCAAATAGCATTTAATGCAATATTGGCCATTTTCATATTTTATTTGATTAGTTTACATTATTTTAAAATTTAATATATTTTTATTATTTAATTTTTATTCTCTTTTAAATAAATGAAAGAGTTTTACATTCTACTAATAAATTATATTTAATATTTATTTTAAAAATTTGATAATTATTTTTATTTAATTTTAATATTTATCTAAGAAAACTTAAAGAATATGGATAAAAAAATGAAATGGAAAAGCAATCAATGATCTATACCTTCTTTTGAAACTTTTCTGCTTGCAAATTTTCCTCCCAAAATATCCTTTGAAACAAATTTCATACCAAAAAGCATTTAATGTAACATCTTCCATTTTCATATTTTATTAAATTAATTTAATTTTTTATAAATTTAATATATTACAAGTATGTAATTTTCTACCCTTTTTTAAATAAATGAAAAAAATTTGCATTCTACTAATAAATCATATTTAATATTTATCTTAAAATCTTCAAAAAAATAAAATGAATAGAAAATAAAACAGAAGGGAATCAATAATATAATATATATTAAGAATCTATATTCTATATTTATATTTTATCTATCCTGTATCTATATTCTATACCATTCTCTAAAACTTTTCTATCTGCAAATTTCTCTTTCAAAACAACTTAAAAAATTCATTTCAAAGAGCATTTAATGTAATGTTTATTATTTTCAAATTTTATTAGATCAATTTAATTTCTTTCAAAATTTAACATATTGGAATGATTTAATCTTCTATCTTTTTTAAATAAATGACAAATTTCACATTCTATTGATATACCATATCCAAATATTTATCTTAGAATTCTTATAATCATTTTTGAATTAATTTTAATATTTCTCTTAAAAATCTTATACAAAAGATATGGAGAGAAAATAAAATGAGAAGGAATCATTGACGTATCACTTTATATTTTACTTGAAAAATCTATATTCTACATCCATATTCTATCAAGATATAAGTCTAAATCTACATTTATATCTATCTATGTATTTCTTTAATTTTATTCTCTTCTAAAACTCTTTTGCTTGAAAATTTATCTCTCCCAACAAAATAATTCCCCCCATTTATATTATATATCTTCTTCTAAAACTCTTTCACCTTCAAACTTCCTTCCCAAAATAACTTCTAAAAAAATTCATGTCAAAGAGTTCCTCAAACTCTTCCACCTTCAAATTTCCTTCCCAAAATAACTTCTAAAAAATTTCATGTCAAAGAGTATTTAATATAACATATGTTATTTTCACATTTTATTAGATTAATTTACTTTGTTTCTAAGTTTAATATATTGCAATTTTTTAATTTTTTACTTTCTTTTAAATAAATTAAAAAAATTTGCATTCTACTAACATATACCATATTTAATATTTATCTTTAAAATCTTATAATTATTTTTGAATTAATTTTAATATTTATCTTAATTTTTTAAAAAAATATATGGATAGAAAATGAAATGAGAAGGGAATTAAGGATATATCAATTTATTTTTTTTGAACAATCTATATTCTATATAAATCAATATTTATCTATATCTATCTATATCTTGCTATCTTTATCTAAAACTCTTTCATCTACAAATTTTCCTTACAAAATCAAAAAAATATCCCTCCCAAAACAACCTAAAAAATACTGATGTCAAAGAATATTTAATGAAATGTTTATCATTTTGATATTTTATTAAACTCTTTCATATTATTAGTTAAATTTCATAATTATTACAATAGATTTCTCACAACATTTTAAATTAGATTGAACTTTAAATTTTTAATTTTATAATTTCACTAATATTCTTATTGTTGATGTTTTAAACACACCAAATTTAAAATTATTTCTAGGTGGAATATTCTTGTAATGCTAAATAATTATTATTATTATTTAAATATATTTTTATTTTCAATAAATTATTTACATATGCTTATATTGTTGATCATTATAGTATTCATACATAATATGCAATAATATCTTTATTGCTAAAAATAGTGATTATTATATATCTTTTTAAAAAATTGAAAGAGTTTAAATGCTATCCACTGACAGTGTATGAGTTTTGCACGGTCAACTAATTACATAATGATAACTCATTAAATTATCAACTAAGAAAATAATTAATATTTTTTGTAATTAAAATAATTAATTAAATAAAAACATAAAACTTGACTTAAAAAATGAATCACTCGATGTTATCAGTTTTCTATTTTTCAGCATCCCAGTTTCTCAATGATTGAGAAACTTCAACATTATTGCCGAAAGTAGAGAAATCACTCTACTTTTCCATATGTGGGAGGGAAAGATCAGTTGCTTTGCCTCATTTTCTACTTCCCAAAACATAGAATCCATTTTTTGAATCCTCAACCTTAGCCATTTCAACAACGTCCCAAAAATCAAACCACATTCTTTATGGAAACTCAAATCCTAGACTAAAAAACAATAGATTCAGGATTCCCTAGGCACTGTTTCTCTAAATTTAGCTGACATTGCCCATTTTTCTCCATATTCTGATTTCATTTTCTTGGGAATCAAACAATAGAAATGGTGGAATCGCAACCCAAGTTTTTCACACCAGAATCGATTCAGGATGTCAGTTACGATATTGTTGGGCAGATTCAATTGGTTTGGGATGTGATCAAAGGGACGTTGATAGTGGCATTACTGACTCTGGGAGTTTATATTTGCTTGACAATGTCCCTGATGCTCTTCATGGAGAGACTTTACATGGCGTTGTCATCATCCTCGTCAAGTTTTTCTGGAAAACCCAGAAAAATGTTATAATAATGAGCTTATCCAAGATGATTTGGAAATAGGTAGCTCGAATTCCCCCGTGGTTCTTGTTCAAATCTCGATGTTCAATGAAAGAGCGGTGAGATCCTCTTTTTTTTATATAATTAATTAAATAAGTTAAGTTTTCTATTTTTTTTTTAATTAATTATTTTAATTACAAAAAATAGTTAATTATTTTTTTAATTGGATAATTTGATAACTTGTCATCACATAATTGACTGACAGTGTAAAACTCTATACAGTATCAATGAATATATTTAAACTCAAATTGAAGTGCGAAAGTTTGATGAAATTAAGCATTTGATCTCTCAGATTTTATTTAATTACTAATTTTAATATCTTACATTATGATAAAATAGAAGATTTTTATAGAAATTAAAAATTTAGAGAATGAGAGTAATTTATGTATATAAATATGTGTATATTTTTATATCTCTAATTGTGATTTTTTAACTGTACAAATTATATTAACCTTAAATATTTTTATATTATTTATTTACAAAATATGAAATGTATATGTACATATATATTAATTTTGACTAAGAAAAGAATTTCTTGCATCACATGGTTAATAGATTATAATTTATATCCCTTAAAATTAAAATTATTTATTATTTTTGTTTTTTTAGATATTATCCTTAAATTATATTTAAAAAAATTAAGGGAGTAGATTGAATTCCATTGGTCAACACAATCCATCAGCGCTGACAGTCCGTGAAGTACTTGACTTCGTCGTGATTCATGAGATTCAATGTTCATGACCATAAATAATACGGACGATGATTGAAGTGGCGATCCGCATGCGTAATAAGGTAGAATTGGCCATCCGTATTGCATTAGATAAACGTGGACATTTACCCGACCAACGAGATGCATGTCTAAAAACTCCTGGAAAATATATTGGGATTGGTAATAAAAAATTCAAATAATACAAAATTAGATTTCATATATTTTGTATACCTATGTAATATTAAATTTTAAAATAAGTAAAAAAAATGAGGATTGAATATATTTAATTTTAAAAATCAATATTACATCGATATAACTTCTTTAAAATTTGGTATTTAACGGATATAATAATCTTAAAGTATTGACCTAGAATCAGTGACAGTGGATCTTGAATTAAAATTTAGGGATTAAAAATTTTAATTTAGGAGACTAAATGACTTATGTAAAACAGTTTATCAAATAACTTCTACATAATTACACGATACTTGTATATAATTTAAAAAATTTAAGATTTAAGATGAGTCAAAGCCCCTTTGGCCCATTTAAGACCACTGACGTCAATTATATGTTTAGATGGGATATTTAAAGGAAAGAATGAAATTTTTTTATGTATTTAAAATTCCAAATAATTAAATATTTTCTTTGGATCCTTGATAGTAGAAATTTAAAATTTCCGGACATTATAATCAGACAATTCAAGAAGGAATTGACAATTCTACCAATTAGGTAGAATTTGAAACGCTCCCTATTAAATTTAGCCCTGCAAGCGTAGAAAGTTTTGATAAAAGCTGGAGTTAATAATTGATGACTTAGTAGAAATCTTGAAATAGTAAAAATATTTGTAAAATAATAATTGCAAAGTCAGCGGTAAGAGAGAGAGATAGAGAGAGAGAGAAGTAAGAAAGATTACATATCTAATTTTTTAACATAAAATTGTATATAGGTTGTTGATATGGAATATAGAAATTAATAGGACCGCAAGTGACCTTTTTTTTTTGTGTAATAAACTGTCATGCGAAAGATATATTATAAAAATTTCCTATGTTCACTATTTTTTTAATTATTTAATCTTTTATTATTTCGTAAGCGACCACTACTAAAAATACATTATCACAATTATGTTACCCAAACAAGTTATTTTATAAATTAAGAGAGTTAGTCTTTGACTAATTATTTTAAGTTTTTGCTCACTAATTATTTTGTGAGACTAAAGCTTAATTAGTCTTTGACTAAATATGTGAAGTTTAGCACTCTATACAAAAGTGCAAAATATAAATGTAAGGATTTTTTCTTTTCCATTTTTTCTTGCAAGTTAGCTTTCAGTTTCCTACTTGATCCTAATTTGTTTTTGTTTTTCTTCTTATTTTTGTTTCCTAGGTACTTCTTATTAACGAAACAATTCTTCCTCCTATGACCTATCTTCTTACAAAACCAATATTGATCTCTAGTTATCATTGGTTTAATTAGGACCATATTGATTATGGCTAGGGCTTCTTTCAAGACCATTCTATCGTTAGGGCTTGAAATTCCTTTTGTGAAAAGGCTTATTAAGCTGTGGTTGATTGATTAAGCACACACCTCCTAAAACTTCACCTTTGATCCTCTCTTCTTCTTGAGCATAAATGGATATCACAATATTGACATTCCAATTTTCTTTTGGGGAATAGGAAAAGTTTTTTAAGGCATGAAACTGAGAAGGTGAGGAATTCAAGACATAGTTGACAAGTGTTAGCACTAGGGATTCAAGCTCACTAAGTTTATAGAAACAATAACCACCTTTAGAATATATTCTCTAGCACAACCAATACCTTCATGTTTCATATTAATAAATTTAATTTTATTAGAATATATCATAATTTTGATCTTAGTTTAATTATTTTTAAATTATTGTAAGCTTAAATATATAATATAATTTGATATATAGATGAAAATTGCATACAAAATAATTTTTATTGAATACAAACTCTGAATAATTTATTTATATAATTTGAAATATAAATGAAAATCGCATACAATTAAGCTATTTTAACTTGTTTCCATATTACAAATAACATAATAGATATTATTTTGCCCTTCTAATTATCAAACTATAATGCTTAATAAATTCGAGATATCTTAAAACCTAATTTGCAACATATAAATCTGCTGATAATCTTGGCTTTGCTATAGCCACAAGCGGGTTAGCAAGCAAAATATCACCACTGGACTCAGCAAGATTGATTTTGGAAACATTGGAAGGTGCGCTCCAAGTGAAGCCATGAAGCAACCTGGCAAACAACATCACAGTCATTGAGGTGCCAAGCATAATTCCTGGGCATCCACGTCTTCCAGTACTAAATGATATGAACTCTAAATTAGGTTCAGTCAAAATGACATCCGATCCATCGCTCTTTAAGTGTCGTTGGGGCTTAAACTTATGAGGATCCTTCCAAACTTTAGGGTTTCGGCCAAGTCCCTGTCTGCTTAGCAACACATGGCTTCCTTTTGGGATGAAGTAATTGCCAATTGTTGTGTCATTCATAGCAACATGGGGAAGATTGAAAGGCACAATTGGATGAAGGCGAAAGGCTTCTCTTGCACAAGCTTTAACAAAGTTGAGCTTAGGCAAATCTGATTCTTGAACTTGCCTCTTGTTTCCAACCACTTTGTCTAATTCTTCAGTAGCTGTTTGAAGCAACTCAGGTTGATTGATCATTTCTGCAATTGCCCATTCCACTGCATTTGATGGATTGTCCACTGCTGCAAGCATCAATTCCTACAAAAATATTATATTTTGGCCTTTTGAGTTAGATATCACACACATAATATATCCTAGCTAGGTTCAAATTTAGATCATTAGAAGATAAAAACCCCAAATGCAACAATAGATGTTAAGAGAAGTAGAGAATTACTATAATTTGAGCCTTGATTTCATCGGCCTTCAACAATAAGTTACCATTAGCGTCCTTCAATGTGATAAGAACATCGAGCAAGTCCTCCTGTTCTTCCCTTAATCCATTCTTCCATTGATGAATTCTTTCTTCAATTATAGGATCATGATACTTGTTCAGGATCTTCAAGGCTTTTCTCAACTTTTCTTCATGACCATCCAAATCAAATGCCCTTAAAAAGGGCATATAATCAGAAACACAAAATGCAAAAATGTACTTAAGAATAGTGAAAAGTGCATCTACGTGTTTTTCCTCCTCAAACCCGGGACCTCCATCTTTCCTTCCAATACCAAAGTATCTTTTATTAAAAATCATTTTTCTTATTACATTCCCGCAGTAATGCTGGGCAGCAATCCTCACGTTGATGAGATGGCCATTTTCTGGATTTTTGCATCTATTGTAGACGTAGTTTACTAGATTATCAGCTTCTTCAATCCTTTTATCATGCAGCCATTGATGTTTAATTGGAGAAAGAACTTCCTTGGTTATAATTTTCTTCATTTTCTTCCATTGTTCTCCATGTGGCACGAGAGCTGTCGTCAAGTATCCTTTTGAAACGATTTCCGTGGACATACTTGGAGGCCTCGATGCAAAGGAAGCATCTTGCTTTTTCAAGAATTCTCGTGCAATTATAGGACATTTAACAGAAATTACATGAACACTTGCCAGGCGAATACACATGATTTCAGTATTGAATTGGTCCATTAGATTGTGTATCCATCGGAATGTGGGCTTGTTTGCAAGCATTTCTGGAAGGTTACCAATTATAGGCCATGGTTTGGGACCTGGGGGCAATATGTATTTCTTGCTTGTAGGGTAATACATGGATTTGATAAGGTGCACAAAGTTAACAAGTATGAAGAAAAGGAAAAACCAGAAGGTTGAAAGCTGTGACAACAAAGAGACATTGGCATAATCCATAACTTGCAGAAGGATTTTAGAGAAATTAGAAAGGTAAAACTTAGAAGAAAACAGTAATGAGATGAATGAATAGATTTGATCCTGGCTTCTCTATTTATACTGCAAAAGTGCTAAGTCACTTTGTCTTCCATTCCACCGACAATTTGCTTGGCCGGCCACTAAGAAAGCGAATTCCAACTGACAATTTAAATTTGGGGGAAAAACAGAAAACGAAACAAATAAGTAACATGAAAAAAAATATTCTACGGAACTTATCATGCATGATTGTCATTTCACGTGTGTATTGAAGTTGCTCGAAAAAGTGTCACTAATTTTCATGTATTGTGTTGATGGTTAAAACGACGGACACTTGTACAGCGTCTTGAAGTTTGTCAAAAGCGTAAATTCCATATTTATTCTCTTATATATAGAAAAGTGGTAATTATTATATTTTTAAAATTTTATAATTAATATTATTAATTTGTAAATTTTATTTTTATTATAATTACTCATCCTTTTCTAATATGTAATACTAAAATAAATAATAAAAAATAATATAAAAAAAATTAGATATGTATTTGATATTACTAATTGATATTTTAACAATGAATTTTAATATTTTTCATTTATTTTAACATCACAGGTGAATACAGGGATGAATAATTATAATGAAAGTAAAAATAAGGAACTAATAGTACTAGTTATAAAATTTAAGAGATGCAATAGTCATCATTTTTATAAGTAACGGACAAAATGTTATATTTATTTTTTATGAAAATATTTCTAATTTTATTGTAGTACTAATATTTTAGTGTTATAGCAAATTAAATACTTTACATCATAATTAATTAATTTTAAAAGGTGATTTTTTAAATTTATTCAAAACAAATAAAATAATAGTACTAAAGTTTCTGATTCAAGGTAACTCTATTTATTTTATTGGAAAATATTTTTTATAAAAAATATTATTTATATATATTGCATATATACAAATAGAAGAATTATATATTATCTGTATTAGTAGTTAAAAATGATATTTAAAGTATAAAAATAATATAAAGTAAATTCCTTTATAAAATTTGAAAAGTTACTTTTTTTGAAATTTTTTATATTTAATATTAAATGAATAAAATATTTTTATTTTAATATTTTACAATTATATTTTATAAAAATTATTTTCCGTAAAAAAAAAGACGGTGCCCATGACTGGGCTGAAAATATTTCCATCATGCATTCTCCCCCTTTAGCTCATTTTTGAAATGTGTGGCTGTCCTTCTTCAGACTCTCTGGATTGGAGCTTTCCATTGATCGTTATATTTACAAGGATGGGGACCGGAGTGGGAAAATTGGTGGACATATTCGAACGGGCTTCCGCTTTGGACCACTGATTTTCATGACTACAAATTGCCCTTTAAACCGGATACAATTTTGGTTCCTTTCCTTTTCAATTCCATGCAAGTAAAAACAATGGATGGTTCATGGAATAACTTGAAAATTTCATTTAATTATAAAATCGCTATTAAGAAAAAAAATAAATTATTTAAAGGTTATTTTTTGTTTTTAAATTATACATTTAGAATTTTAATTTTTAAAAATTAATTTTAAAAATAGAAATTATGCAAGAATTTTTATTTTTAAAATAAAAAAATTATATTTAATAATAATAAAAAATAGAAACTAAATATCTTAACACTTCTACAAAATTGCAAATATGTATTAGTAGATAGATGTCAATTAAAGTTAATACTAATATCTATTTTAATGCAATGATATTTTTTTAAATTATTTGAACCATTAAGATGATGGATTAGGACCAACATCTATTTGGATGCAATGATTTTTTTAAAATTATTTGGAACATATCATGGTCACTAGAAAATATAATTGATGTCTATTTAGATGTACTAACATTTTTTAAATTATCGGAAAACTTAAAACATCAATGTTTCACTAAAACAATGTTTAAAGTAATGCAAACTATTACTATCATATATATTTAGGAACTGACATCGAAAGTGATGCAAGGGTTGGTATTTTTGTAAATATGGGCCTAATTTTATACCTTTATTTTGAATAAAATTGACATCATTTAGGTAAGATATTGGATGCTTATTAGAAAACCAACATCTAATGTTTTTGCTTGTATAACTTTCATTTTATCCTTTGTTTCACTCTGACTTTACCTCTTGAAACCTATGTTCTCCAACAACAACCTTCACTTTCTTCATTTCTCTATCGAATCCCAATCCGTCATCACTTTTTCAATTGTATTCATAGTGATCTTCGAGTTCATTCTCATCATCACAACCAATCTTAGGTATATTGTCCTAAATCATTTCCAATATTTTTTAAATATTGATAGATCATTTGACTTAATTTGTTTGGTTGCGATATAAGTGTGTGTGTATATTATGACATTATGGTAACCTCTTTCATCACTAAGTTTAAACTTATATTATCTATTTTGCTTGATGATACTTTAAGGGTTTAGTTGCTCTCAAGATATATGATTATGATGATGTTTTATTTGATGGCAATGCTATTTCCATTTTGAATTACTACTCACACCATTACATGCTTTTGCAATAATTAAAAGGTTTATGGTCATTATATCATGGATTGTGACTTAGGTATGTAAATGAGTGGAGGATTTTTGTAAAGCATAATAATTGATGTAATATAAGTTTAGTTGCTTATCATGTAAGTTATGTATTTTACTATTCCTACCATGTAGCATCTATTCTAAGTACAATTTGTATAACTATTACTTTATCTACTTATATGAATTTTTCTAAAGAGTCAATTGCTCTCACTAAAAGGACCAAAAAAGGTCCATAATGTTGAGGTCTATAGTTGTGGTGTAGGTTATGGGTGAAAAGTTAGATGTTTTATTAACTAGTAAGGGACAACCAAGTGGGAAAAATAAAGTGGTATATAGCAGTTATACTAGATTAGTTGCATAGCTAAAAATACTCTTATATAGATTAGAGTCATGTCCTTGATTTTGAAGGATAACCTTAAGGAAATGGTCCTTGTATATACACTTGACTTGGAGAGTTTTATATTATAGATATGTAAAATTATCTCTATAGAATAATCACCTTCAACCCTTTTATATGTGTTTTTATCTAGTAGAATGCTTTTGATCTTCCTAACACCTAAAAAATGCATAGATAAGTATTGTTTATGCATAAATAACATTTTTTATAGCAAGGGTTCAAATTGAACAAGGTGGAACCCCATGTGCTCTTATGGTGAAAGAGACCCCTTATGCACAATGCATGATTGAATGGGTTTTCAAAAGTGATAAGCTTAAACATAAAAAATTATTGGATGATTAAGTTAAGGTGGTGATTGATAAGCCTTTGACCTACATGGTTGAGGTACCCATGCGGAACAATGAAGTCCAAATAGTGAATGAAGCCTATGAGATTTTTCACTACTATAGAATTACTATGATGTTAGCCTATCGAAGTTGATTGTAGAGAAAATCGACGTATATAATAATATGATGGCATTTTTGCAATTTCAAGCAACTATTATTGTTGGTTCTAATAAAAAGTTAATGTGATAAGTTAGCACAATGATATTATTATGAATATGAGTAACTTATCATATCAATTAGAATAAAAGATCGACATAGAAAGTTAAACGTCAATAACTTAGGACATTGATTTTCTATAACTATCATCTAAAAGGCATTTGAATTATCTTGGTTAGAGATATAAAATGTTGATACAAAGGTTTTTCTTAAATAACCTATGTACATTATTTTTTGAATTGCTTATAATGTTTTATTTCACCCTATTTTTTATTAAGGTTTTCACTTTGTAATTTCTCTTTCATTCTAACTTTTATTTCAGTGGTATAAGAGGATGATCGATGCTACTTGATCATTAATTGTTAAGATGCAAACCGTTGCCTTTATGATAATTTCCTCTTTCAATCATAATCTATATTGAGCTAACATTTTGAAATAGACTAAGATGACCTTATTTCTTTTCTATATTACTAACTCAATGGAGTGAATCTAAGAGTATTAAGTAATAAAGAGCAGATATTTCTATAGGGAACGTTTTGCTAATAATGACCTTGAGGATAAAAATGGTTACAACGGACATGAAAGTAAGGAATTACTTTGAGGATAGCATGAAGACAATCACCATCACTTTTTTCAAAGCCATAAGATCAAAAGATTAATTTTAATGTTATTATATAATGTTTATCTACTTCATCAATGAACATGTAGGTTTTGGAACAAGTATTCAAAGTAATCATGGTTATAGAATTTATGGATTTATTTGAATAAGTTTTTATTTTTTAATTTTAAAAATTATTCTTAAAATTTAATTTTTTTAATTTTTAAAAATTATCTTTGAATTTAAGAAAAATAATAAATAAATGATGTTCGAAGAAGTAAATAAACAAAAATTTTATTTAATTACAAAAATATCATCAAGAGCAAAAAGAAAAGAAGACATCTAAAAATTTTTCTTATTTATTTTTTATTTAAAAAAAATAATATTAGGAACAATTTTTCAAAATAGATTTTAAAAATAGTTTGTCAAATAGAAACTTTTATTTTAAAAATAGAAAATTATTTTTAAAAATAATAAACAAATAAACCTTATGCCTCCCTAAGTGTTAATGGGAAAATGCTTATTATTCAAGATAAGAATGTGTAGCATTAATGGCCATGTTCATAATCTAATGCAGTTTTTGTGCAAGTCATCATTAAAAAAAATGTCAAGATATAGAAGTTAAAATTTTTTTAAAAGAAAATTAGCTAAATAATGTTGATTATTTATTAAAAGTGATGTGGTTTGGCAAAATTATATTAAGTAATAGATACCATGAAATTTTTTTTTATAATAATTGATATGTAAAAGTACACATATGACCTACTACCATGAAATATATATTTACTAACATATAATAAATATTCATTAATACACTAATGTGGGCTTTTACAAGATGCATTGTATTAGAAGATGAAAACATAGATCATGTAAATTAAACAATCAATTATTAATAATGCATAGGTTCATTTCATTTAATAATCAATTATGGGTTGGTTTTGACTTTCTCTCTTATCTTAATTAATAAAAAATAATTATTAATTTATTATTTATATTTAATTGATTATTGGAATATAATGGACCAATAAATTATTGATTGGTAGCATTTCAACTATAATACCTAACAATGGACGCAATAAGTAGTGCCTATATAAGTATTGCTCATTCTAAGGTGGTTGTATGGCACTACATTTGTTTGGAAAAAAATTCATATATATATATATATATATTGAAAATAAGATCTGAAATTGAGTTTTGAATCTTTATATTCATTGTATTCAATTTACATGCAGATTTGCCACTATCTTTTATTCATTGACAACTCAAAACTTAATGCAAATCTCATTTCCCATACTTATTTATTTTTTTTTTAACATTAGGGGGAATATGATTTTATGATATACAATTTTTTAAATAATAATATTGTCATAGTTTAATTAAAACATTTCTAATAATGTTGTGCCATTTTGTTTTAATTGATTTGTAGATTTTTAAAAATACTATTGATTGTAATTTTTTAGATTGAGTAATTAATATAAAAAAGCTAACTGATCATTAGTTAATTAATGATGGTCGATAGTAGTAAATTGTGGTAGGTAATGGTCAATAACTGAGTAGTGGTGTGTGATGATAATAGGCTGCAAGTGGTAGGGGTAAAAGCAAGATAAGTCAAGTTAAGTTTTTGCTTAAAATAAATTAGTTTGCATAAAAAATAAGAGTCTAACCTAACATGCTAATATATGTAAACTTATTAATAATTAGTAAATAATTGGAAAATATTTTTCAATAATATTATTAAGATTAAAATTATGTTGAATCAAATCAAGTTTTTATATTATCATGAGTAGTTCATCTAATATAGAAAGATGTTTGAGTTTGAATTAATAATATTTGATTTGAACTTACTTCAACTAAAATCATAAGTTCAATGTTTGACTCATATTTACTCTGACAAAAATTAATAAGCACTACAAACATTTAACAAGTTCAAACTCAATTTGAATTTGATTGTATCTCAAAATAAATATGAATGTCATATAATAATATTAATAATAAAAGTAAATTGATTATATAAATAACTAATAATATTATAATATAAGCTAAAATTAAAAAAAATAAAATATGTTGACATTTTTCATACTCTTTTCTAAAATTTTCTTCTAAATATATGTATTTTTATATATTATATAATTTAATATATAAAAAAATGAGCCATTAGGCTAATATAATAAATTTTAAATAATATAACATAGTCTATTTCTTAAAATAGATAAAAAAATTTAGCCTAAACTTATTCTATTTTACTTAAGTTTGGTTAAGTTCAAAAATATTAGAGG
This sequence comes from Sindora glabra, assembly GCA_020226215.1. Classification (NCBI taxonomy): domain Eukaryota; kingdom Viridiplantae; phylum Streptophyta; class Magnoliopsida; order Fabales; family Fabaceae; genus Sindora; species Sindora glabra. The sequence goes on along the minus strand of CM035227.1, from coordinate 86,024,072 downwards.
CCACTAAAAGTCTATGAGGTGGGTGGCCTACTTCGAAAATGTGGTGAGCAAAATAAGACTTTAATGGAAAGGGAAACAAAATAAACCTTCTCATGTTATAAAAGCTTAAAACACCTAGCTCCAGCAAAAAATGTTCTGCCAGGATTATTAAATTAATAATTTTAATAATCCTTTTTTTAACCAAACGTTAATATTTGATGTCGTCTTAAAATGTTCATGAAAAAAATGAAAAACGATTGTGCAAAGCAGCCAACCACAGAGCTAATGGTTCAAGACATAGGGAGTAGGAATCTTTCCCTCTCTAGGTCCTCCATCTTGAAATGTAATGGCGAGAAGAAAATCCAATCCAGATTTTTTTTTTTTCTGTTCTCCCATTCAGATTCTAGGGCTAGAGCTTGTGTGGAACTGGATCACTCAATTTTTTTTTATTAATTTCATTTAATTTAGAACGGATAGAAATATAATTTTTATTGAAATTTATTATTTTAATATAAAAAGGTTTTATTTATTTATTTTTTTGTTAATTTACACTAGAAATGGAGGGATCAACTTGGAAACTTCTGCCATTTGAAAAAAAATATAAAGAAAAACTTAGAAAACTCCGTCGGTGGAAAATCAAGCAGAAAATCGACACGAAATGTGAAAAATGGTGACCCGACCAGTCTAACTGTACATGTGAAATGACAATCAAACATAATCTTTTTTTTAGGTAAAATTTATCTTTCTCGTGTATTTCTTTCTTTTGCTTCCAAACTTAACTGTTTCTCTGTTTCGTTAATGCAAATTCCTTATAAAAGCAAATTAAATGTAGATATGATTTTAAACTTATCCTCATAAGTCTCTATTTCGAAAAATAAATAAGCTAATTATATTTAATTTGCTTTTAGACAGAATGGTCAACAAGTTTAGAAGTGTTTCGTGCATCAATTCATTAGAAAAAATAAATTATATTAAGTAGTTCATATGTTATATGTTAATAACTTTCAAATTTATCCTCATTCCTTTTATTAATTTACAATTCATACCTTTAATAAATAATTATATTTCAATTTTAAATTATAATTTGATGTTATAATATTATCCGCAGTCCACAGTATATTAAAGTTTTGCTACTTGGAACAATAATTTTTTGCATTTTTTAAAACCATATTTTATTTTTATAATTTTGGTAATTGTGTCAAATGATAATACATACATACATATATATATATAGTTATATTACAATAAGTAAAATTACAGAAAAATGTGAAAAAATGTGATCATTGTAATACAGTCTACAAAAATCATATTACACACTCACAATCAAAATTTTAAATAGCGGTCTATAGTCACAATATTACATGCAATATCATTGTTGTATATCACATTTTGTATTCATGATTTTTTGCAATTTGTACCACAGTGGCTTCATTTTCTTCAACTGCAATTTAAAACCATGTGAACAATAATAAGATTGTGGAATACAATCTTAGAGGCAGAGCTTGTGTTGAATTGAATTACTCAATTTCTTTTTATTAATTTCATTTAATATAGAACAGATAGAAATGTAATTTTTATTGTAATTTATTATTTTAATATAAAAAGTTATATTTATATTTTTTTTATTAATTTACATTAGAAATGGAGGGATCAACTTGGAAACTTTTGCCAAAAGGAACTTAAAAACTTCAACATGTGCAAAACGATCAGAAAATCAACATGAAATGTGGAAAGTGGAGAGCCGACCAGTCTAACTGCACGTGCGAAATGAGAATCATGCATAGCCTTTTTGGTAAAATATATCTTCCTTACGTATTTCTTTCGTTGGCTTCCAAACGTAACTGGGTCTCTTTCGTTAATGCACAATCCTTATAAAGGCAAATTGAACGCAGAAATGATTTTAAACTTATCCTCATGTGACTCTAGAAAGAATGGTCAATAAGTCTAGAGGTATTTCGTGCAGTAGTTCGTTGAAAAAATAAATGAATTTTGATTTAACAATTTATATTAATATTATAACAATTATGTAATATACAAATGATATTTACATAGATAACAAAATTTCAGTCATCTATATAGATTTTTAAAAGATTTTAAAGAAAATTTTAAAAGTTTATGCAAATGATATTTTGTAAATTATTTTCTAAAAAATATGAAACACTATATAGATTATAAAAAATTATCTATATAAGCTTTCCAAATAAAATTTCCAAATAAAATTTTTTTAAAAACCTTTACTGATGACTTACTATTTGAATAGATATTTTTAAAAAAAGATAAAAAAACCCTATATAGAAAACAAAGTCGTTAGTATGGAATTTTTTTAATAAATTTTTTTTTAAACCTACATAGGTAACAAGATGTCATCTATATGAGCTTTGTAAATTTTTTTAAAAAAACGAAAAATTGTAGCTTTTAATTTAAAAAAAAAACTCTACACAAATAGAGTTGAAAATTTAAAAGGCGGCAAAATATTGCTATGTAAAATAGGAAACAGAGGCAATTTTTTAGGCATTATAGGAGACCTTTTTATCATTTCAATAGGTGTAAAGGGTAAAATGATACATGTGCCTCTCATTTTTCAAAAATATAAACAATTGAATTTGGCAATGTAGATGACTTTCTATTATTTGTATATGTTCTACTTATATATTCCCACTAGGGGTCTCTTTATGCATTCCGTTCACATGTGCAATGGAGCTTCTTCCTCTTCCTCTTCCAAGTATGTTCTATTCTCTATTTTTAAAATTTTTGTCATGTTTTTATATTTGTTTATTAATTCTTGTATTAATTTGTTAAATAGTAAGATAATGTTGTTGCTTTGTTGATTGCACTTCCTAATTGTTGTTTCACTTGTTAGAGAAATTCATACACTAAATTTTTAATAGTATTAATATAATATATGAAAATAAGTTTTAGCTTTATTAATTAGTTTGATATAATTATTATTTTGAAGAAAAATGTGTATATTTATTGTGTTAAATATATAATGAGTATGAGTTATTATTTTGCATATTTTAATATGATATTTATTTTAAAAATAATTATTTTATTATTGCTTCAAATGTCCAATAATATTAATATGATAGTTGAACATGAATTTATTTTAATGTTTTATTGTGCTTGTCAATAAAATTAATATTTTGTAGAAGTTAGTATATTTAATATGACAAGCATCTATTAAGTTTGATAGAAAATGGGATAATGAAATCTATAATAATTTTGACAAGTACATCAATTAAATTATTGAACCATATAAAAAATTAAAGTGTCTAAAAAATGAATAAACATAAATTTTGACAATTTCATGAATGTAAATATAAAATCTCTAATGATGAAAAATATTTAGTAAATTGAGCAATCGTTTAAAATACTAAAAAAAATAAACAATTTGAAAATTTATAAAATTATTTAATTAAATCCTCATAAAAAATTATTAAGTAATAATTGTTTAATGCTTAATAAAAGTATATTATTATATAATATCAGAGAATAAAATATGTAATATTTTAATATTAGAAGTAAGTCATATAATTTTTATTAAATTATTAAATTATATAAAAATAAAAATAATTGAAAATGGTAACAACTAATTTTGATAATAATAGTAATGGATATTAAAAACTTTTTGTGATTTGAAATATTTTATAATTGAAGTAATATATTAAAGTATTGAAAATATAAGGTGCAATAAATAGTAATATATATGATAATTTAATATGATAAATAAGACAATAATAATTAATCTATGATATTATACAAAAATGAAAGTAATAATATAAAGTACAAAAATATAAGTAGTAATGGATGATAAAATATATAATAATTTAATATTATAAGTAAATCATATAATGACAATTAATTTATTATATTATAGAAGAATGAAAGTAATAATTTAAAGTACTTAAAATAATACTAGTAATGAATAATAATTTAGTATTATTGGTAACTCATATAATAGTAATTAATTTATTATATTATATAAGAATTAAAGTAATGATAAATGATAGTACAATAATTTCACAATTATACTAATGAAAATAAAAAAGATTTCTACAATGTCGAATATCTTATATTTTAAGAATTTAAAACACTGAAAACATAAGTAATAATGGGTAATAAAATATATAATAATTTAATAGTATAAATCAGTCTTGTAACTTTTGTTAATTTGCTAAATTGTATAAAAATGAATGTAGATAAAAATGGCCACACAATATTTTTACAATAATAATAGTTGATACTTAAATTTTCTATGATGCAAAATATTTTATAATTTAAGTAATAACTTAAAGTACAAAAAATATAAATAGTAATAGATAATAAAAAACTTTGCTTTTTAATATTGGGGTTTAGTCATATAATGGTAATTAATTTATTATATTATGTAAGATGAAAGTTGTACTAAGAAGATATTAATTTGTAACAAATTTTCACAATTAAATTAATCAAATGTAAGTAAATTTTCATGATATGGAATATTTATATTATTAAATAATTATTTACAATAGTAAAAACAATAACGACTACTATTGAATGAATAATTAAATATTCAAATGGATATCATTCAACAATTAACATAACAATACATAAGCTAATAAATTTAGGATTTTGTTAAAATTATTGTAATAAAAAACTACATATTAAATTTAAAATATATTTACACTATAACTTTAGACTCATTCAAGGATTGGTTGGTCGTTCTAAATGAACCAACCCTCGAATTGTCCTAAAAATTTGGTCAATTTGGGATGTATTTTTTAATTATTGTGCTCAACTTATCTGCTTATTGTTTCACTTTATAGAAATTTATTATCTTCCCATTGTTCTCTAGTTACATACTATATTGATATATAATATATACACGTGGAGAACTATAAGGAAATGCTTGCAAAGTTTTTACATGTATGAAACATATTGTGATAGGTCGAGACAATAATTATAGGAATATCTCAAATAGGATATTGCATTTGTGGAGAGAGTTAGAAACTTTGTTAATGAAAAAGGATTAGAAGATGTTTATATAAGAAGTGTTTAAATATGTTGTACCAAACCACATAGGCATACCTAATAAATAACAGATTTGATTCATTGTACAAGAATTAGGTTGATCACAATTAAAAGTATATATCCAAAGTTAAGGTTTATGCATAGGGCAGCCCCTAATGATGTTGATAAGATAATTAATATCATCCATTACTTTATTGGCCTTGATACCATTGATCAAGTAGATTATCATGATAAAGATCAAAATGAGGACACATTGGAGGGAATATCTTATGGCCAAATCTTTAATGACTTGTTTGTAGAAGTTGAAACAAATTTGTACCCTAGTTGTATAACTTTTTCTTCGATAAACTTCTTAATTAAGCTTATGCATCTAAAAGTAACACATAAGTAGATTCATAAGTCATTTGACTTTCCATTGAAGTTATTAAAAGAAGCATTATCAAAGGATAAGAAATTGCTTGAATCATATTATGATGCAAGAAAATGGCTCAATAAGTTAGGAGTGGGGTAAGAATCAATTAATGCCTATAAGAATGATTGTACACTCTTTTGGAAAGAGTATGTTAAAGTTAGGACCTATCCAATCTATAAAGAGAATTAGTGGATTAATAAAAACACAAAAGGGAAAAAGGTTACTTAAAAAATGTTATGGTATATTTTGTTAACCCCTAGGTTGAAGCAGTTCTATGGATGAAGGTATATAGTAAAGGATATGACATGACATCATATAGGATAATCCATTAAAAATAAGGTTATGTAACATCCTGTTGATGAAGAAGCTTATTGGGATTTCGATAAAAGGTATTTTGATTTCTCAGTAGAATTAAAGAATGTATGATTAGGTTTGAATAGGAATGGATTCAATTCTTTTGGTGATGTAAGTTTATCATACAACATATGGCCAACTACAATTTGCCACCATACCTTTGTATAAGAGAGTTATTTTTTTATGTTAATGTTATTCATCCTTAGACTATAATTTCTAAGAAAAGATATAGATGTCTTCTTAAGATTGCTTGTTATAAAGCTAAAATAGTTATGGGAGATAGGAGTTAAAACTCAAGATGCAACCATAAATAGAAAGTTTAATATACGAGCAACATTGCTATGGATTGTGAATGATTCCTGCATGAAATAGTCTTTCTGGGTGGAGTGGACAAGGGTATAAAGCATATCTAACTTGCAATAAAGATACATCATTGATGCGGATAAAAGGAAAAATAACTTATGATGGTAATCATTGCTTTCTTCTGAGGAGCCACACTTGGTAAAATAATAAAGACATCAATGGAAAGGCTTAAAAGAAAGCCCATTTGAGGTAGTTTACTAATGTCATGATCATGAACTATTTAAGAAGAATACATTAAAGACTTCTTGGAAAATATATGCAATGTGATGGAGTTAAGTGAAAGAGATGTGTAGACAAACTTAATTAAAGTAAGAAAAGCACCTTTTTCAAACTTCCATACTGGTTTACAATGATCTTAAAGTACAACATTTGATGTGGTACATGTTGAAAGGACTATATGATAGTATTATAAGTACACTACTAGACATTAAACATAAATTAAAGGACATAAACAATGTAAGAGTAATCTAGCCAACATGAATATAAAATTAGAATTGCACCTATATGAGCAAAAGGGTAGGATGATGCAACCATATCCAAGATATACACTCAATCAGGTCAATTAATAGTGGTTTTGTTAGTTCATTAAAGATGTCAAGTTTCTTAATAGGTTTCCTAGAAATCTTAGGAAGAATGTGACCAATAATAATACTAAAACCAAAGGTTGAAATCTCATAATTGTTATGTCATTATGTAGTGATTGTTAGCACCTACAATGTAAGCATTTTCACTAAAAGAGTTAGCATGTCCAATTGTTAAGTTATACAATTACTTTAACTAAATCTATGTAAAAACTTTAAACAAGCAAGATGTTAAGCAAGTTAAGGAAGATATTGTACTAATTCTTTACAAACTTGAAAGGATATGCCCTCACATATTCTGACATAATGGTCCAGTTAGTGATGCATTTACTTGAAGAAGCATTGCTAGGGGCCTTGTTCATTTTCAGTAAATGTATTCATATGAAAGATATGTAAAGAAGCTAAAGGACTATGTTAAGGACTATGCTCAACCTAAAGGTCCTATTATTAAAAGGTATGTTGTAGATAAGGTGTTAATACTTGTTCCATATATCTATTATTGATGTATATGCTTTAAAACCAATCGATGGATAATTGTAAATTTAAATCATATTATTTTAAAAGTAATTCCAATTATTATATTTATACATATATTTTTTGCATGGTGTATTTAATCATGATATAACCCTAGAATAATTATATTCTTAAATATTCCTAATCATGTATCATTATGGATTGGATTATATTGATATATTAAGACTAGCATGTATGATGACTTATATGAGTTATTAAGTCTACACATGAGTACAAGTTAGAGAACTTATGTACAAGATTAAACCACCCTAAGAATACTACATAAATTATTATATGAGTGTCATAAGTGATTCTTAGTGATTATCATTAATATGATCTTTTGACTTAAAATTATTAAGGTTCAGTACATGTGAGTTCCACATTTTGATACTACTCTATGTCACTCATGATTAAGTAAATGAAAAGGCAATTATTAAATATGTTACATATCATGTAGATGAATTTATATGATGAAGATGGAATTTATCCCTCTTTTATAACAGGAATAACATTTGTGGACTCCTTGATTAAGTAAGGCTGAGAAAAATGCATGGTCATACTCAAATGGATTGACATGGGATGTCAATTACATCTACTTTAGTTAGCTTACTTAGGAATCAAGAAACCTTTGAATTGGGCTATATGAAAATGACAGGGTCTATGTCCCGTTCTTAATTTAGATGTCTAGGACAAAAGGTTATAGATAATGATCACATGTATAGGTTCAGTCGAATCACTGACTTTCTTATTACTTAGGTAACAATAATATGTTACTAGGCACCACTCATTGTTTATTATCATTAGTATCATTTATAATCATTGCCAGTCTAATAAGAGTTTGTAAAGTTGCATTTAGAACCTAGCGGATTTAAAATTAATGAACTAAATTATTTAGGCCTAATATATGAAAATTTCATGTTATAATTATAAGACTCAATTATAAGCCCATAATTATATATGAAACAAAGCTCAATTAGTTAAGATTTTTTGTACACCTATTTAAATAAACATGTTAGGTGTTAATATATTATTATTATTTTATTTTTCACATATCACAAATAACATAAAAAACCCTAACCATTCTCCTTACTCATAACTTTAAAAGGAGTATAACTACCACTATGAGGCAAAGGAGGAGAATTCCAATCAGTGGCGATAAGACATTCACTAGTGATTCACAAGTTTATATGTATACCTCAGAGTTTTCAACCGAAAACAAGTTGAAAAGGTGATCAATGATCAAGCTTTTGAATCATCTGTAGAAGGTAATGATTAAATTCTTGTCCTAATCTAATCGTTTTCCATAGATCCTTAGTTAAGATCAGTTAAATTCCACTACAACTATTTGGCTCTGAATCCCAACATCTACAAGGGGTGAAAACAAATTTAATCAACCTCATCAAAATCAAGATGTAATCAATGTGAGAAAAGAAAAATACTATCAATTTTTAAATCTTAATGTCAACCTATTAGCAAAAAGCATGTTATTCATTTGGATAAAAGTGATTAAGATATTGTAATATGGTACATCCTAAAAAATTATCCAAAAAATAAAAAATATCTAGATTAATTCTTTTAAACTATTTAGTACATTATTTAAGTCCTTCCAGTTTTCAATGAATAACTTGCATTGTATAGTGAATATATAGGATAATTGCAAACATAAAGTGGTAAAAACATTGATCATTTGTAGAGAACTCACTTTCCTTCCTATTTTGCCTCCAAAGTAATTCTTTATCATATCTGTTACAATCTAATTCTTCGTAATTTTATTTTTTGGTTACTTATGTTATTATTATTATTATTCACTTCAAAAAAATTTATAGATATACTACTTTCACAAGAGTGAATCTCTTAAGATAACTAATGAGCTATTGTTTCTAGTTTTCGAACCAAGCTTCACAATTATATTGTGTTCACCGTGTGTGATAAATAGAGTTCGATTTATAAGTGCTTCTTGAGATGCAAAACATAAGACATGGAATAGTGGGATTTCTATACTTGAAAGTAAAAGTAATACATTCTATAATATTTTAGAAGATATCATAGAACCAAATTATTTACATAATTATTTTATGAATTTATTCAAATGTAAATGGCATGACACTAATTATAAAAAAGAAGAAAATTATCACAAACAAGAATATAACAAGCATTTCTATTTATGCTAAGTGGTACAGAGATGATCCATGTATATTAGTATCTTAAGCATAACAAACTTTTTACATTGATAATCTTTTCAATGGATTGAACTAGAGAATTGTAAATAATATAGAGCATTGTGATGTATAATATCTCCTATAATGATAATCTTAGTGTTAATGACATGTTCTATATATAAGATAATAACTCTATAAACTTCACACCCACAGTTGATCTTGGAGATTTTGACTTGATTATCTTACAGGATTAAAACCTCAATCTTCATTGTGTTTCATCTTCTAGAAATGTTTATCTTACTGTACAAATATTTGATGACTTCATAAATGATGATAACAACTTAGAAGATGAAATAATTGAGGATTACATGGAAGAGAAACTTTTAAAGTCCAATGATGATGAAGAAACTGATAAAAAGGATGATGACCCTACAATATTCACTAATAATGAGTCTTATTAAGGTTAACACTTTTTGGTTTTTCAAATAATAATTAAGCTTTTATTTTGACAATTTGATATTTTGTAGTAAGTATTATTGATGTGTTATTATATTAATCATTTCAAATAATTCATTTTGTAAGTGCAAATGTAATTTATCTTGGATGGAAAAAATATGACATTTTATCATAAGTATTACTTATGTCTTATTATAATGACTATTATGTATGCTCGATCATATATAATGATGCTTGATAGTCATGACTAATGTTATGTCACACTATCATGGAGGAAACGATGGATATGACCCATCATGTAACCTCATTCATATTCCTTCCTAGTGCAAGATAAGTAAAATTAGTTATACTTAAGTACTTTATTTTTGTATTTTTTTTCTATAAATATGTTACTAACAATGTGGTATATTTGAAAGATGCATTGTAATGGAAGTTCACTAATCAAGTTCACTAACCCTCTACCAAAAAATCCAAAAGAATAATGGAAGACCATTGCCTATCCATTTTGATAAGATAGGTATATGGCATGTAATCAATCCTAACTCAAAGTATTTTGCAAATGACATGGAAATGCTAGTCATACAGCATTGTAAACCCTTCCATAGAAATTGAAGATGCATATTTGAGAAACAAAGATAACATGTTGTGCAAGCAATTGGTGTAAGTATTATTGAATATATCTTTGATATTATTTTATGTTTGATATTAAGATAAATGGCTATAGTAATTGCAACATTTTTCTATATCTTTTAATGTAGTCCTATTTTGATTTTATGGATTTTGAGCCTAAGGAGTAAGGATATGTGATTAATAGTATCTAGTGAACAATAACCAATCAATACAAAGATTGAAAGTCTATACTTTTTCACCATTTCTTACAATATGGAGGTCATGATGACATTCATGATTTGTATAGCATGAGGTGAGCTAGTCTCACTGATATCCCGATAAATTAAAGGTTAGGTTGAAGTAAAATTAGTAATTTTCCATTTCTAACTTTTAATTAGTTTCTCTTCTAATTACAAATATTTTGGTTTGAATATATAGGTGTTATTAAAAAGAAATTCGACATCAAGTCAAAGAAGGCATACAATGATCATATGAATCAAAGTCCATTATGGCAATGCAACATGACAAGATATTTTAACTTAACATTCCTATATGGTGCTATTGTAAAAAATATTACTAATTTTTTATACCATATTTTAAAATTGGCACAAGTAAATAAAGACAGGAGAGAATTACTGTAGGTGAGGGAGAATTTCTATGAGCATCATACATATTATACAAGGGAGTGGGTGCATTTAAATTCTCAAATTGCTTAAGTGAGTAACTAATTTTTTATTAAATAATTTTAGATATCACTAAAAAAATTTTTTTACTAAAACTTTATGGTTTTTGTTTAAAAATCAAGGCCAAGGCTAAGATGCTAGATCTAGTCACCTATCGATCTTTGTTGTCTAATGTTCCCTCTAATAGCTCCCAATAGATTCTCTGAAGCTTGATGAGCATATTATTATTGATAAGGTGCTAGACACTCATTAAGGATATAGGAAGGCAGTTAGTTATGTGCTTGCTAGGATGTTACATGGCACACCTAATATTAGTTTATCCATTGTAGCATTTCCTTCAAAGCAACATTAAGATGTAAGATTGCAAATGAGGTGAAGAATAACATTACTAAGAGTTAGTAGGCCTTAGTTGCGATGGAGCAATAAATTCTCTATCATGAGCAAGCTCAGTAGCAAACCTATATTACCCTTAACATGATGTATGCAGCTTTACAGTCCATAGGACTCTTTATATCTTGTTTTGTTATACCTCTTTCTCATTCTCTTTAGATGAATACCCCTTAACTGATAGTATCATCCATATTTGCTTTTTAGTCATTCCCTATTCCATAATATCTCCTGACTCCCTAATTGTAGTGACCCTTGCCCTTACCCTAACCATAGCCACACCCACCTCCATCTTAACCCTCATGTATGCCTTTAAGTAGTAGTGAAGATGAAGACGAGAACAAAGATAAAATAATTATTACTTCACATAGCTATTGTGTATGTGTATGTGTATATATATATATCATGTATTTATTTTTTATTTAATACTTTATATTATGTATGTGTATGGAGTGTTTTTTTTATTATATATTATTAGGAGTTACTTCTTATTTTATTTGTTTTTACAATTGATGTTATGATATTTCTAATTAATTATTAAAATTATTATTTTTTTACTGTAGATTGAATTTTTTTCATTATTCATGCAAAGTGTGTGTATATATAAATATATACAAATCACATATGCATATATAGATGATAATTAATGTTTATATAGGTATGACTTACACAAATGACAATTATCATCTCTATAGGTTATCAACCTATTTAGATGACAAAATCGTCTGTATAAGTACATTAGTATTAGCCATTTTCATACCTTATGTAGATCGCTTTGTTATCTAAATAGGTTGAACCTATGTAAACAACATGAAAATTCATCTATGTAAGTTGAAATAGATACAAATCTATAAATGATCAAATATAGATGATAGTGTCATCTGTAATATATATACAAACAATAATAGAGGTCTATATAAATGACTTTTGTCATATGTATAGATTTTTTTAATAGTATAAGTAGTTTATGTCTTATATGCTGATAACTTTCAAACTTACCATCTTTTTATTTATTAATTTATAACTTATACCTTTAATAAGTAATTACACTCTAGTTTTAAATTATAATTTGAAGTTATAATAGTATCCACAATCCATAATACATTATTACTTTGCTACTTGGAATAATAATTTTTTTGTATTTTTTAAAGTCACATTTTATTTTTATAATTTTGATCATTGTGTCAAATGATGGCCATACTCATTATCATGAATTTGCAATATGACCTAATTTAAAATAAAAATATATATATGAGTCTCATTTATAATCATAATTTAAATTGTGGTTACCATCATGATTATAGTTTCATTACAATTAGTAAAATTACCAAAAAAAATGTGAATAAAGTGACCATTGTAATACTATCTACAATAATCATATTACATACCTACAATCAAAGTTTTAAATAGTAGTCCATAGTCACAACATTACATGCAATATTGTTGTTGTATATCATATTGCATTCATGATTTTTTTGCAATTTTGTATCACAACGACTTCATTTTCCTATAGTTATCCATAATTTTACTAATCATAATGGCAAGTGCAATTTAAAGCCATGTGCACAATATTAAAATTATGGAATACAATTTTAAAATGCAATGATAATGTTAGTTTAATATGCTCTTTCAGTTATATAAATAGAGAAGCTAGGATCGAGGTTATTCATTCATCTCAATTGTTTTCTTCAATCTTACCTTTCTTATCTTTCTAAACCTTTTTTGCCAATTATGGATTATGTCAATGTGTCCTTGTTGTCATAGCTTTCAACTTTTTAATTCTCTCTTTTCTTTAATAGAAAAGAATTGATAGTGAGGAACATGTTAAAGATTAATGTATCTATTATTATTGAGATAAGATGCTCCCTCAATCATCTTAGCAATAATAAATTCACTAATATTTTGTTAAATTCTCCATGCTTGAGTTGAAAGATCAATTATATGACATATATACAACTTGGCAATGTTGAGAAAGGAGCCTTTTAATGTCCAATGGACAAACAAGGGTGGAGTGAAGGTCCCTATCTTAGTAATAACAAATACAAACATTCAACATCTTAATAATACATTTGTCTCTAATACCAATGCTAGAGTTTGGAATGAATTCAAGGATAACCTTTCCTTCCATCTTATGAAGCCCAATAAAAGGAAGCTACAAATATTATTAAAGAACTTGTCTCTCCTCAACATATTAGGACATAAACTATGAGACTTGAAATGTCAAAGGTGAGGCAAGTCTTCATGAGATTGAAAAAGGGATAACTTTGAATTAAAATCAAACTTTAGAATTAGATAATGGAGATTAGGAGATTGCAAAAATGTTCTAAATAGAGATGAAACCACAATTTATAAGTAATACAAGACATTTAACATCAACTATTAACAGATAATTGAAGTTTTATAAATGAATTTTATGATGTCAAGCTTGTTAATGTACCATTTAAATGTTGGTTATTTGTGAAATTGACATGGTTAGTGTTTACCATGTGAATGTCATAGTGCATTTTAAATAAGTAAATTGTTGAAATATAAATAATTTTTGCAACTTCCAATATGACCATAAACATAAATATTAATTGCTTGAAGATAAACTTTGGATGTTGATTTTTAAGTACAATTGACATCTAAAACACCCATATTCTTCATAATTTCTAATAAAATCATAAATTAGCCATTGATATTCCTTTAAATGTGGATTTCATATGAAACTTATGTCTAAAATATAAATATTCTTTACAATTTGCAATAACATCATAAATACAAACATTCATTGGTTATTTACATTTATTTAGACATTGGTTTATTTTGCAACCTACATTTAATATTTCACATGTTATTTATTTAGTTGATGGTTAATGTGGTATTTATATTTGACATTGATTTATTGTACAACCATTGTCTTAAAATTTCTTACGTTAGACCTTTCATCTTCCATTAGAAAAATAAGTGGTAGATTTTCGATAACAAATTAAATTTTACCATGTGTATAATATGATATAGGCGAGCAAATCAAATTCATCATATGTATAAACAATATCACTTAACAAATAAAAAATATCTACATTTTATGGTGTATCATCCAAACTAATAAAAATTTTAAAAAAATTCCTTTTTAATAAATTGAAAGGTAATAAATACTAAAATATAGGATACTTGTCTCCAGGCATTCTGTTGGTAGCACTATAGAAAGAAAAGCTCATTTGTATCATTCAAAATAATAAGCCATTAAAGAAAGAGATGTGAAGATGAAACTTTTTCAAAATTCTACAAGCAAACTTCTAAAAATTCGAAGTCTCTAGCCTCAATCACAAGCATTCATTCCAAATTGAATATTTTAACAACTTGCAAATTCAAAATCTTCAACTTTTTCAAGTGCAAAGCCACTTTGAAGATTCATCCTTCAATTCAAGGTTAAGTTTTCTTTGAAGTCTAGAGTTATCAATCAATCTAAGATCAAATTTTATCAAAAGCCTCCATCAAAATAAAAAAAAAATTCAATAATTCAATTTGAGATCAAGTGTCCCAAAGCCCATATTAAAATTAATTGAAAGAGAAGAATTAAAGAATTCATTTATTCTTTTCAATGAAGAAATTAGAGATTATACTCCATATTATTCAAAAATAAAGTAAAATAAAATTTGCTTGTTGCATAACTTTATCATTTTATAAATTTTTATACATAAATTTGTGTGTATATATGGAACATTGATACATTTGACATTGTATTTTAATATTTTTTATTAAAAAAAATTTAACCTTCCTTGAATTTTAATCAAATTACACAAACCACTGCTTTAATTTTAAAACATACGTAAACCATCCTTAAAAGACACAAAAATATATTACATTTAACCCCAAATTTGAGTCCTTGTTTAATAAAACAATGAGAAAAATGAATATTGATTTAAATGAAATAATATAAGATATTATATATTTATGGTTAAATATATTTTTTTTAAGTTCAAATAATTAAAAAATATTGCACTTATTATAATTATATTTTAATTGTTTGAACTTAGTTAATACTTAAAATATTCCATATTGTTACATTTTAACTCTATATCATCTTTTCTCATTTTTTTACAATGTAAAATTCAAATTTATGTTTTAGTACAATGTTTTTTATTTTTATTTTATGTTATAAAGGATATTTATGTAGATTTTAAATCAATTAAGGCTCGTATAATCTCATTAAATCTTGAGAGTGATTCAAGTATTTTTCTTTTCCATTTTGTTAATATATTATTGAAAAGATTTATGAAATATGTCTTTACATATATATTATAATAAAAAAACACAAGCATCAAAATAAATAACCTATTTGATGATAATAGGACAAATTCGATCTTTTAAGATAAAGCTATCCATAATTATTGCAAATAGGTTGTTGTATTTTTTTTTCATTTTGTTAAGATGTTACTAAAGTGATTTATGGAATACATATATATATATGTATGTATTGACATATTTTAGGTATTACCTATTAACAAATTGTTTTTATAATAAAAAACACAAACATTAAAATAAATAACATATTTGATGATAATAGGACAAATTCAATCTTTTAAGATAAGGCTATCCATAAAATTATTGCAACCACCATGTCATGATTTGCCTAGATGGTAATTAACATGGAATCCAATTTTTAATTTCCAGTAGTCTATTTTAATTCCAAAGCTTGGGATAATAGCATAATTGCTATAAGTACAAACATATTTTATTAACATTACCAAAATATGTACAAACAAGTTTTATATTCTTCCATAACTAACCATATCCTATAAGTTCCAAAAGAGTTTCCTAATTACAACAAAATAAATATGATGTTATTTACATAATTTAAGCATTGGAGGTTTTACTTCTATGGTGTAGGTGAAGGAATAGCTTTAATTATGTATCTCAGAATGTAAAAATTTTAAAAACATGAGTCATGACTCAATAAGTAAACAATATACTTAAAGGAAGGAATTTAAGGTCATTACTATAGAATAGTTGATTGATGTCAAGTGTTTAGAAACTTACACATCAAAAAACAACTAATGTGTAACTAAGTGTACTTGTAAGTAACTTTTCATGTCAATTACAAAATAGTTGTAAAATATCAAAACAATGCTAGTTATGATATATGAAACCTAACAGCATATCTTATGTTAGAGCAAACTTTTATAAATAACTAATATCTAATTTAGATATACAACTTTGGTTTATATTAATAACATAATATATTTTACCCCTCCACTAACCGTACCCCACTCACCCAACTACTACAAAATTTCCCTTTAACATCACCATATTTATGTTGGTTAACAAGACAATCAATATATATAATGACATTATGATATTTTTGTAAATAAATGTAACTTGTAATATTGGTTTAAATAAAAACCTAATGTTATAAAGTCTAATTTTCCAAAAGGAGATAAAGTGTTAAGCAGAAGTAAACTTAAGACGATAGTCGTATAATAATTCAACATCTAAAAGTTATGTTCACACTTATAACATCATTTTTTTAATTAGTAATTGATATAAAATATCCTATACTACTTATAAATTAAGTCCAAAGCTTCTTTTCTCTTCCACCCTTTTTTCATGTAAGGTTTAACTCCATGAATTTTTTTTCATTCCATTTTATTTATATGGCATCAAATGACAATGTAAGATTGATGTTACATCAACTATTAAGATGCAGGTCATTACTCTTGGATGCAATTGTTTGCATGTTTTTTATCATTCATATGAAATTTATTTACAAGTCTTGCATCATTCATATAATGGCATACTTTATTAAAATTCACCATGAATATGAAAGTAAGGGGAAGGCATTGCTTTATCAATACCATGTAAACATTTGCCATCACTTTTCGTCAAGGTCATGAGATCAAAAGATTAATTGTAATGTTATTGTACAATATTTACTAATTAATGTTGATAATGTTATTAGAATAATGATTTGTAATTATATTTATTTTTAGAAAAATGTCAGGATACATAGGTTGTAAAAAAATTAAAAGAAAACAATATTAGTTATTTATTATAAAACTAACATTGTGATAATTAGGATAATACCACATTATTTATTTGATTGAACTGATAAATAAAGGTATAGCACTAGGTAGTTAACTCATATAAATGATGACATTAAGCATTTATCAAAGAACACCTTATTCTAATAAATGGTGGTAGTAAACATTTACCATGGATGGTGGTTATGAGGTATTGGTGTATAATAATTTTTTTTAACAACCAATATATAAAGTAAAGATTTTTCTTCCATTAATAGTAGGTTAGTTTATTATGTCAAGTTTTTTTTATAAAAACCTAGCGTCTAAAATTTAGTAATTCATTTCAATCTTCATGATGATTCATTAATAGTTTACACTTGTGATGGTTCATTAACAGTTTGCATGATACAATGGTTCATCACTGATTTTCTCTTAGCTTATAAATAGAGCTCTTCTCATCTATTTTAAACAATTATCAATATAGCTCTCCTTATGGCACTCCATTATTTCATCTACTATGAGCATCAAACTATTCATGTGTTTCAATGTGAGAATCAACAAGCAATTGTTCAATATGCTATGTTAAACTTTGATACACATAAAATAGGCTGCACTATTGTTGTATAGAAAAAAGAACACTTAAATGCTTAAAGAAAATAATCAATCAAGCACCTCAAGGTCAATAGGTACAACGTTATTATGTCGAGCTTTAATGGGTTGCAAAGCAATAATAGATTATTATGAGAAGAAATAGTATCTCTTGTCTTACATTGATAAACATATGCTACATAATTTTTTTATTATAATTTATCATCAATATGCATTTAGGTTCCATCAACAATATTTATTAGAGATACTGAGATGACACAAAGGTTAACTAATGAGAAATTGTAGTTATGTAACATATCCATTTTTGCATTGGAAGGCTTGAGTTCATTGTAAAAATATATAATTACTTTTTCTTACTATAATTTATCATCAATTTGTTATCTAATACATTAGCTACCTTAGAAGATCTAAAGCAATATAAAGGAATTATAAGAAGAGGTACCCCACTTTTTCTTTTTATTTAAAGTCTATTTTTTATCATAAATCATAGTATCTTATTTGTTAGATTGTTCAATTTGGTATTTTTTTATTTGTATAATTGTATAAGAAAAATATTTCGATTAATAAGTTTTTGCATCTATTCCTATTTTATATATTGTTATTTGTTAGAATGCTTATTTAAAGTCTTTTTGTATTTGTTGATGTTTTTATTTGTATCTATATAATTGTACAAGAAAAACATGATTATTTAATGGAAAAAAATAATTTTAATGCTACTAATTTGTAAAATTATAAAATTTTTCCTTGAAATATATTTTTAAATAAAATATTTTGGTTTATAACTCAATTTTTAATAGAAAACTTATCTTAAACCTTTATAGTTAAATGACATCATTTTACTATATGCATTGATTTTTTTTATGATTCGATGTATAATATTTAAATAGTTCAAATCACAAGGTGTAAGATGAAAACAAAAGAGGTAAAGCCATAACATTATTTGCAAATTTTTTCATGAAATTCTTCTAACCCTAAAATAACCACCATGGGATACTGACATTCTAACCTTAAGATGATTATCTTCAATTTTTATATTTATGCTCAATAATTATTTTATAGTATTCAAGATTTATTATCCCATTGGTAAATTTCATTGGCAAATTATAGAATATAAATATAAGAACTTTCTTAGATTTTATACTTTGTTCATGCAACTTGGTTTCTAATTTAAAAATTAATCATATTTTGTTGCCTTTCATTTTTATACAACTTTTATAGGTTATATAGATAAGAAATTTGATTTCATTATTTTTCTCTTAACATTTGGTAGTACTATCTACTTTTTATGTATATAAAATATGTGATATTATATATTAAATTTTAATAAAGTTGATTGCATTTGTGAATATTTGACTTAAGAAAGTTTTTTTGGGAAACATCAATCTTACATAATTGTCAATGCGTATCATATATAAACTTTCATTGTTTTTTTTATCTTTACTTATAATATTTAAAGTTGTTGAAATTATGATACTAAAGTGTCATTAAAGATGTTGGAGATTGTAAAGTACCAGATAGTGTGGAACTATGCGAAGGGTAGTGCTAGGAAGGATGATTTGTTAAAGGGGGCTATGTAAGGTATAAAAGTGAAGGGAAAGTTATAACATCGGTTATTTAAAACAATGCTAGTTGTATATAATTTATTTTACTATTATAGTTGTAAAAAAATAATAATCATTATTATTTATATAAAATTGACATTATTGTACATTTTTTTCATATTAGTTATTGACCGACAGGGAATAATCTGACATATAGTGATATGCATATATGCATAAATTTGCAACCAACATTGAAAATGAAAGACAACCAATGATAAAGGGCAATTTTGTAGTAATGCCCGTACCCTTGCTCCTCCCTCCCAATCATAACCTCCTTAGATAATTCCTCCTTCCCTGATCCTCCCCATTCCTCTTATATTGAACCTTCCAACATATTATATTTAAAAATAAAAGACAATAATATCCCATATGAAACTACAAAATTCCAATGACAACATTTTCAAATAATAAATCTTTTAACAAAATTTAAAAAATAGTAAAGAGTTACTTTGAATACCTCAATCATAGATAGTTGATGCACTAGATATTGTCTTCAAATCCACTACTCAATATGTACTCCTTAAAAAAGAATGACTAAATTTAATCCCTGTGAATGTGAAGAGCATTCATTACATTTTGAGAAAATGTTGGTACACATTTCATATAAAAAGTTAGTAGATAATACAAAGATGAATGAAATCAAATTTCATACCTATATAAACATATAAAAGCTAAATCAAAAGGAAAGGCAACAAAATATGGTAGGATATGAAATTAGAAATTAAATTTCTTGCAAGAACAAAAACAAAAAAAATACACAAATCTTTACTTTTGGATTTTGAATCTTTCCAATGAATTCACAACCTTATAGATTTAGCAATGGACTAATAGAGATTCATTCTTGCAAAAACAAAAAATCAAAGAAAATCATTTTCAAGTTAGAAAAAAGCATATGTCATTAAAGAGAGAATCATTTTTAGATTAAAGGAGTCTCAAGATAAAATTTATAAATGGTACTGTTGTTACACTCTTTTTCATTTTTAACTTGCACTATTGTGTTACGTTTAGGCATCAATTATTTGTAAATAATTAGCATGCAAAGTACAATGACATCATCCTACTAACAAATAAAATTACGTTAGTTATTGTATAAATAACTAATATTGTAAATTAAAAAAATAATTTAAAATAAAAAACCAATGTCTTTTTATGCAACAATTTTTTTTAAAGAAATCATCAGAAAGAACCAATTAACACATAAGAAATAACTAGTAACAGCTACAAAATGAGATAGAAATTAATAATAACATAATTGTAGGAGTTTTTATATGAAATTTCTAAACTTTTGTTTTCATACTAAAATACAAGTTACAACAAGTATTTTACAACCAAACCATTGTTAACAACTAATTGACAATAACTCAATTAATTACAATTACCAATAATATTCAAGAACATCTAAAGTCATTCACTGCGATTCAATTTTGATCAAGAAGAAATATCATGTCCAAACCTTTTTCACCTTATCAAGTTGATCTCTAGTGTATAGTTGGAGCTTTTACTTGATATGCTATAATTTATACATAATTAATATGTTATCATCAAGACTAGCTTAGTTAATTAATTTAGCATGTGATGAGCTATAAATAAGTAAATGATTACATTGGTGTGAACTTTATGAGTGGATAACAAATAATGTATGTAACACATGATATAGTAGTTGCATTCCATATTTTCAAGCTATTTTGGCTACTATAATAAAATAAAAGGCTAGTTTGATCCCAATAATGTAAACTCCTGAGTCAAACATGTTACAATCCCACTATTAGCAACATACTTGAACTATATCCTATTTAAAAGATTTTCCTAACCCTTGTTTCAAACTTTGAATAAGCTATGGTCAGAACTCCTTCTAAGGAATTCTTTAACATGAATCATATTTTTCTAACAAAAGATTTATCAAATAGATAATCCCACTTTTTGACACAACCAAGCTAAAAATCCAATGGTGACTATAATATAATGCAATAATTAAGCTATCAAAATATATTTAAGAAAAATATGTCATGATTGACTTAAAAATGAGACTTACCTTTCATGGTATAATACAAAGTAGCATTTTTGCTTAAGCACATGCATCAAAGCCTTGACCATGTACTCTTACCTTTTATCTTTTTCCTGCACAAATCATGCATTAAGTTAATATAGATTTAGGAATCCATTTATAATATTCATTGATGGCAAGGTTTCATAGTAACACTTGTAAAAGAATTGACATAAGCTGAGCTTATATCTAGAAAATAGTTCAATTAATTTGTATTTAGTTATAGAAAAAAGCATAAACTTACATGATTTGGAACTGGATGCAAATCGCATTGAGCTTTTCAATCAAAGTCAGATTTTCTAATCCCACCACATCCACATTAATTGAGAGCACAACCTAGGCTTCTTTACCCAGGACTTATCAAGGCATTGTCATAAATTTGTCTAATCATGATTAGGAGATTGTTGAAATAGAAAAGGATAGTTAATAGTCTCACACAATAATAATAAAATAACGTCAAAAAATATATGGAAAATTTAGTAATAGGGAGAATACATGATGATACTGTCACGACCCAACATACTGTAGTCGTGACCGGCGTAAAGATACCCAATCAGCATTCCATACTGATAAGATACCCTTACTAGCCTCCAAAGACGACACAATGTCGTATATACTTGCAAAAATAATATTAGGGCGCGCCGAAAGAAAATAGGTAATAAAGAGTTGAAATACCGAATAATATACATATAACAGTACAAAAATATTTACAGAGGTAAGTCTATCATAACTTTACATACAGAAAACCTAGTCATTTGACTCATTAACCCTATTTGCAACTCTAAATCACACGTTCCAAAGGGTTTTGTGGCATGTCTTCTGTAAGTGTTACCGCGCGTCCATGGATCCACGGTCATTATCTGAAAAGACAAATTAAAGAAAACACAGAATGAGTATAAACATACTTAGTGAGTAATAACCTATTATTGCCCCCCCTTTTGGTTCTCTCATTTAAGGTTGCTTTTCTAATTAAAAAGCCCAAATTTGGATATTACGTTATTTAAGAAATGGCATTAGTTGGTATGCAAAGTCACCTTATATCTTCGGTCCAACCTTATCCCCCGCCACCCTAGGCCCGAGGCCACCAACCTTTTCCCTCCACTACTTACCCCTCCTCTCCTTCTCTGCGAAGGATGTTTTCTCCCTCCCACATTTGTGTAAGTAAAATGAACAATTGTGGGACACCACATGCATCAACCACAATTTTTCCTCGAGGAATGAATCAAAATACCAACAATGCCATAAGTGTTTTATGCTTCATTTATCCTTCTATGCTCATTCTCATATCAAACCCCAAAGGATATTCATGTATACAATTAAATCATTCATATGTCATACACAAATTGTTCACTCAGCAAAGAACACGAGGGTGAACATGGGCCGTGTTCTACCCCGTGTTCAGAACATGGGGTACAACATGGGCCATGTTCTACCCCGTGTACATTACTGAATCAGCTTTCGACAAAGAACACGGGGTACAACATGGGCCGTGTTCTATCCCGTGTACATTACTGATCTTCCAAAAACACTTCGCCAAAGAACACAGGGTGAACATGGGCCGTGTTCTACCCCGTGTACATTACTGATCTTCCAAAAACACTTCGCCAAAGAACACGGGGGTGAACATGGGCCGTGTTCTACCCCGTGTACATTACTGATTTTCCAAAAAACACAATTTTCATGGCTAAACCTCCTTCTCCCCTTGGCTTCTCAAAAGGGAAGTTTCATACACACTTTTATACTCAAAATTTCATCTTCCTTAGGCTTTATAACTCATAAGAATCTTCCTAATTTCATCAATTTAGCTAAATTTCAAACAAATCATGCCAACCCACATAAGCACCATTATGCCTTTAAAGTCCTAGTGTATACATCATGGTTTCTTGTTGCTTTTACACCAAGCCAAAGTCATAGATCAACATAACAACATCTAAAACACCATTAGACATGTTCAAATCATCCAAAACTAATTATCTCAATAACTAACAAAAATCATGTCTTAGAAATCATATTCCTCATGACCATCCAACATCAAGAGTTCATAAAGTGAATAACAAGCTATTACTCACCTTAAATCCTTACTTGCTTCTTCCTCCTTTCAAATATGAATTCTAAGGGAGAGGGAGAGGAATTCAAGAGGATAAAAATCAGATCTTAAAGTCAAAAGGAAGAAGAATTTCACAAGAGTATTAGGGGTATCAAAATCTACCTATTTAACTTGCCAATTTCTCTTGAATTCACTTTGTCTAGCTTCCCTTGTTACTTCTCTATGGGGTCACGAAATTTTGCTGGAGAGGAGCAACAAATGTGCTGCAACCAAGCCTCTCTTACTTTATAAAAAAAAAACTTAAAGAAATTCTAAAAGAAAATCTCACAATTCAATCATTTCCAACATTAAATGTGCCTTGGATTTTGGGAGGACTTTGGGGACACTTGGTGGGCTGCATAGCACGTCCAAGTGGCTAGGTTTCAGGCAAGCACATCATGAAATATCCAATAAAAATGAGACACAAATTAAAGATTTTCAAATATTACACTTTTGCCCCAAATTTTACCATTTTCTTTCATTTTGGTCCTTGGCTTCCCTTGGAAGCTTAGGCTGGTAATGGATCACGAATTTAGGCCTCATTTTTTTCACACTTGGGTCTGAAAATAACATGGGCCAACCCAACCTGCACAACACAAATTAAAAAGGCTAAAAAGATAAAAGGGTTTATTACAATTTGGCCCCGACTTACTTAATTTCTTTACATTTTCATCCTTAGGCTTTCAAACATCTTACAAATTTTATTTTTACTTCCCATAACCATTTTTTTTAGCTTTGAAAACTATTTTTGATCATCCAATTTTTTTTTTGAATTAATTTACTATAATTTTGACTCATTTTCTCACTTTTTCACTTTACCGGATACAGAAATTCAATGAATTTCTACATGAAATATCTTAAAATCTATTCTTAGGTTTCTAAGGATATTTTTACTATTGTACTAATCTAGGGTCATTACAAGCTCTCCCCTCCTTAAAAAAAAATTCGTCCTCGAATTTTCTTTGGATAAGGTATAAACTTAATACTGACTAAAGAGTGGTTATAAGAAGAAAACTTACCAAATATATGGGGATATTTTTCACTCATTTCCTTTTCTAGTTCCCAGGTTGCCCCTTGGACTCCATGTCTATCCCACATTACTTTCACCATGGGGACTTCTTTAGATCTTAATTTTCGTATTTGCCAATCAACGATCCGTACCGGTTGTTCTTCATATGTTAGCTTTCGATCCAGTTCCACCGGTATTTCTTTCAATACATGGGATTCATCTGGGAGATATTTTCGCAACATAGATATATGAAAAACTGGATGTATTCCCTTCATATGATCTGGCAATTCCAATTGATAAGCCACCTTTCCGATTCGACGTGTGATCCGATAAGGCCCTACAAACCTGGGTGCCAATTTTCCCTTTTTATCGAATCGCATGACTCCTTTCATAGGGGTAACTTTTAAAAACACTTGTTCCCCTTCTTGAAATTCCAGCTCTCTCCTTCTGTTGTCTGCATAAGACTTACACCTATCCTGAGCTGCTCGTAGCTTTTCTCGAATAAACTGAACTTTACGAATAGCATCTTCAACAAGGTTTGGACCAATCATTTTTACTTCTCCTGGCTCAAACCATCCAATGGGTGATCGACATTTTCTACCATACAATGCCTCAAATGGAGCCATCTGTATACTCGCATGATAGCTATTGTTATATGCAAACTCCATTAATGGCAGATACTTATCCCAACTTCCTTCAAATTCTATTGTGCAAGCCCTGAGCATATCTTCTAATGTCTGAATTGTTCTCTCAGATTGCCCATCAGTTTGTGGATGGAATGCTGTACTAAATCGCAATTGAGTGCCTAGCATTTCTTGAAATGACCGATAGAATCGCAATGTGAATTGTGACCCACGATCCGAGATAATCACAAGCGGTACTCCATGCAACGGAACAATTTTATCCATATAGAGTTGAGCATATTGTGATGCAGTATAAGTTGTCTTCACTAGTACGAAGTGGGCAGACTTAGTTAAACGATCAATGATTACCCAGATGGAATCATATCCTTTGTTGGTTCATGGTAATCCGGTCATGAAGTCCATAGTAACACTCTCCCATTTCCATTCAGGGATATAAATGTGTTGGTAGAGACCTGCCGGGCGTTGGTGCTCTGCTTTCACTTGCTGACAAGTTAAACACCTCATTATATATTCCCGCACATCTCGTTTCATTCCATCCCACTGATATACAGCTTTCAGATCCTGATACATTTTCATTGCACCAGGATGCATTGTGTAGGATGATTCATGAGCTCGCCGCAACACTTCCCTTCTTAAAGCAGTAGGTACCCATAGACGATTTTCATATCTTATCACTCCATCATCATTCATTCTTAGTTTGTTATTTTTTTCCATTTTGACCTTATCTTTCAACTGCTCATATTGTGGGTCCTCCTTTTGACTTGCCTTAATTTGGTCCACCATGGTAGAATGCACCATAATGCAGGCTAGAGTTTTGTTCACATCACCACCCCTTTGTTCACCCTTGCTTTTCAGCATTTTTCGACTTAAAGCATCAGCTACCACGTTGGCTTTACCCGGATGATACTGGATAGAGCAGTCATAATCACTTATGAATTCCATCCATCTTCTTTGTCTCATATTCAACTCCTTTTGATCAAAAATATATTTCAAGCTTTTATGATCTGTATAAATCTCGCAAGTGGCTCCGTACAAATAATGTCTCCATATTTTCAAAGCAAACACCACAGTAGCCATTTCTAGATCATGAGTAGGATAGTTAACTTCATGTTTCTTTAATTGACGAGATGCGTACGCTATTACCTTTCCTTGTTGCATCAACATGCATCCCAAACCTACTCTAGAAGCATCACAGTATACTATATATTTTCCTACACCATCAGGCAAAGCTAATACCGGAGCTGAGGTAAGTTGCTCTTTCAGTACTCGAAAACTCCTTTCGCAGTCATCATCCCATTTGAATTTGACTCCTTTACGTGTCAATCTAGTTAAGGGAGCTGCGATTTTTGAGAAATCCTTGACAAATCTCCTATAATATCCAGCCAAACCAAGAAAACTACGAATCTCTGTTATTGATGATGGTTGTGGCCATTTAAGTACCGCTTCAATCTTCTGAGTATCTACTTGTATTCCTTCTTGCGATACCACGTGGCCTAGAAAGTGTACCTCCTTCATCCAGAATTCACATTTCGAGAACTTAGCATAAAGCTTATGCTCTCGTAACGTTTGCAAAGTTATCTCTAGATGCTGTGCATGTTCTCCTTCATTCTTGGAGTAAATCAAAATATCATCAATAAATACTACAATGAACTTATCCAAGAAAGGTTTGAAAACACGATTCATCAAGTCCATGAATGCTGCAGGAGCATTTGTCAAGCCAAACGACATCACCAGAAATTCGTAATGTCCGTAGCGGATTCGAAATGCCGTCTTCGGAACATCTTCTTTCCATATCTTCAGCTGATGATACCCGGAGCGTAAATCAATCTTTGAGAAATATTGGGAACCCTGCAGTTGATCGAACAGATCGTCGATTCTGGGTAAAGGATATTTATTCTTTATGGTGACTTTGTTTAACTGCCGGTAGTCAATACACAGTCGCAGCGATCCATCTTTCTTTTTCACGAACAACACCGGTGCTCCCCAAGGCGACATACTAGGACGTATGAAGCCTTTGTCTAATAAATCTTGCAATTGCTCCTTCAGTTCTTTTAATTCTGCTGGTGCCATCCTGTACGGTGCAATTGATATCGGGTCTATTCCAGGAATCGTCTCAATTACAAATTCTATTTCTCGATCTGGTGGTAATCCTGTCAAGTCTTTTGGGAAAACATATGGAAATTCCTTCACTACTGGGATTTGCTCCAATGCTCCTTCCTCCCTTTCCACTTCTATCACTGAAGCGACCCATGCCACATGTCCTTTATTAATCAGCTTTCGGACTTTCGTACATGACACAAAGGTTGGCAATCCAGGCTTCTTTTCACCTTGGAAAAATTGGACTACCCCTTCTTCTATTTGGTACGTGACTGTTTTATGATAACAATCAACACAGGCATGATATTTTGAGAGCCAGTCCATTCCTAATATCATGTCATAATCTACCATTTCTAATACGATCAGTTTTATAGCGGTCGAATGATTGTTTATTCTAATGTCGCAGCTATCAACACTAGATGTAGCTAGCATAACTTCTCCTACTAGTGTGTTCACCATCAAGGGTTCATCTAAAACACTAATTGATTTAAGAAATTTAGCTGCTAGATTGACAGATATGAACGAATGGGTAGCGCCTGGATCGAATAATACTTTTGCAGAAAAGGTTTCAATTAGGACCGTACCTGCAACTACCGCGTTTGAATCTTGAGCTTCCTGACGTGTTATGGCATACACTCGGGCTTGAGTCGTTGCAGGTTCTTTTCCCGTATTTCTTCTATTTGGTACTGTTGGTGGCCTCACAAAAGTAGTATTCTGAATAGGACGGAAATTAGGGTTTGCCGTGTTACTTCCCTGTGGCTTTGATGGACATTCAAGAGCTCGATGCCCCATTTGTCCACACCGAAAACATGAGCCACATGGCCCAATGTGACTAAGGCCGCAACGAGAGCATTGTGAAGGCCTATTGAATGGTATTGAATATACTTGACGGGGAGCATTGACACTAGCTTCAGACCTGCTTCCGGCTGGTTTTCGTTGAAGGCGCCGCTGGTTGCCCTTTCTCCAACTAGCCGGTGCAGTACTTCTTGGAATACTTGAAGTAATCACTGCCTTATCTGCACTCCTATTGCTTTCTGCTTGAAATGGAAAGGTTCGCCTCCCTCCTGAACTAGCTTCTCGATTCTGTCTTTCTGCTGCCCGAATTTCTGCTCTAATAGCTTGATTCAACGCTTGCTGGTAAGTAGTGATTGTCAGAAACATCTACCCGATCATAAAAATAATCACGAAGTCCGTACACAAATTGATTGACGCGAGCTTTCTCTATCGATACCAAATGTTCTACATATCGTGACAACCGAGTAAACTGAGCATCGTATTGGGCCACCGTCATTGACCCCTGAGTTAATTTCTCGAACTCTTGAGCCTTTGCCTCCCTAATACTTGGTGGTAAAAATCTATCGATAAATTCCTCCTGAAACCGCTTCCAAGTAATTGGCTCCTGAGCCGTAATAGTGGGTTCAATATTATGCACGTACCAAAAGTGTGCAACATCCTCCAACTGGTGGCCTACCAATTCTACCATCATGTTTTTGTCACATCCCAGCAGTTTACACACCCTTTCAATCTGATCCATAAACTGATACAGATCAGCTGTAGGGTCTGTGCCATCATACTTAGGAGGGCTTAGCTTTTGAAACTCATGCACTAATTGTAATCTCTCCCTTGGAGGCAATATTGGAACCTGTCTTTTAGGTGGAGATGCCGGAGGTGGAGCAATAGGATTCTGGGTTTGGTCCAGGAATTTATCTAGTGTTTGCTGTAACTTTACAGCCCAATCCGGGGCTGCAGGTTATTCCTGCTCAGTCTTTTCTGGATTTTCAATAGGTGCATTTACAGATGCCTCATTTTCTGACACTTCCGGATGTGCTCTGGTAGGTCGGCGAGGCATTGGAGGTTGTACTTTCCTTTTCCTAGGCATAGCTATCTAAAACAAATTTAATTAATGATTAATATTAAAATTAAAAGTATAAAATGTTACCTTGAAACATCATGGATCCGTAGCTGCTAACACTTACTTCTTCACATGCCTTTGACAACCCCAGAACTTACTCAGGTCACAATAGACTCTAAAGACTCATAAGCATTCAGGATCATGCTCTGATACCAACTTTGTCACGACCCAACATACTGTAGTCGTGACCGGCGTAAAGATACCCAATCAGCATTCCATACTGATAAGATACCCTTACTAGCCTCTAAAGACGACACAATATCGTATATACTTGCAAAAATAATATTAGGGCGCGCCGAAAGAAAATAGGTAATAAAGAGTTGAAATACCGAATAATATACATATAACAGTACAAAAATATTTACAGAGGTAAGTCTATCATAACTTTACATACAGAAAACCTAGTCATTTGACTCATTAACCCTATTTGCAACTCTAAATCACACGTTCCAAAGGGTTTTGTGGCATGTCTTCTGTAAGTGTTACCGCGCGTCCACGGATCCACGGTCATTATCTAAAAAGACAAATTAAAGAAAACACAGAATGAGTATAAACATACTCAGTGAGTAATAACCTATTATTGCCCCCCCTTTTGGTTCTCTCATTTAAGGTTGCTTTTCTAATTAAAAAGCCCAGATTTGGATATTACGTTATTTAAGAAATGGCATTAGTTGGTATGCAAAGTCACCTTATATCTTCGGTCCAACCTTATCCCCCGCCACCCTAGGCCCGAGGCCACCAACCTTTTCCCTCCACTACTTACCCCTCCTCTCCTTCTCTGCGAAGGATGTTTTCTCCCTCCCACATTTGTGTAAGTAAAATGAACAATTGTGGGACACCACATGCATCAACCACAATTTTTCCTCGAGGAATGAATCAAAATACCAACAATGCCATAAGTGTTTTATGCTTCATTTATCCTTCTATGCTCATTCTCATATCAAACCCCAAAGGATATTCATGTATACAATTAAATCATTCATATGTCATACACAAATTGTTCACTCAGCAAAGAACACGAGGGTGAACATGGGCCGTGTTCTACCCCGTGTTCAGAACATGGGGTACAACATGGGCCATGTTCTACCCCGTGTACATTACTGAATCAGCTTTCGACAAAGAACACGGGGTACAACATGGGCCGTGTTCTATCCCCGTGTACATTACTGATCTTCCAAAAACACTTCGCCAAAGAACACGGGGGTGAACATGGGCCGTGTTCTACCCCGTGTACATCACTGATCAACTTTCACAAAGAACACGGGGTACAACATGGGCCGTGTTCTACCCCGTGTACATTACTGATTTTCCAAAAAACACAATTTTCATGGCTAAACCTCCTTCTCCCCTTGGCTTCTCAAAAGGGAAGTTTCATACACACTTTTATACTCAAAATTTCATCTTCCTTAGGCTTTATAACTCATAAGAATCTTCCTAATTTCATCAATTTAGCTAAATTTCAAACAAATCATGCCAACCCACATAAGCACCATTATGCCTTTAAAGTCCTAGTGTATACATCATGGTTTCTTGTTGCTTTTACACCAAGCCAAAGTCATAGATCAACATAACAACATCTAAAACACCATTAGACATGTTCAAATCATCCAAAACTAATTATCTCAACAACTAACACAAATCATGTCTTAGAAATCATATTCCTCATGACCATCCAACATCAAGAGTTCATAAAGTGAATAACAAGCTATTACTCACCTTAAATCCTTACTTGCTTCTTCCTCCTTTCAAATATGAATTCTAAGGGAGAGGGAGAGGAATTCAAGAGGATAAAAATCAGATCTTAAAGTCAAGAGGAAGAAGAATTTCACAAGAGTATTAGGGGTATCAAAATCTACCTATTTAACTTGCCAATTTCTCTTGAATTCACTTTGTCTAGCTTCCCTTGTTACTTCTCTATGGGGTCACGAAATTTTGCTGGAGAGGAGCAGCAAATGTGCTGCAACCAAGCCTCTCTTACTTTATAAAAAAAAAACTTAAAGAAATTCTAAAAGAAAATCTCACAATTCAATCATTTCCAACATTAAATGTGCCTTGGATTTTGGGAGGACTTTGGGGACACTTGGTGGGCTGCATAGCACGTCCAAGTGGCTAGGTTTCAGGCAAGCACATCATGAAATATCCAATAAAAATGAGACACAAATTAAAGATTTTCAAATATTACACTTTTGCCCCAAATTTTACCATTTTCTTTCATTTTGGTCCTTGGCTTCCCTTGGAAGCTTGGGCTGGTAATGGATCACGAATTTGGGCCTCATTTTTTTCACACTTGGGCCTGAAAATAACATGGGCCAACCCAACCTGCACAACACAAATTAAAAAGGCTAAAAAGATAAAAGGGTTTATTACAATTTGGCCCCGACTTACTTAATTTCTTTACATTTTCATCCTTATGCTTTCAAACATCTTACAAATTTTATTTTTACTTCCCATAACCATTTTTTTTAGCTTTGAAAACTATTTTTGATCATCCAATTTTTTTTTTGAATTAATTTACTATAATTTTGACTCATTTTCTCACTTTTTCACTTTACCGGATACAGAAATTCAATGAATTTCTACATGAAATATCTTAAAATCTATTCTTAGGTTTCTAAGGATATTTTTACTATTGTACTAATCTAGGGTCATTACAGATACTTATACTGAGTATTGAATGAGGGCCATCGACCATATGATAAATGCTCCATAGGCTTCATTCACTATTTAAACCATATCATTTGGCATTGGCACCTTAATCATGTGGACTAAGGGTTTGTTGACTACCACTTTGACTTAATTATCAAGTAATAGTTGATGATGCATTTAATGGCCTACCAAAATCCACCTATCCATAACCTTTTCGCAAAGGTGGTCCTACCACTATTAATACATATTAAGCTCTACTTTGTACGATATGAACCCCAACCATAGGAAACTTCGATTCATGCATAGACATATATAAAAAAAATTTAGTGTTATGCGTGACATCTACCTAAGGTACAATATTTAAAATTTCTTCTATAATAATGGCCAATGTTTTCAATGCTAACATGTCCTTCTCATAATGATAAGAAAAGTTAGCAAACCCCATTAATTAAGAGTTCTATGAACTAGTCATAAGAGCCACTTGATCCATAAAAGTAATGGACCTATAGGCCAATTAGATAAGCATTGTATAACTTAAAGTTGTAATATGTTAACTAGCTACCCCTTCCTATAATATGCAAAGCATCTCCCTAATATTGCATAAGTTATTGCACTTGCAAATACTACATCTATGTTTATTGTAGCCTTGCCTCAAAGTTTGTATTGAGTTTTTATGTCACTTTATTGGTGACCCTTACTTTTAATTATGCCAAATCAGCTGCCAATTGTCCTATTGGATGGTACTTTGTTAGGTTAAAGATTTCTTTATAGCCAATACCATATTCAAAAGTATCAATATGGTCAGGATGCTTTTGAGTTAATAAAGTTATGATCAAGATATCATGCTTTTTAACCAATTGGAACTAATGTTAGGATGCATGTTGCATGAAAATATCTTGTAGCAATTAACAATGAATAGATAATTAGAACTAACTAAATTGAGATGGAAGTTTCAAAATTAAGCAACACATTTTGGTTCAAATTTCTCTCTATAATGACATGAGCCTTTTGGGCCTTATACTTCTTTTGCTTGTTTACTTTTCCCTGCTTCCATAACTTTGCATGAGAAATGAAAGATATCTCATTAGGCAACTTTACTTACTTTCCTTAACTTTAGCATGCTACTCAACTAATAAATCCTTCTCTAACTTCTTGTAGCATCCTCTATAAAGTCTATAAGGATATGTATTCTTTCTCCTAGTTGCACTTACTTAATGCCTATTAGCCAGAAGATGTAATAGTTCATAAGTACAATTGACACACAAATAAGACATTAAAATGAACTAGACTATAAAAGGTAAAAATTTTATCTTACAACACTTATCCTTGCATTATTTCTAGAATTTCTCCCATAATTCTTTATCAATGTAGTTTTATTGCTATATTGAGTTAATTTTTGTCATGGTCTTAAAATTGATGTATTCTTATCTCAAAGTTAACTTGAAATCCCTCTATAAGGTTACGACATGCAATAATATAATTCTATGCATTAACTTGTCATTTGGAATATCAAAAAATTTCTATAAAGAAAAAAAACATATAAAAGATCAAATTATATGTATCTTACAAATATAATTTTTCATATCCATAGCATAAATCTATCCAAATCAAGTGTATATACCAAGACCTCATCTTAAATGTTGTCATTTAATCTCAGGGGACTTTTTTCTAATGAGAAATAACTATTGATACTTTGGACCATACAATTACTTTAATAAAATAAACAAGTTGGTTGGTATTTTCTTTAGCCATTTGCCATTTCTTTTTAAACTTAGTAGGTAATCTTTAACCTTTAGGCCATGTTGGGGTAATACCCTTCAAAGTTGTGGGACCACTTGTGCTTCTTTTGGTAAAGGAAACTGTTTATTAAAAAAGAACCATTTTCTAGATTTAGCAAAAAAAAAAAAATTAGTGTCAATCATGTATATATAATAAAATTATAGTTAATATTACTTAATAATGAACAATATAGAAAATACAAGGTTAGTTCTCACAACAGCTGTGACACTAAATTACATGGCAAAACATATAACTTGCATGACAAGAAATTGAACTAAGATTACATCAATCATCATAGACCCCTCCACCAATTTACATAGCTATGGAGTAAACTGGAATTATTGAAATATATGAAAATTTTGATGCCCTAAAATGACACAATAGCATATAATGGTAAAGATAGTAAGTAGAAATGACAGGGACATTACCACCAAATAGAGTATACCATAACCATATATCTTAAGTGTGACTAAACTTTAAAAGCACCATTAAACATAATATATAATATAATCCTAGACTTAAAAATGAATGAGACTCTCATAATATCACTATACATATACATAAATATCTCAACTAGATAAAGCTAAATTTAATAACTTGATATTAAAAACTATAACAAAAATAAGAGAGGAAAACATATCTAAATAATTTGTTGATGACCAAATTGGCTATAAAACTAAATTTGAGTGTAGAAGAAATGTGGTAAAGGGGATGGAACTGATTAAAGAGGTTTTGATGGCAGATGTGATATCAAGGAAGTAGGTTTCATAAAGTAAAAATGATAAAAAATAGAGAAGCAAATGAAAGTTATGTAGAAAAAAAAATAATTACACATTAGTTTCTTATTAGAAAATAGGCATCTTAAATAAATGATGTCAAATTGATAGAAAATAAATGTATAAATTTAAGATGATATTTACAAAAATAATACTGAGTAATCAATTTCAATGTCAATTTTTTGAAAAATCAATATCTTAAGTTCTTTTGCCCTTTTAAATATAATAGTTTGCATTCACTTATAAAGTTGGTTATACATAAGATTGATGTCTTAATATCTATTTTATTTTGAAACATGTTGACCATAATAAAATGATGTTAATTTTTAATTTAAAGTTAAGTTCCTATGAAAATTTCAATAGTGCCAACATGTAACTATAGTTATTGGTTATTTTATAACTATTATTTTATTTATCCTAATAATTTAAAAAATATTATTACATTAAAATTGATGTTGATTTCTTATAACCAATGTCTATCGATTGTTGTAAAATTATAATTCTGTAGCAATGGGTATTTATAGTACCTTTCATACATAAACTATTTCTTATGTAAAATTAAACTTCACACCACATTAGGATATCATCAATTATTTCCAACCATGTAAAATTAATTGATAATTATAAAAAGAAAGTAGTTAAATCTCCTTTTGCCTCCCAGATCAACCTTATCCCCTAATAAACATCATTCTTGTCCTTCCATAGTTTGATTTATCTTTTTATAAATGGTTTCTTGGATTTGTTAATATTTACATCACATATCATTTTATCTCTATCCTTTCTCATTCATGCCAATATCACAATTTCATACTCAATTCATAAACATAATTACACATTTAAGCCATTAACATAATCCATTCAAGGATTTCATCATCAAAAGCATAATCAACAATAATAATATGTTCAATATATAAATATCAAAACCACATATGCATGTTATAACTTAAAACTCTAAAAAATAAACAAAATTAGGTATAGCAAGGGAATACTAAAGTATCTACTTAAGTATGGACATCCAAAAAGTAGCTCTAACAGCCATACTCAAGCATTTACTCTCTTATAGCCAATCTAAGAGCATCTATAGATGTTATACTTGAGATTATACTTGATTGTGGCCATCCAAAGTACTTATCTTTTAGAATACTTGAATTTATACTTAAATATGGGCAATAGAGAGCCACTTTAGTGCCATACTCGAATATGTACTCTAATATTAGCTTAAAAAATGTAGAAATTTTGTTATTTCACTATTTATTTGGTCCAAATTCATCAATGTAAACACATATAAACTTTGTACCTAGATTTCAAAAAGTAAAAACAACCATTTACACTTATTTTCAAGCTATAAACAATAACATTTTATTCTAAAAACATATCTTTGCAACATTTAATTATCAATTTTTTACTCCTTATCATTTTGTCTTCAATATTTAACAAATTAAATAAAATAAGTTAATTTAAGTATATTATTTACTTACTTGAGTAAGGGAAAGTTGGGGGAGTTAGAAAAGTATTTAGTTTTCCTAAAATAACATTAAATTAAAAAAAAATATTATACGATTCAATCCTTAACTTTCCTTATCCACATCAAAAGTTTAGAAAAAATGGTATATGAACTTTAATCTACTAGAATTATCTAAGTTATCTTGAAATTGTTAATGTTTCCCTTGAATTGACAGCCAAAAATTGAAGAAGAAATTATGTTATGGGAGTTATAAGATGATAAAAGGTAATTTAGTAATATGAGGATGATTAAAGGATAAAATAGGAAAAATGGTTCCTAACTTTTCTCTTTATACATTTACTTAATTCTAATTTCAAACTAACTTCAAGTCACTTTATCTTCTTCTATCTTTAACATATAATTCTATTTTTCAACATAAAATTCTCTTCCTATGCATAATCATAATATTGAATTAATTATGACATACACAAAAATACTAATAAAAAAGTAATAAAATATATCCTAATTTTCCAAGGGGTGTAATAATTATTTGACCCTTAGTTCTTAAGAAACTAACTAGATTGCTAATGAATCTATTAACTTTAAGGGCTTACCAAATAGGTGTGGATTGTTTTAATGCATTTCTAGCTTGGATTCCCAAGTTACTTCTTTCATTCCATGCCATTCCTATTAAACCTTTACCGAAGGTAATTCCTTGAATCTCAATTTTCGAATTAGGTGATCTAGGATGCACATGGTCATTTTTCATAGGACAACTTTGTGTCTAATTGCAATAGTTCATACTAGATCACATGGGATGTATTCAAATGTACTTTTAATGCATAAACATATAAAATATTGTATGAATGGCATCCAAATTATTTAATATCTTTAAATGATATGTGATTACTATAACTCATTTTGTAATAGGAAAAGGACAATAAAACAAGGTGTTAATTTACCTTTCTTGCCAAGATGCATATAGGAGAAACTTCTAGGAAGATTATGTTTCTTTCTAACTCTTTCTTCCTCTCATCCATATATGACTTATGATAAGCTTGCACTATTTGCAATTGGTCTTAGATAATTTAAACTATCTCAGATGTATCAATGAGTAGGTATAATCTAAGGAGTTTCACTTTTTCTAGTTCAAACTATCCCACAAGAGTTTTGCATTTTTGGCCATACAAAGCTACATAAGGATGTTGGGTTTCACATGTATCACATAACGCAATAGAAAAATAAATTTTCAAAAATAATATATATGTGAAACCTTCCTACTACACA
Source organism: Sindora glabra (assembly GCA_020226215.1). Taxonomy (NCBI): domain Eukaryota; kingdom Viridiplantae; phylum Streptophyta; class Magnoliopsida; order Fabales; family Fabaceae; genus Sindora; species Sindora glabra. The sequence goes on along the minus strand of CM035227.1, from coordinate 85,986,630 downwards.
AGGACATAGATCAATATCATAAGGATTACTTTTTGGAGTGCAGTCCACAAATCACAAGCACAGTCAAGCGATCATGCCTCTATAGTATCCATATGGAGTGAATGACAAACTCTTAACCTCTTATGAATTTGCTAGGATCTGTTTCTCTTTTGCAAGGTTAAGATTTTTAGTGTGGTTTTTTTTATGTAATGCATGTTATCATCACCTTAAGTGATGCCTTCATGGTCTTATATATATATATATATATATATATATATATATATATATATATATATATATATATATATATATATATATATATATATGCCTCTTTCCTAGTCTTACTAGGAAACTGCCTCCTTCATCTTAATCCTATTCAACCCCTAATGCCTTATCTCTATCATGGTGAAAGTGAGAAGAGATATAGATTATAAATTAATTATCTAATATTACCTTAATATTAATGATTAAATATTATTAGATAATAACATTATCTCATAATATAATTATCTAATATCAAATGGCATAATTAACTTTTATATTAAATAATATCACATAATATACTATATATTATGTGAATATATATATTACTACTTTGATGATATATATGCACTAAATAACAAGCCCAATTAATAGGATTTTAGTGTAAATAAAACCCAACTAATTACTGTATTATTTTTACTCCTTTTGTGTGACCCTATAGGTTTTTACTACGTTGGTAATAACCCATCAATGTGTTGGGATCGGGAGCCATACAATCGTAGCAGAATTAACTGATCCCAGCCAATGAATCCATGCAAAATGTTAAATTAGAATAAAGGATTCATTCAATACATTAATGATGACTTTAGGACTCGGTCGTTGATCACCTCTTTAGCTTCCTTTGGGGCCGAAGATTCCGAGGTATCCACACGAACTCATAAATCACTGATGAACGTCTGCATGAACATCGGTTAGAATTGTTCTCTTTTTTCTCGTAGTGCTAGCTATGCCTCTTCAAGGATTTTTAGTCAAGGAGAGGTGTTAGGGTTTTTCTATGCTTGGGATATGTGAATAATTCTCTCATATTATTACCCAACAAGCCTATTTAAATAAGTGCATAGAAAATCCTAACTTATTGGGCTTTGCTCCATGTATAATTATAGACTTATTATTGGACCTTATAATTATAACATGAAATTCCCAAATATTAGGCCTAAACAATTTGGCCCATCAATTCTAAATCCACTAGGCTCTAAGTGTGCGATCCTACAGGCTCTCATCATATTGGCAATGATCATTAATCATATTAATGATCATAAATAATGAGCGGTGTCTAGCAACACATCATTATTATCTAAATAATGAGAAAGTCAGTGATTTGACCAAACCTTTAGACGTGATTATCATCTATATCCTTTTATCCTAAATATTTAGATTGAGCATGAGACATGGACCATGTCATTCCTGTATAGTCCAATCTTGAGGTTTCTTGATTTCTAAGTAAGCTGACTGAAGCAAATGTAATTGACATCCCATGTCAATTCATTTGAGCATGGCCATACATTTTTCTCAACTTTACTTAATCAAGGGGCCCACAGATATTACTCCTATTATATAGGAGGGATAAATTCCATCTTGATCACACAAATTCCTCTACATGATATGTGACATACCCAATAACTACCATCGCATTCACTTAACCATGAGTGATATAAAATAGTATCAAAATATGAAACTCACATGTACAGAGCCTTGGTAATCTCAGATCAAAGGACTATATTAATAATGATCATTAAGAATTACTCATAACACTCATATAATGATCCATATAGTGTTCTTAGGATGGGTCGGTCTAGTATACAAGTTCTTTAACTTGTACTCATGTGTAAACTTAATATCCTATATAAGTTACTACATATGCTAGTCTTAACATATCAAAGCAACCTAATTTACAATGATATATGACTAGGGACATTTAAGAATATAGTTATTCTAAGATTATTATCATAATTAAATATATTACACAGATAATATATATAAATATAATAATTGGAATTGCCATTAAAATAATACAATTCAAATTTATAATCATCAGTATAATTGGTTTAGGGCATATACACTAACACAATGGATCATAGATAATAAGTAGTATTTAACAATATATCACTATTACTTAAGTAGTAAGAGTTCCTGTGATTTGACATTCACTTAATATGTGAATAACACTTTGCAAAATAGTTTCTTTTGTAATGATATCCAAATCAAACTAAAGGCATAAAGTGTATTATCCTCATTAATGTTCAATCCACATGTCTTGATAGTAGACTAACTTAAACAAATGATCAATATCACATATTGATCCATTTAAGTACGACCATACATTTCTTAGTCTCACTCAATTAAGGAACCCAAGGATATCACTCCTTCTATATAAAAGGAACAAAATCCTATCTACATCACTTATATCCTTTTGCATGATTTGTGATACACCCAATCAACACCCTATACATCATTATGATTAAAGGTGATACAAAACGGTATCAAAGTATGTAACCCTTTATGCAGAGAATTGTAGTGACTTTAAGTTAAAGGACTATTTACACTATAGTCACATGAGAATAACTAATTACACTTGTCAATCTATATAGTATTCTTACAATGGGTCAATGTAATATATCTATTTACTAATAATGTACTAATGTATTGACTTGATATCACATATTCATGATTCATAATTATTAGTCACCATACATGCTAATTTTTACATACTAGTGTTATTCCTTTTGCAATAATATTTGACTAGGGACATTTAAGGAATAGTAAAATTATTCCATGAACAATTATTATATTAAGTTATAAATTGCACAAAATGAAATAAAATATAATAATTACATTACCTAAAATAAAATATAATATATTATGCATTATTATAATCATCTTATGATTAGTTCCAAGGATTCACATACCAACAAATGAACCATTTTGATAATAGATTAATAATCATTGTTGTATGCATAGTCATTTAGGAGTGAATATTTTTTTCCAATCACCTTTAAACTTTCAAGTACAAGCTCAAAGCATGTTTTCTAGGATTTGAATGGTATGCTTTAATTGTCCTTTTGTTTAGAGATAAATAGATGTGCTAAAATATGTTTAAGTCCCCAAAGCTTGCTAGAAGATTAGCAAAAGTTACCTAAAAACTATGTGCCTTAATCTAAAATGATGGAAAGTGAAATTCTATGCAATGACATTATTGTATCCAAATAAACCTATGTGCGCAAAATAAGTGATTTTAATGAATGAAAATTGAGTTATGTTAGTTAATTAGCTAACAATCACCCAAATTAAATCAAACCTTTTTTATTTGAGATAAACTTATTAAGAATTCCATGATTGCATTTCCCATTTCTCTTCCAACAAGTTAAGGATTTGTTGCAAACTAATGGATATTTGATGCTCTATTTTCACTTGTTGGCATGTAAGACACTTCAACATATAATCAAGTACATCTCCCTTCATATTTCTCCACCATAAAATCTTCCATAAGTCATGATGCATTTTAACTGCACCAATATGTATGGTATAACATAAACAATGAGAGTGGTGTTAGAACTCACTCCTTTCATCTAATGGAACCTAAAGTTAGCTTTGATATCTAATTAAGCCATTTTCATCAATAGTTAAATATTTATTCTGATTTGATATTGTTTTATTTCTCAAAGATGAATACTGTGAATTTTATTTTTGAGATTCTTTGATTCTTTCTATTTATACAAATCAAATTACTACTTTCATAATAATTACAATTTGATATTGAACTTAGAAACTAGTTAAGGCTCTTAACAATGCATTGCTCAATGTAAAAGCTATTACATTTACCTTGTCAAAGTGATAAAGAATAATGTAGTCATAATCTTTAACAAGTTCCATCCATCTTGTCACTTTAAGTTTAAGTCTTTTTGATAAAAAATGTATTTCAAGCTTTTGTGTTTGATGTAGATTTCACATGTGTCATCATATAAGTAATGCTTCCACATTTTCAAAGCAAAAACCACAATGGCCATTTTAAGGTCAAAGATAGGCTCGTTAAGCTCATGTCTTTTTAGTTACCATGATGCATATAGGATAACCTTTCCATTTTTGGATTAACACCTATCTTGTATTATAATAGATTATGAACTCTCTAGTGCTTAATGGAAGAGTTAAAATTGGAGCTAAAGTTAAATAAGTTTTCAACTATTGGAACCTACTTTTGCAATTGTCAAACAATTCAAACTTAAATCATTTTTGAGTAAAGTTAGTTAAAAGAGTTGTTATTTTGGAAAAATCTTTTACAAATCACTAATAGTAGCTCATCATCCTAAGAAAATTTTGAATCTCTAACATTATTATAAGCCTTAAGTAAGTCTAAATTTCTTCAATTTCTTAAAAATCTACTTAGATACCATTTTAGGATATGACATGTCTGAAGAACTTCACATTGGTTAACTAGAATTCACATTTGGAAAATTTAATGCACAATTAGTTTTCTTGCAAGATTTATAAGATATATTATATTGTAATTGTATTGCATTTTTATTGTATTTTTTCAAGATTTTCACATTTTATTTATTTTGATATTTCAATTTGATATTAAGTTACTAACTAATTAATGATATTGAATTAATATATAGTAAAAAAATAGAAAAAGATTTTCTTCACTCTTAGGGTATATCGAGATGTCATTAAAGAAGATAATTATAACCTTATATAACAAAGGTTTGAAAATTCTATTCATAAGATCATGAAATGCTATTGGGGCATTAGTTAACTCAAAAAACATGACTAAATATTCATAATGGCCATAATAAGTTATGAACACTATCTTTAGAATGTCTTCCTTTGAATATTCAGCTGATGATATCCAAATCAGAAGTTAATTTTTGAAAAACATTTTTATTCTTGTACCTAATCAAATAAATCATCAATTCAAAGCAAAAGATATTTATTTTTTATTGTCACCTTATTTAGTTACTAGTTGTCTATAATCATAAAGTTCCATCCTTTTTTTGAATAATAACACTGGAGCTCCCCCATATGGATGAATTATGACAAATGAACCCCTTGTTAATCAATTATGATAGTTAATTCTTAGGTTCTCTCAACTTGGTTATACCTATTTGATACATATGGAAATTAGTTCTGTGTTAAAGGTTACTTTAATGTTGGAATTGATTTCTCAATTAAGAGGTGATCCTAACAACTCTTTTGGAAATACATGTAGAAATTCTCAATAATTGGAACATCATTAATGTTTACAAAAGGTTTATTCAAATTGTGAATTACTTCTAGATATGTTCCACATCCATTCCTGATTAGCTTCTAAGCTTTGATACTAGAAATTATTCTAGCAATTTTAGTATTCTTCTCTATAAAATACAATAAAGAGTGCTTCTTCTACAATAAAGGCTACTATTTCATTAAAATAATCTATTTATGCATGGCAAGTAGATAACCAATCCATTCCCAAAATAATATCATAATCCATCATTTCTAATAGGATTAAATCAATAGGCATTAATCAACTATGCACATGTATAAGATAGGCATTTACAAACAAAGTGGTTGTCAAGGTTTTATCTAGTAAAGTAACTACTAATAAAGGGTTTTACAATTTATCAAGGGATTTTGGTATTAAAGAAGTAAATTTTACAAAAATGAAGGAGTATGTAGCTCCTAGATCAAACAACACACAAGTTTACAAGTTACCAATTAGGAGAGTACTTATAATAACATCATTAAACACTTGTGCTTCTTGTTTTGTCAAAGTCAAAATGATAGCTTAGTTTCTTGCTACACTTTATCCTTTGTTTCTTCCACTAATACTTAGTTCTAGAGTTATCTAAGGTCTCACTAGAATTATTAGTAATGCCATTAGTGCACTTTGTTAGGGTGTTAGTGTTGGGAATTCGGATTATCACATGCAGCGGAATTTCAAAAATTTGATCCGAATTCTACCTAGGATCCATGGAAAAAGCATAAGTCAATGATTAGGATTTTACCTATTGGGAACTCATGTTTTTACTGATCAAAACTTAAGAGCGGATGAATCAAATGCCGGCCGGAAGGTACAACGTCTTTACGGTATCCACACGGAGTGAACAACGACCTCACCCTCCACGAATCTGCTAGGATGCATTTTTCTTTCTAAGAATTAGGATTGGATGTTTTCTGAGTGATTTAGGGTTTGTATGGAAGCTTTGGGCATGATTATTAAGTGCTGCCCTCAAGTCCCCTTTTATAGAATTTAGGCAAGTCATAATCCTAGTCCAACTAGGATAATGCTTCCAAAATCCTAATCATACTTAACAACTCATCTTATCCTTATCTTAGAGATAATGGCGAGAGATAAGACTTATCTATTAATTATCTAATATTAAATAATGATATTATCTCATAATATAAATATCTTAATATTAGATAATTGCATATAGTTATCAAATATCAAAATAATATTATCTCATAATATATTTATCTAATATCTGATAAGATAATTATTTGATATTACTTTAATATCAAATAATATCACATAATATATATATATATATATATATATAATGTGAATTTATTATTCTTAATAATATATATGCACGAAAATAAGTCCAATTAATTATTGTCTTATTCCTACTCCTTTTATGTGACCCTGTAGGTTCTTATTACGTTGACAATGACTTATTATTGAGTCATAGACAGTGAACGGTATCTAGCAATACATCACTGCCACTCAAGTAGTAAGAATGTCTGTGATTCGACATCCACCTAATACATGATCAATGTTTTACATCATAACCCTTTTGTAATAATATCCAAATTGAACTTGAGGTATGGAATGTGTCATCCTCGTCAATGTTCAATTTATATTTCTTGATGCTGAGTAGACTTAAAATAAATTATTAATATCACATATTAATTCAATTGAGCATGGCCATGCATTTCTAAGTTTCACTCAATCAAGGGGCCCAAAGATATTTCTCTTTTATACAAGAGTAACAAAATCCCATCTACATCACTCACTTCCCTCTGCATGATTTATGACACACCCAATTAATGCTCTACTCATCATCCTGATTAAAGGTGACATAGGACAATATTAAAGTGAGTAATTACTCATGTAGGAAACCGTAGTGACTTCAGGTCAAAGGTTCGTGTGTATTTGTGATTATATGAGAATAACTTATGACACGTCTATCCATGCAATATTCTCATAGTGGGTCAGTCCAGTACATCGTTCACTAGCAATGTACTCATGTATTGACTTGATATCATATATTCATGATTCGTAATCATCAGTCACTATACATGCTAGTCTCGATGTATTGTTATTATCCTTTTTGTAATAATACTTGACTAGGGGCATTTTAGGAATAGCGAAGCTATTCCAAGGATAATTATTATATTAAGTTATAAATTGCGCATAAAATTATAAAAACAAAATATAATAATTAAATTGCCTAAAATAAAATATAATACATTATGTATAACTTCAATCATCCATATGATTGGTTCTAGGACACACACCAACAATCTCCCACTTGGACTAGAGCCAATCACTCATGTATCTAATACCAAGTGACAAAGTATGACTATCATGCTTTTTCTGCGCTAAAGGCTTTGTCAGTGGGTCGGCGATATTATTATTAGTTGGTACTTTGCATATCTTCACATCTCCTCTATCGATGATTTCTCGAATGAGATGGAAGCGCCTAAGTATATGTTTGGATCGCTGGTGAGATCTGGGTTCCTTGGCTTGTGCAGTGGCTCCATTGTTGTCACAATAGAGATCCACTGGGTTTGCAATGCTAGGAACAATGCCAAGTTCAGTAATGAACTTTTTGATCCAAACAGCCTCTTTTGACGCATCAGATGCAGCAATATACTCAGCCTTTGTAGTAGAGTCGGCCATTGTTTCCTGCTTTGAACTCTTCCAGCACACAGCACCACCATTTAGACTAAATACATAACCTGACTGCGATCTAAAGTCATCCTTGTCGGATTGGAAACTGGCATCAGTGTAACCTTTTATAACAAGTTCTTCCTCTCCTCCATATATTAAGAATGAATCCTTAGTCCTTCTTAAGTACTTAAGGATATTCTTAACGACAGTCCAGTGAGGTTCACCTGGATTTGACTGGTACCTGCTCGTCATGCTTAAAGCATACGAGACATCAGGACGAGTACATATCATTACATACATGATAGATCTAATTGCTGATCCATATGGTATCTTATTCATGCAGTCCTTTTCATCTTGTGTTAAAGGACACTGAGCTTTGGACAAATTTATGCCATGTGACATAGGCAAAAATTCTCTTTTAGATTCTTGCATGTTAAACTGTTTTAACACTTTATCTATGTATATACTCTGACTTAGGCCAAGCAATTTTCTTGATCTATCTCTATAGATCTTAATACCTAGTATATAGGCAGCTTCACCTAAGTCTTTCATTGAGAAACAATTCCCTAACCAAGTCTTTACTATTTGCAGTGTAGGGATATCATTTTCGATAAGTAGTATGTCATCCACATACAATACAAGGAAAATAATTGTGCTCCCACTAATCGTTTTGTAAACACAAGATTCATCTTCATTTTTGATGAAACCAAATTATTTGATTGCCTCATCAAAACAAAGATTCCAACTCCGTGAAGCTTGCTTTAATCCATAAATGGATCGTTGTAGCTTACATACCTTTCCAGTAGTTTCAGGAATAACAAAACCCTCGGGCTGTGTCATGTACACATCCTCGAGGAGCTTTCCATTAAGAAAAGCAGTTTTGACATCCATCTGCTAAATTTCGTAATCATAAAAAGCTGCAATAGCAAGCAAAATTCGGATGGATTTAAGCATGGCAACTGGGGAATAGGTCTCATCATAGTCTATACCATGAACTTGCCTATAACCTTTTGCGACTAATCATCCCTTAAAGGTTTGCACATTACCATCCATGTCGGTTTTCTTCTTGAAAACCCATTTGCACCTAATGGGTTTTACCTCTTCAGGTGGATCAACCAAAGTCCATACTTGGTTAGTATACATGGAATCCATCTCAGATTTCATGGTCTCAAGCCACTTCTCAGAGTCTGGCCCTCTTATAGCTTCTTGGTAAGTTGTAGGCTCATCTTGATCCATGAGCAAAACATTGCCATTTTGAGTTACAAGAAATCCATATCTCTCGGGCTCATGGCGTATCCTACCAGACTTACGTGGGCCTTGTGTTACTTGAGCTAGTTCCTGACCCACAACATCTTGTGGTCTTTTTTCAGGCTCTATTATAGGTTCAGTGTTACTTTGTGAGTTTTGCATTTCTTCGATTTCTACTTTTCTCCCACAGTTTTTCTTAAAGATAAATTCTCTTTCCAGAAAAACACCAGTTCATGTGACAAACACTTTGCCTTCACTAGGATTATAGAAATAGTATCCTTTAGTTTCCTTAGGATACCCTACAAAGTAGCACTTGTCCGATTTGGGTCCAAGCTTATCAGAAACTTGACATTTTACATAAGTTTCGCAACCCTAAATCTTCATAAAAGATAAGCTGGGACGTTTCCCAGTCCATATCTCATATGGAGTCTTTTGAACCGTTTTAGAGGGAACACGGTTGAGCGTAAAAGCAGCTGTCTCTAGAGAATGCCCCCAAAAGGAAATTGGAAGATCTATATGACTCATCATAGATCGTACCATGTCTAACAAGGTACGATTCCTCCTTTCTGAAATGCCATTCCATTGTGGCATTCCAGGTGGAGTGAGTTGTGATACTATACCACACTCTTTTAGATAGTCATTGATACGTAAAATATTTACATACTTATTTTCCCTTGTATGATGCATTTTTGGATGTTATTTTGTTAAATTAAATAAATTTAGTTGCATTTGGTGAATGGATCTTGAATTTGAGATGAAAACAAATATTTTAGATAATGTTGTAATCCGACACTGTTTCAAGTTTTAGGCCATATCTGGAGTTCTGGATGTCCGATTGGGCTGTTCTTTATATGGATGGAAAGCTAAGAAGAAGCCCTAAAACTTTCATGTTTTAAGAAAAGCCCAGTTCGGGACCTAAGGATCTCAAATTCTGCTTGGAAGATGAAACAGTGATTCTGACGGAATCTGACATATGGCTACTAATCTAATCACAACTTGAGCTAGATATGTCCAAATTAGGAGTTCTTTATATGCAAATTGAATAGAAGATCCAGCCCTACAACTCCTATGTTGACATAAAGATGTAAATCAGCCATTTCGGTGGTCAAAAGTTGCCAACAAAGTGAAACAAATTGTGCTGCGAAAATCAAAAATGTTGGCTGCGTGTGATTGGTAGCAACTTGTCAAATTGGATGGCTTGTAGCTGGTTCATTCACCTATAAATAGGTAGAAGTAGAGAGCATTCAGCCATTCCAAGCATTGAATCATTCATTCATGCATCTTAGATAGTAGTTTAGTTTATGCAATTTTTAGTTCTTGTTTGCCTCCTACATGGAAGGCTAGGTTCTCCTCCTACATGGATGGTTCTACCTCCTAATGGATGGATAGTATTTTCGTTTTTATGCATTTGTAATTATATCCTTATGTTCTCCTCCTACATGGACGGTTCTACCTCCTAATGGATGGATAGTATTTCTATTTTCATGCATTTGTAATTATAATTTTGTGTTCATGAATGTGATGATGTTTTTATTCTATGTTTGTGTTTAATTTCATTATGTTCTAATTTTTCATCTTCCTAGGGTGATGACGTAACTTGATAATAATGGATTGAATTCTAATCTATTGAAACTAATTTCGTTTTTATTTCCTAGATTGAGTTTTAATTAATACTCTTAATGCTTTCAATTGATTGGCCACCTTTTGAATGAACTCAATATGCGTGTTGAGACCGGAAGGAGATACATGTGTGTGGAACCTATAATTAAAACCGTAAATTACATATGAAATAGGAATATATTCATATGGTTTATGTAGTTTTAATGAGTTCCATAAATCCTAATGCATGATTAGTTGTTGCAGTTCACATAGGAATATAGTGAATTCCAATTAATTATAGAATTACTTGACCTTGGAAGAGGCTAGTAATTAATTTAGGGAAACTCGACTATCAATTAAGGGAATTAAAATTGGATTAGTGTAGATAGATGATTCAATCCAAAGTTGTTAAGTGAAGTCTGATCCCTAGGTCTTTTATTCATATTATCTTTACTCCACTGCATTCATATTTACTTTAAATATTTTCTGCATACATCTTTATTTTAATTGCTTTAAATCCAACTTATCGATTTGCCAAATAGTATTAAGATTATTAATTTTGGTACTTAGTGAAACAATCCTCGTGGGAACGATACTCACTCATCACTTTATTACTTGTTTACGACAGTGTACACTTGCACTAATTGATAAACCATTTTACACGTAACAAGTTTTTGGCGCCGTTGCCGGGGATTGTTATCATTAATATCAATACCAAGTAATCTTAATCCTAATTTGATTTTTATTTTACATTTTCTTCTTTCTTTGGTGTTTCTTTTCTCTTTTCAGGTTTGTCCTAGTGTATGACCAGATCAAAAGTTGCTGAGCCACTACTATTTGATTTTGAGATCGAGAGAACTTGTCGAAGGAATCGAAAGATACAGAAGCAGTCAATTGTAGATCAAGGTGAAACAATGGCAGATATGAGAGAAGAACAAGACACCAAAGCACTCCGTGACTATGCCACACCAACAGTCATGGATATCATTTCTGGAATTAGGAGACCACCTGTACCAGCCAACAACTTTGAGATCAAGCCAGCCATAATTCAAATGATGCAAGCAAACCAGTTTGGAGGTTCTCCAATAGAAGATCCAAATGCACATATAGCCAGCTTTCTGGAAATCTGTGATACATTCAAGCATAATGGCGTTTCTGATGATGCCATAAGGTTGCGACTCTTCCCTTTCTCACTTAGGGATAAGGCTAAAAGCTGGTTACACTCTTTACCAGTGGGGAGCATCACTACATGGAACATATTGGCACAAAAATTCCTAGCAAAATTCTTTCCTCCAGCTAAAACTGCAAAAATGAGGAATGAAATTGCTTCATTCACCCAACATGACATGGAAAGCCTTTATGAAGCATGGGAAAGATACAAGGAGCTGCTAAGAAGATGTCCTCATCATGGGCTACCAGATTGGCTACAGTTGCAGACTTTCTATAATGGATTGTCTAATGCTACTAGAACACTTGTAGATGCTGCAGCTGGTGGATCATTAATGGGAAAAAGCATCGAAGCTGCTATGGAACTGTTGGAAGAAATGGCAGCAAATGCTTACCAATGGCCTTCTGAACGCAGCACTTCAAAGAAAGCACTTGGAGTCCATGAGCTAGACATTCTAACCACTTTGTCTTCTCAAGTTACCTCTTTATCCAAGCAAGTGAGTTCATTAACAGCTCAAGCAAATGCAATCAGAACTCCTGTAGATGCTTGTGATTTATGTGGAGGCCCTCACATGAGCACACAATGCCAAGAAGGAAATCCATTCATTCCTTCTCAACTTGAACAAGCCAACTATGTGGGGAATCAAAATCGTCAAAATGATCCTTTCTCAAACACATACAATCCAGGATGGAGAAACCACCCTAATCTAGGGTGGAGGAGTAATCAGAATGTGTTCAAACCTCAAGGGAATTATCAACAGCAAATTCAGCAATCACCACCACAACCAAAGGCAAATTTAGAAGAAGCATTGGCTCAACTAACCATGAATACTTCCCAATTCATGGCCAGAACAGAAGCTACACTCAAGAATCATGAAACAATCATGCAAACTCAAGCAACCTCAATCAAAAATCTGGAGGTGCAAATGGGCCAAATTGCAAGTATGCTGAATTCCAGACAACCAGGCACTTTACCCAGTGACACCGAAAGAAATCCTAGAGAGCAAGTAATGGCTGTTTCATTAAGGAGTGGGAAGCAGTTAAATGAGCCAGAACCAAGGAAGAAAAATGAAGAAGCTCAGAAAGAAGATGAGGTGATTCCAGGAAGAATGACTTTTCCAGATAATCCTCCACCATATATTCCACCAGTTCCATTTCCTCAAAGATTGGTGAAAGCTAAGCTAGAAGAATTTCTGGAGGTGTTTAAGAAGTTGCATATTAACATCCCATTTGCTGAAGCTTTAGCCCAAATGCCCAGTTATGCGAAATTTATGAAAGAGATTTTATCAAAGAAACGCAAACTGGAAGATTTTGAAACTGTAGCCTTAACTGAAGAGTGCAGTGCAATTCTCCAAAAGAAACTACCGCCAAAGCTTAAAGATCCTGGGAGTTTCTGCATACCCTGTACCATTGGAGAGTGTGAATTTGAAAAAGCCTTATGTGACCTTGGTGCAAGTGTGAATTTGATGCCATTATCCGTCTACAAGAAGTTGGGATTGGGAGAAGTAAAACCAACTACCGTGTCACTGCAGCTAGCAGATCGTTCAATAAAGCATCCACGTGGAATCCTTGAGGATGTGCTAGTAAAAGTTGATAAATTCATCTTCCCAGTGGATTTCATAGTGCTTGACATGGAAGAAGACCAAGAAATTCCTATTATTCTTGGGAGACCATTTCTTGCAACTGGACGAGCTCTAATTGATGTGCAGAAGGGAAAGCTAACTTTACAGGTTCAAAATGATCAAGTATCTTTCAATATTTTTAAAGCTTTTCCATATGAAGATAATATCTGTTATAGAGTAGACACATTGACCAATTGCATGAAAGATGTAATGCATAAAACCTGCATAGAAGAGCCATTAGTGGTAGGAATGGTTGATGCATCAAAGTCTACTGATTCTAAAATCCTGAAGCAGATTAATTGCCTTGAGGTAAACCACGGGCAAAGATTGAAAGAATACAATAACGGTGCATTCAAGACCATCAAAACTGTCATCACGCTCGAGGAGCCAGCTGGTAAGTATAAAAGAAAAAGAAAAAGAAAAAAGAAAAGAGAATAAAGCAATAGGTTAGGATTTTGTCTAGCTAAAGACGTTAAAGAAGGGCGGCTGCTTGGGAGGCAACCCAAGATTTCTTTCTCTTCTCATTTCTTTTCTTATTTAAGCACACATCGCACAGCATTTTTCACTCACAATTCCAGCTTTCATCATTTTCATCATGGAGGAATGCCTTGTAAAGCTTAAGAGCAGATTCCCTACTCTTCCTAAAGATGTGCTCAGGAAAATCTACAACTGTCGACTTGAAAGAATGAGGGCATTTAAGCGTTTGGGTCTTCCCGAGGACATACGTTGGATTATTGAAGCTAAGGTACGTTTAGCAGGTGAGTTTCATGAATCATTTGTTAGACGTATGCCAGGTATGGGAAGAAGTTCTTACTCTAAAAAGAGAAGAGCTAAAAGAATGAGAGTCTGTCATAAGTGTGCAAGGTGGAACTGTAATAGGCTCTGTAGGAGTAAAGGAATGATTTCAGTAAATCGAGAGGACAAAATCCGATTCATAAAGGATGGACTGAGTAAAGAGTCATTGGATAATATTATTCAGACTCTTGAGACGCATCCTAGCGGAGATGTTCATGTTGTTCTTCTTGATTTAATGAACTTATTCCATACAGAAAAGGAACGCTACAGTCTTGGGGATCTGACTGTAAAAGACCCTGTTTGCCAGTTTATAAGAAAATTGGATGGGAAGCAAATCCTCGGCTCATAGAAGCCGTTTAAGCCGTTACTGAACGAAAAATCAGAGGAAGATGTGAGCCACAATCACAACTACTGTACATATGTTTGTCTGCTTTACGTTTCCTTTATCTTTTTATCTTTACAGCTGCTTTTTAACTTTTCGTACATTTATCTTCTTTTTAAGTTTACCTTTTCAGCATCTTTTTGACTTTCTTTACATTCCGTATTTTACTTTGTTCAGGCCATTATTACACTTGTCAGTTTTGTACAGTATTTTTCTGATATTATCTGATTTGCGTGATCTCTTTGTTTCTGCTTTTGTATTATAAGAATACATTTCAGCAATCACACTTTGCAAAATGTCTGAGAGCGAGAGTAAAGAGGAGGAAGAGATCGAAAAACCATCAAAATGTGGACTTAAATCTATCTGTGTTTTTGGTGAATCTTTTGCTGAAAAGAATGTAGAATTTCTGCTAGCAGCAACTGAACTTGGTCATGCATTAGCTGCTAGAAAGATTGCCTGTGTGTATGGAGGAGGGCTTCATAGCTTAAAAGGAAGTGCAGTAATTTCTGCCAACACTGGAGGAAGCAAAATACTGAGTATCCTTGTGAATGGTTTAGATGATAAGAAATACGCCATCGGTAAAACAGTAAAGGTTTCAAACTTGCCTCAACGTATAGGATGCATGCTTTACACTGCTCAAGCCTTTATTGCTTTACCTGGTGGTTTAGAAGCATTAGATGGAATTTCCAGCATTGCATATTGGATTAACTTGAACTTTCATCAGAAGCCAGTAGGTTTATTGAATGTTAATGGTTTTTATGATAGTTTGCTATCTTTTTTTAGATCAAGCTGTGGAACAGGGATTCATACCCCAAGCGACTCGTCGTGCCATAATGTCTGCCTCAACTGCTGATCAGCTGATTGACCAATTGCAAAACTATACACCTAAACCAGATCCATCAGTGAAAAAGAAAGATTGGCAATCTCCAACCAGCAGTCAGAAGCATGAGCCCGACACCACTCTCCGGTTGTAACTTTCTTTACTCTTGGTTTTACTCCCAAAATTTCTTTTATGTGTGCGTTGTTTATGCATTTCCTTTTAATAAGTCCTTTTTGCTACTCTGTTGAAGACATTGGGGACAATGTCTACATTAAGTGTGGGGGGGATTACAACAAAAAAAAAAAATTTGTTTTTATTTTCGTAGGTTTTTTTGGTAGTAGAACCATGAGATTCATTATAAAAAAAAAGGGGGGATGGCCGAGTAAAGAGCTTTTTACTCTTGATACGCATCAAAAAAAAATTATTAAAAATATATATATATATATATATATATTTTCCTGCTTATTAGGTTCTTTTCAATAATTTTAAAAGATTTCATAGCATGATTGAACAACTTTCTTACTTCCTAGGATTGATAGATTTTGCAATGGATTTTGAGTTGGATTGAGTTGGAAACCTCTAACCGTGAGATTTTGAGCCTATTTGTTGAATCAATATTATATTTCTTGCGTGTGATATTCACCTGTTAAGTTGTCACTCTAGAACTTGCATGAAATCTGGTTGAGATTACAATTTACATGCATACTCAGATATGATAAAGGCATTTTTTTTTCTCAGTTTGAACTAAATAGCCAACCCTGCAGTTTTACCATTGATAAACCCCTTTGAGCCTGATTAACCGTTTCTTTACTTTAACCTATTAATATGTCATTTAATGAAATATCAATTGTCTTTACTTAACCCTAGGGATTAGTAGAGCATTTGAATTTTTGAAAAATGGGTTTTTGACAAAGTGTGGGGGAATATGTATTATTAACTTCAAAGTTGCAAGGGTTTTTATTCAAAAAAAAAAAAAAAAAAAAAAAGAAAAGAGAAAAACTAAATAAAAAAAAAAAGAGAAAAAGAGAGAAATTGATGAGAATCGTGGGCTGCTATGTTAAGATAAAATTTAGAGATTACCCATGTTTTAATTGCTCTATTAATTTCTCTCCTTACTTCAGCCTTTCATATCCCTGTTTTATCTTTCCTTTGCCTTGGCCTCATTACAACCCTTAATAAGACCTTTTGATTTGAAGTGTGCATGTAAATCAGGTAGTGGAGATTGAGAATTTATGCAAGCCTATGGTAGTGCAATCTTTAATAGGATGAATTTGAGTGAAACACTTGCCAATAAACATTTGAGAGAGGAAGAGTTCCAGTGATTATATCAATCTGATTCAATCCTTCTCAAATGAAGTTGCAATTTCATTTTGATTTTATATGTCAAGATTTGTTGATTCATGAATGCTATGATATCTTTGTACTTTAATTATCTTTCTTATGTTTTTCTAACTATCTCATGGGTAGATTAGTACTAACATTAGCATTAGTATTAGTTTTCTTTTATTTTGTGTTTGTCCGAGGACGTCCAAAAGCTAAGTGTGGGGGAATTTGATACGTAAAATATTTACATACTTATTTTCCCTTGTATGATGCATTTTTGGATGTTATTTTGTTAAATTAAATAAATTTAGTTGCATTTGGTGAATGGATCTTGAATTTGAGATGAAAACAAATATTTTAGATAATGTTGTAATCCGACACTGTTTCAAGTTTTAGGCCATATCTGGAGTTCTGGATGTCCGATTGGGCTGTTCTTTATATGGATGGAAAGCTAAGAAGAAGCCCTAAAACTTTCATGTTTTAAGAAAAGCCCAGTTCGGGACCTAAGGATCTCAAATTCTGCTTGGAAGATGAAACAGTGATTCTGACGGAATCTGACATATGGCTACTAATCTAATCACAACTTGAGCTAGATATGTCCAAATTAGGAGTTCTTTATATGCAAATTGAATAGAAGATCCAGCCCTACAACTCCTATGTTGACATAAAGATGTAAATCAGCCATTTCGGTGGTCAAAAGTTGCCAACAAAGTGAAACAAATTGTGCTGCGAAAATCAAAAATGTTGGCTGCGTGTGATTGGTAGCAACTTGTCAAATTGGATGGCTTGTAGCTGGTTCATTCACCTATAAATAGGTAGAAGTAGAGAGCATTCAGCCATTCCAAGCATTGAATCATTCATTCATGCATCTTAGATAGTAGTTTAGTTTATGCAATTTTTAGTTCTTGTTTGCCTCCTACATGGAAGGCTAGGTTCTCCTCCTACATGGATGGTTCTACCTCCTAATGGATGGATAGTATTTTCGTTTTTATGCATTTGTAATTATATCCTTATGTTCTCCTCCTACATGGACGGTTCTACCTCCTAATGGATGGATAGTATTTCTATTTTCATGCATTTGTAATTATAATTTTGTGTTCATGAATGTGATGATGTTTTTATTCTATGTTTGTGTTTAATTTCATTATGTTCTAATTTTTCATCTTCCTAGGGTGATGACGTAACTTGATAATAATGGATTGAATTCTAATCTATTGAAACTAATTTCGTTTTTATTTCCTAGATTGAGTTTTAATTAATACTCTTAATGCTTTCAATTGATTGGCCACCTTTTGAATGAACTCAATATGCGTGTTGAGACCGGAAGGAGATACATGTGTGTGGAACCTATAATTAAAACCGTAAATTACATATGAAATAGGAATATATTCATATGGTTTATGTAGTTTTAATGAGTTCCATAAATCCTAATGCATGATTAGTTGTTGCAGTTCACATAGGAATATAGTGAATTCCAATTAATTATAGAATTACTTGACCTTGGAAGAGGCTAGTAATTAATTTAGGGAAACTCGACTATCAATTAAGGGAATTAAAATTGGATTAGTGTAGATAGATGATTCAATCCAAAGTTGTTAAGTGAAGTCTGATCCCTAGGTCTTTTATTCATATTATCTTTACTCCACTGCATTCATATTTACTTTAAATATTTTCTGCATACATCTTTATTTTAATTGCTTTAAATCCAACTTATCGATTTGCCAAATAGTATTAAGATTATTAATTTTGGTACTTAGTGAAACAATCCTCGTGGGAACGATACTCACTCATCACTTTATTACTTGTTTACGACAGTGTACACTTGCACTAATTGATAAACCATTTTACACGTAACAGTCATCAAATTCTTGGCTTAAGTATTCTCCACCTCGATCTGATCGAAGTGTTTTAATACTTTTACCAAGTTAGTTTTGCACTTCATTCTTGAATTCCTTTAACTTTTCAAAAGATTTTGATTTGTGTTTCATAAGATACACATATCCATATCTACTGAAATCATCAATAAATGTAATGAAGTACTGGAAACCTCCTTTAGCAGGTGAACTAATAGGCCCACATACATTAGTATGTATGAGACTTAATAGATCATTAGCCCTTTCACTGTGTCCAGTGAATGGTGTTTTAGTCATTTTTCGTAGCAAACAAGATTCGCATATTTCATATGATTCAAAATCAAATGAATCCAAGAATCCATCCTTATGAAGCTTGGATATGCACTTCTTATTTATATGGCCCAAACGACAATGCCAGAGATAGGTTAGATTTAAATCATTTGATTTAAATCGCTTAGTATTTATGTTATAGACAGGCATTTCAAGATCAAGAATATAGAGCCCATTGAACATTTGTGCACTGCAGTAAAACATTTCATTTAAATAAACTGAACAACTTTTTTCCTTTATTATAAATGAAAAACCTTTCTTATCCAAACAAGAAACAAAAATAATATTCCAGCTGATAGCAGGCACAAAATAACAATCCTCTAATTCTATTACTAAACCAGAAGGTAAAGATAAATAATATGTCCCTACAACTAGCGCAACAACTCTTGCTCCATTGCCAACTCGTAGGTCCACTTCGCCTTTAGCTAGAGTCCTACTCCTTTGTAGTTCCTGCACATTTGTACAAATGTGAGAACCGCATCCGATATCTAATACCCAAGATGTAGAAGTTGAAACATTAATTTCTATAACATAGATACTTGAAGCAGAAGTCTCACTTCCCTTCTTCTTTTTCAGATCTTCTAGATAGACCTTGCAGTTTCTTTTCCAATGTCCGGTTTGACCGCAATGGAAGCATGTCCCTTCCTTAGCCACACCCCTTTTTGGTTTAAGTGCAGAGGATTTAGACTTGGGCTTGCCTTTGGATTTGGAATCCTTCTTGTTATTGCCCTTGCCCTTTCCTTTTCCTTTGCCCTTTTGAACCATCATTATGGTATTAGGCTTAGTCTTTTACAAATTTTGTTCAGCAGTTCTTAACATGCTTAACAATTCTGGCAGTGGTTTGTTAATTTCATTCATGTTGTAATTCATGATAAATTGACCATAACTCTGTGGCAACGATTGCAAAATTAAGTCAGTGACCAACTTTTGACCTAGTGGAGCACCTAATCTCTCAAGGTTCTCAACATACCCAATCATTTTGAGTACATGAGGCCCAACAGGGTTTCCTTCTGCTAGTTTGCACTGAAACAAAGCTTTTGTCACCTCAAACCTCTCATGCCGAGCTTGGGCTTCATAAAGCTTCTTAAGATGCTCAAGCATGTCATAAACTTCTATGTTCTCATGTTGCTTCTGAAGCTCAGAGTCCATGGTAGCCAACATGAGACAACCAACATCTAATGCGTCATCATGATGCTTCTTATAAGCATCCTTTTGAGCTCGAGGGGCAGTAGCTTCAGATTCTTGAGGAACAGGTTCCTCTAGGACATACATTTTGCGCTCATGTTTGAGGACTATCCTCAAATTCCTGTACTAGTCCAGGAAGTTTATCCCATTCAATTTGTCCTTCTCAAGGACCGATCGCAGTGATAAGTTATTTGATGTATTAGCCATTGGTTATCTACGACAGAAATATGCAAAGTAAGTATTAAATTTTAAAACATTTAATAAGGTCTTTTATTAAATGTACCTCCCACTATTTCATTCAAATTAATAGCCCTCACTATTAATTCGGAAAGTCATATAGTTTAAGCTTTCTAGTGGGCCAAGATCCATATTTCACCAAGCCTTAAGTTAGCTTTGGCTAATCACTTAAAACTTAGTTATTTAGGTAAGCAACACTTGCCAATTGTATCATATACAACTCTTGGATAATTGGGTGAACAACACTTGTTCTAGTCCATCTTATAAACTAAAGCTCAACTCTATGCCTCTAGGTCTCAATCTTATTGAGATATCCTAGTTAAGTTGGACCTAATATTTGACATTCGGATATCACTATTATCCAGTCGCATCTCACCAAGATAAACGAGGCACTTTGCTTTGACAAACCTGCCTTATGTCGATCGAGGCCTTGATGAATGCCAAACATTGGAAGGCATCATTAATTATTACTGACTTAATATTTTAGATAAGGGATTTTAACTTAATTATTATCAGATCTCACCATAACTAGCATATTTATTCATGCAATATATCTAGCATATCTCATATATCATATAAAGTAAATGAATAAAATAGACTACTGTATATCATATATCATGCAATGAATAGAACTATCACATAGTAAGAACACATTCTATCACATGATAAATGCATGCTCATCAATATCATCACATAATAAAGAAATCAAAATGTCACATAGTATGACCCCAAAATTCTATTTTCTAATGACATTCCTAACTAACTCCTTAGCTTCTTCTTGTCCCATAGCTCCTTAGTTTCTCCTTGTTCCAAGCCAAGAATACTCCATTACAATTACAATTTTACAACAAAAACCCCGAGTTACATTTAGGGGAATTGAGATGAGAAGAGAATATACATTAGAGAAATAGAGGAAGACACGACACGCAGGTCGTATTTTAAAATCCATCCATTAAAAACTCCAAGGGCCATACTATGCAACACATTCATGCATCATATGTAATAATTGCTAAGAAATATATGTAACCAAGATAAGCAGGATGATTGACATATATATTTGATAACATTATCATCATAAAAGTCATGTTTTAAAATAGCGCCTTAAGAACAAAAACAATTTTTGAATGCTACGCAGAGTTAGCACGGCGGTCCCGCTATATCTGATATTCAAATTTTAATTCATTTTGCCAACAATTGACACACCCCAAGTCAAACAATTCGACTATATGATTGACATTCAAATCATAGACCAGATTAAATTAACGAATTTAAACAAGTCTTTACGGATTTAGGATTAATCACATTAATTCTGTGCTGACTAGGTTATATACTATTAAATGCAGAGAACATCACATATTCAGAACAAATTCATGGGTTTATCATTTGAAAAACTCATAATTACGCATAAAATAAACTTGAATATGAAGTAGAAAAATGCATGATCATATTCATACAATTAATCTCATTAATTGATAATCAGATTCAAAATTCAGATCATATATATCATATATATATTTACAAAATCAGAATCATACACGAGTTTGCATATATCTCATATATATCTAGTTTAGATAGAAACTAATTTGATATTAATTTATCACATAAATATTCATCAAAACGTGTAACTTCTGATTTAAACCGAAATAGATTTGATATGTATTTATCATATAAATATTCATCAAAAGATGGTAAAACACATAATCAGAACTATATATTTTGCAAGAAGCTCTGATACCACTGTTGGGAATTCAGATTATCACATGCAGCGAAATTTCAAAAATTTGATCCGAATTCTACCTAGGATCCATGCAAAAAGCATAAAGTCAATGATTAGGGTTTTACCTATTGGGCACTCGTGTTTTTACTGATCAAAACTTAAGAGCGGATGAGTCAAATATCGGCCGGAAGGTACAACATCTCTACGGTATCCACACGGAGTGAACAACGACCTCTCACCCTCCACGAATCTGCTAGGATGCGTTTTTCTCTCTAAGAATTAGGATTGGATGTTTTCTGAGTGATTTAGGGTTTGTATGGAAGCTTTGGGCGTGATTATTAAGTGCTGCCCTCAAGTCCCCTTTTATAGAATTTAGGCAAGTCATAATCCTAGTCCAACTAGGATAATGCTTTCAAAATTCTAATCACACTTAACAACTCATCTTATCATTATCCTAGAGATAATGGGGAGAGATAAGACTTATCTATTAATTATTTAATATTAAATAATAATATTATCTCATAATATAAATATCTTAATATTAGATAATTGCATATAGTTATCAAATATCAAAATAATATTATCTCATAATATATTTATCTAATATCTGATAAGATAATTATTTGATATTACTTTAATATCAAATAATATCACATAATATATATATATATAACGTAAATTTATTATTCTTAATAATATATATGCACGAAAATAAGTCCAATTTAATTGGATATTAATATAATTAAAGTCCAATTAATTATTGTCTTATTCCTACTCCTTTTGTGTGACCCTGTAGGTTCTTACTACGTTGACAATGACTTATTATTGAGCCATAGATAGTGAGCGATATCTAGTAATACATCACTGCCACTCAAGTAGTAAGAATGTCTGTGATTCGACATCCACCTAATACATGATTAACGTTTTACATCATAACCCTTTTGTAATAATATCCAAATTGAACTAGAGGCATGGAATGTGTCATCCTCGTCAATGTTCAATTTATATTTCTTGATGCTGAGTAGACTTAAAATAAATGATTAATATCACATATTAATTCAATTGAGCATGGCCATGCATTTCTAAGTCTCACTCAATCAAGGGGCCCAAGGATATTTCTCTTTTATACAAGAGTAACAAAATCTCATCTACATCACTCACTTCCCTCTACATGATTTATGACACACCCAATTAATGCTCTACTCGTCATCCTGATTAAAGGTGACATAGGACAATATTAAAGTGAGTAATTCCTCATGTAGGAAACTGTACTGACTTCAGGTCAAAGGTTCGTGTGTATTTGTGATTATATGAGAATAACTTATGACACGTCTATCCATGCAATATTCTCATAGTGGGTCAGTCCAGTACATCGTTAACTAGCAATGTACTCATGTATTGACTTGATATCATATATTCATGATTCGTAATCATTAGTCACTATACATGCTAGTCTCGATGTATTATTACTATCTTTTTTGTAATAATACTTGACTAGGAGCATTTTAGAAATAGCGAAGCTATTCCAAGGATAATTATTATATTAAGTTATAAATTGCGCATAAAATTATAAAAACAAAATATAATAATTAAATTGCCTAAAATAAAACATAATACATTGTGTATAACTTCAATCATCCATATGATTGGTTCTAGGACACACACCAACAGTTAGGTTGTTAACATTATAATTAGAAAGGTTTCCAGGGCATTCCTTTCTTTATGGCTTAGTTGTCCACATTGGTAACACATGATATTATTTTGATTATAGAGTCTCTAGTTCCTATTTCCATAATAAACATACCAAGGTGGCTTTTCTCAATAGCTACTTCTCTTTTGTCCCCTTTTAAAGTTTATATGGGGAACTAGGATGAAATTATGAGTTTTTTTTTATCTCTTCCTCTAGGAAGTCCATTGAAGGTACCTCTAAGATATGTTAGGCTTGAGAAAGATTGACTTCTTCCATTAAAAGGAATATTAAGAGGAAGCATTCCCCTTACACTTGCTAAAAAATTAGGTCCTTTTAACTTAATCTGCTTTCTTCCTCCAAATTGTGCTTTTGGCATTTTTTTATGTTATTTCTTTAGGTAACATGGATAAAATGCTTTCTTCCTCCATTTTTTATTTCTTTAATTCGGTATTCAACTTAAAATGCTTGATTAATTGCTTTATATTAGGTTATGGTTTCAATAACATGGATAACATTGAAGTAATGAACCCATAACCCATGTATGAATTTTTGCACCTTAGCTCGTTCAATTAGAATTAAATAACCTATATAACAAGAAAGGTGGGTAAGTTTAGCATCATATTCATTGATGGATAAAAATCCATGCTTTAGGTATTCAAATTCTCTCATTCTAG
This sequence comes from Sindora glabra, assembly GCA_020226215.1. Taxonomy (NCBI): domain Eukaryota; kingdom Viridiplantae; phylum Streptophyta; class Magnoliopsida; order Fabales; family Fabaceae; genus Sindora; species Sindora glabra. Next base: position 85,962,094 of record CM035227.1, on the reverse strand, counting down.
TTTTCTCACACTAGATGGTAGGAAAGGATCAATGAAAAGTTCAAGAAATATTGCCTATGTCAAGGATGCTAAAATTGTGCCTTTATCTTTTATAATACTAAAAAGCTAGTAGTGTAACACATTTTCCATCTTCTATCCTACTAGTTTGATTATCATTGGTTTAGAACATGAAACATCTTCCTATATTCTTATGTGAAAGTAAACTTGCACAACACATTATAACATGTTCAGTTATTTCAAACCATGTACAATTAATAGATAATTATGAAAGAAAGTAGTAAAATCTCTTTGTGTTTCTTGAGTTAATTTTATCCCTTCATAAATACAATTTTGTCCCTTTAGAGTCTACTTTATTCCCTACTAATGATTACTTAGATCTAGTACTATTCACATCTCATTTCATTTTATCTCCATCTTTTCTCATTCAAACTAAGAACAAAATTTTATATTTAAGTCATCAACACAATTACATATTCAACCCATAAAACAATTCCATTCAAGGATTTCATTATCAAAAACATAATTAACAACAATAATATGTTCAATATACAAATATTAGAACCATACATGCATACTATACTTTAAACTTTAGAAAAGAAACAAATTTGGGCATAATAAGGGACTAGTCAGGTATGTAATTGAGTATAGGCATTGAGAGAGCAACTTTGGGTTGCTTATTTGAGTATTTACTCACTTATAGCTAGTCCAATAGTATCTTTGGATGTTATGCTCAAGTATATACTTTCTTATAGTCATCCAAAAAGCTCCTTTTAGGGTATTTGAATATGTACTCAAGTGTGGGTAACTAAAGATTAGCTTAGCGCCATACTTGGGTATTACCTCTAGAAATGCAAGAGTTTCATAATTTCATTATTTATTTAGTCTAGACTCATTGATATAAACATAGATATACTCAATAACCCAAATTCTAACACAAAATAATCATTTACACTCATTTTCAAGTTATAAAGTACATTTATTCTAATACATAGCTTTACATCATTTATTATCAAATTTCCCACTCCTCATCATTTTAGCTTCAATATTCAACAAATCAAATAAACCAAGTTAATTTAAGTAAATTGTCTACTTACTTGTGCATGGAAAAGTTGAGGGAAAGTTAGAGGAGTAGTTGGTTTGTCCTAAACAACATTAAATTGAAGAAATCTAGATTATATACAATCTCTAATTTTCCTCATCCATAGAAAAAGCTTAGAAAAGATAGTGTATGAACTTTGATATACTAGAATTATTTGAGTTAGCTTGAAATTGTTGATGTTTGCCTTGAGTTGATTGTTTGGATCTTGTCATATTGAAGAAAAAGATGAAAAGAGATAGGAAGAGGAGAGAGTTGGTGATAGACAACCAAAACTTGAAAGAATAATTGAGTTGTAGGAGTTGTGAGGCAATCAAGGGTAGTTTGGTAATTTAAGTGTGACCGAAAGGTAAAATAGCAAAAATGGTTCTTGAATTTTTTTTTCATATACATCTACATAATTCTAATTTCACACTAACTTCAAGTCACTTTGTTTTCCTTTTATCCTTACCATATAATTCTATTTCTCAACATAAGATTCTCTCCTTATGCATAACCATAATATTTAATTAATTATCATATACACAAAAACACTGATAAAAAGACAACAAAATATATCCTAATTTTCTAAGAAGTGTAATAAACCATGTTAATGCGGTGAACTGTAGAAAATGACACCTAACTTTTTGTGTGATATGCAACCAAGATTTTGTGTTTTTCTTTATTTTTAGAAGGACATAAATTAATTATCATATTTAAAGAAAAAACTAAAAATAATATATATAAAATATGAGAAGAATGAATCATGATTATCAAATCTTGCATTAATGACTAGGATAGATTAAAACATAATTAAAAATCACATGATCATTTAAAAATATTATATGATCATTTAAAAAAAATTATATAATTTTATATTTTAATATAAGTTTTCCAATACTAGATCTAATGTTCACACACACATATCCCTTGATCTTTTATAGTGAGTGCTAGAGACACACTTGTCAAAATTGTCTTTATCTTTTTTATAAACATTAATAAATTGTCTAATAATGAAAACATTGCTCACTTCATGATTTAGATTAAAAACCACAAACATTATATCACAATATTAGTAATTAAATGATAATAGGACAAATTTTCATGAAGCTATCCTAAAATATTACATTTTTTGCAATTCAGGAACACAACTTCTGTGTGGAAGATCTTGTATTTGAAAATTTTTCAATGACCAATTTATGAAGAGATTGTATTATGACATTAAAGTTAGGATAAATAGAAAAGAACAAATATCAAAATAAATCATTAATTCAAGGATTAAAAGACAAAATCTTGAATGTCTCCATAAAATTAATCTTTCTATGTTACACTGGTCATATTAATTAGTGTTAATTGACGAAAAACACCCAGCTTTGTATCTAATGGGCAACCAAGATTTTGTATTTTTTATTTTTCTAGGAACGACATAAACATGATCATATTAAAAAATACATTAAAAATAGTGTATACAAATCCTTAATTTGAATTTTGATATTTTATTGTGATACTGATAAATTGACATAATTGCAGCAACACAATGCACCATTCCTAAATTTCCTCAGATTTTTTGAGGGAAAAAAATAGTGATTTTCTTCACTTCAGGATTTGTATAAATAGTGATTTTCTTCCCTTGTCTAAGCAATGGAATACATACAAAATCTTCCTTCATCTTTCATGTCACTAAAACCTTCAGAATTTTGGCAAGCTTTCCTTCTCATAGTATTATTTAGCCTAACTTTCATTATCAAATTGACAAAGTCAGAGAAACCCAGAATACAAAAACTCCCTCCAGGTCCAAAACCACAGCCTATTGTTGGCAATCTTCCTGCAATGCTTGCAAACAAGCCTGCATTCAGGTGGATACACACGATGAATGAAATGAACACCGAAATTGCATGCATCCAGCTAGGAAACGCCCATGTAATCCCCATCACGAGCCCGGATCTTGCACGTGAACTTTTGAAAAAACAAGATTCTATATTTGCATCAAGACCACTTAGCATGTCCACTAATGTCATCTCTTATGGCTACTTGATAACCATCCTTGCTTCATTTGGAGATCAATGGAAGAAAATGAAAAAAATCATCATAAGCGATTTGCTTTCTCCACAAAATCTTCAAGGGCTTTGTCACAAGAGGACCGGGGAGGTGGACAACTTCGTTCATTATGTGTACAATCATTCCAAAATGAACAAAGATGGGCTTGTGAATGTGAGAATAGCTGCTAGGCATTATAGTGGGAATGTGACAAGGAATTTGATCTTTAGCAGAAGGTATTTTGGAAAGATTAGGAAGGATTGGGGCCCTAATTTTGAAGAAACTGAGCATGTGGACGCCATTTTCGCATTGCTAAAGTACGTATGCGCCTTCTGTGTTTCAGATTTTCTGCCATGGTTGAGGGGTTTTGATTTGGATGGCCGTGAGAAAATCGTGAACAGGCCTAAAAGATGCCATTATGAAAGGGAAATAAAAATGGAATGATGGTAGGAAGAAGGGTGTAGAAGACTGGCTTGATATCCTCATCGCACTGAAAGGTGCCAATATGAAGCCATTACTGACATTAGAGGAAATAAAATCTCAAATCATAGTAATTTCCATTCCCCCTCTGTATATACTCACACATGCGTATATATTTAACTTGGAGTTGAACATATAGCAATTAATTAATCATGCATTTTGTTGTTAAATGATGCATGTTGATAAAAGGAATTACGCTGCCTTATTGCCTTAGTATAGGACATATATTAAAACATTGTATATAAGTGAACCATTAAAAGGAATTTAATAAAGTTGTTGGTACTACATATTGTTGCAAGCATTTTCATAGTTTTACTTGAGTGCATTTTCATAGTCTTACTTGGGTTATAGTCACCTATTTTTAGTTATTTTATGATAATAAGGTGCTTGAGTAATATGCTTCAGGACATTTTAATTATTTAATGTACTAAATAAAAGAGTTTTCTCTGTTGTTAACATATTATGTATACTTATCATGAATTGGGCTGCAATATCAAGTGGAGCAGTATTTTGGACAAAATAAATAAACAGTGGAGTACGAATGCCGGAGTCGTATATTTTATACAGTCTTTTCCATGCATGTTGATCATTTTCTAGTTGGGGGTAAACATCAAGTCATTTCCTATTTCTTTGATTTTTCCTATATTAATTAGCATAAAACAAAACGAACTTGAAATTGTAGATTGTAATTATGCATTTTAGTATCAATCATAATTTTTCAAATTGCAAAGACTTCTGTACTAAAATTTGAATGTTGATATGGACGGAAGGTATTATTTAATCACACAGTACATGGATGTCACACCAAATTAATATTTACTTACATGGCATTACTAAACCAAAATATAATAAATATACACTCGCTATACAAGATTACTTTAAATCAAATTCTTTTAGAAAGGTACAATGAGCAGAAATCTAAATTGTGGTCAACAGACACAATATTACATGTGATTTTATTGTTGTGTACCGTCCTCAACCCATAATTTTTCAAAATTTTACATTGCAATTGTTACATTTTTCTGTATTTATCTACAATTTTATTAATTACAATAAAATTGCAACCGCAATTTACACTAATAACATTATGATAACAAAGATATGGCCTCTTCAGTTTTTTTTCCCCTTTTCGCAGGAGTTGATGATTGCAACAATTGACAATCCATCAAATGCAGCAGAATGGGCAATGGCCAAAATGCTAAACAAGCTAGAGTTGCTTCAAAAAGCAACTGAAGAACTGGTCAAAGTGGTTGGCAACAAAAGACTAGTCCGAGAATCAGATCTTCTAAAATTGAACTACTACAAAGCTTGTGCGAGAGAACTCTTTCGCCTTCATCCCGTCATGGCCTTCAATCCGCCCCATATCGCGATGACGGATGCGGTTGTTTCCGGCTACTTCATCCTAAAAAGCAGCCATGCATTGCTTAGCAGGCCAGGACTCGTAGGAGACCCCAGAGTTTGGAATGACCCTATGGAGTTCAAGCCAGAATGGCATCTTAACAATGGTGGAGCTGAAGTCGTTTTGCCAGAACATGATTTGAACTTCATATCATTTAGCACCGGAAGGCGTGGCTTTCCAGGAATAACGCTTGGAAGTTCTATGACTGCTATGTTGTTTGCGAGGTTGATCCATGGATTTTCATGGAGTTTGGACATGTACCAATACATGCCTAACTTTGTAAGATGATGATTCTACTTAACAAGCCAATGCTATAAGAGGATTTTTAGGAAATTTCCAGCACAAAAATGATCTATTTTCCTAATCATACAATCTTGATCGAAGAGATCACCTAAACCCCAAATATGGCAATATTTCTAGCCAAGATTAGTATCCTCGTACATACAATAAAATTCAACCTCTTGGTCCTAAATTAGATATGTCATTAGAAGATCTTGTTAAGATTTTAGCTGCTATTATTGTCCAATTACAACAAGAAACCAGAAAGCATAATAATTCTAATAATTTTACTAGGAAACTAGAACAAGTATCAAGAATATAGAGAAACAAATAGGTCAACTTGTTACTTCAGTAAGCTGATTAAAAGCATAGAGTTCTAGTAGCAAACTTCCTTCACAAACTATTATCAATCCAAGCAACAAGAAAATTATAAGTCTTCAAAATGGCAAGTAAGTTAAGATCCATCTGCCTCATTAACTAGAAGACAAAGAGAACTAAAAGATGCAATCAAAAAAGAAATAGAACATGGTAAAAGTAAGATATATTCTATCCCTAAGCCCATACCTTCTACTAATTTTTCTATCCCTTTCCTTTTCCAAGAAGAGCTATTAAACTTGAGAAAATTGAAGATGAAAAATAGATTTTTGATACTTGTAGAAAAATAGAAGCTAAAATACCATTGTTAGATTTGATTAAATAGATTCCAAGCTATGCTAACTTTATAAAAAATGTGCATTTATAAGGTAAAATTAAAGGATGATAAAAAGTAAGCATAAGGGAGAATATGTTTGCCATCATTCAAAGGAAATTTACCTAGAAAATGCATGGATCAAGCACATTTATCCTTCCATATGTCATAGGAAAAACAAGAATTGATCATGTTATGTTCGATTTAGGAGCTTCAATTAATATCATACCTCTTGCTTTAAATTTAGGACCATTGAATCAAACAAGGGTGTTTGTGCAATTAATAAATAGATCTAACATTTATCCCTTGAATATTTTTAAGGATGCTTTTGTGTAGGTTAATGGATTGATTTTCCTAAGTAATTTTTACATTTTGCAGATGGAAAATAAGACATTAGAGGTTTTTTCCCTAATTATTCATGACTGGCCTTTTTTGCAAACAGCAAGACTTGTAATAAGTGATTAAGATAGAGCATTAACTAAGGAGTTTGATGGTATAACATCCAAGTTTGATATTTCTAAAGCTATACAACATTTTATTAATAGTTTTGTGCCTTTTCTTAACACTTTTGAGCCTTTACGGCATGATGTTCCTCATTTTAATATGTTTGATTTTGTTAGTTTTGTTTATGCTATTTTTTATCTTACTAGCTTTGATTTTGTTGTTTTTTATTTTTCCTCATATAATAAAATTTGAATTTTTTAAAGGAAAAGTAGTGCATTTTTAATAATCATTTGGTCATTTTGCTAATCATGTTAAATTTGTTATATAAGATGATTTTGTACTTTTAAGAAATAGTGATTTGAGAATAACATTTGGAGAAATTGTACTAGATGGTCCTAATTTGCAAAGGATCTCTTTGACAAATAACATAAAGGTTGGCACTATCAAGACAAAGAAGCTAGAAGCTTTTGATTTAAATGTTAGTTGAAGTGCAGAAGCCATGTCTAGCAAAAAATATTAAAGAAAGGCACTCCTTGAGAGACAACTCAAGCTTTTAAATTTGCTTTCTTTTTTCTTTTCTTTTATTTCACTTGTCCTTTATCTTTCTTAATGTTAATATGTTTTACATTGAGGATAATGCAAATTTTAAGTGTAAGGGAGAGAATGGTAGGATTTCTTTGTGTTTCATTTCAATTTTCTCATTTTTCCTTTTGCACTTTAATTTTTTTTGAAAACAAAATAAAAAAAATAAAAAAATATTTTTTACTTGTTTCTGAATCTTTTCAGCCATTTTCGACATTTTCCATGATAAAGATTTTGCATTGTTTGTAAGTAGGAAGACATTGAACTTGATAGTTTCATAACATGATTGAATGAAATTGTTTAACATTTTGAAATTAATTGATACAGTGATGGATTTTGAATTGGTAAATTGAATTTGGTAGCATTACTTTCCTTGTAAAATTTTGAGCCATGTATTGAGTATTTATGCTATTCTCTTTCCTTTTTTGTGTGTGATGTTTTTCCATGTTTTGTTTTTCTAGAACTTGCTTTAATTCTTTTTTTATATCACATTTGAACATAAATGCACATTCATTCTTTGTATAAACTAGTGCCAAATAGCCAACTTTAAATTTTTATCTTTGTTGAACTTTTTTTTGAACCTAATTTCCTTTTCTTTGATATTTAGCCTATTAGCATATTTTCTAATGAAATACAAGTGGCTTTATCTAACCTTAAGGATTAGTTTTTGAATAAATGTGGGGTGTGTGTACTATGAAAAGAAATATCTACTTTAATTCATGGTTTGGTTAAAAAAAAGAAGAAAATAAAGCAGAAATGAAAGAGAATGATGAAAAGAAAAATGGAAAAAAATTAAGAAGAAGAATAAAAAAAAGAATTAGGAAATAAAGGAAAAAGAAAGCAGTTGATGAGTATTTAGAATTATAATTTGGATTATTTTAAGTTATAGGTGTCCATGATTTGCCTATTTATGCATGTTTGAAATGCTTTATTAATTTCTTTAATTTTTTAACGTTTATATCTTCAATTTTAATTCCCTTTTCTCAAACCTAATTTTAGCCTTGAATAAATCTTTTTTTATTTATGTTGTACATGTGATTTAGGCAATGGAAATTAGTTGATAAACAAACTTATGATAAAACATTTTTATGAAATGAACTAAAGTAAACCACTTGCAATGAACACTTAAGAGATAGAGAGTGAATTACATGAGAATCTTACAATTTAATCTATCTTTTTAGAATAAAGTTATTATGTTAATCAATTTTAAGTTGGTTAAGATATTTGTTCATGATATATTATATCTTTTAACAGCCTTGATTGTTTCTTACTTTAAATTTTGTAATTTTGAAGTTATTTAAAAGCAAGTCTTTTGTTCTTTAGTTTTAAATATAGTTATACTTGCTTGAGATTGTGCAAAAGTTAAATGTGTAGGAATTTGATGTGCAAGATGATGTCTATATTACTTCTTTTTATTTTATGCCTTTTAGTATATTACATATGCTTAATTTAATAGAATTGACCTTGGCATGTAATTAAGTGATAATTTTCCAATGTTTTTGAAATGTTTAGTTAATACTAGATTCTTACACTGTTTTAAGATTTCAGCTACAACCTGAGTTCTAGATGTCTAAATTGAGTGATATTAACATTATTGAAAATCTAAGAAGTACTAAAACTTCTATGTTTTGGATGAAGTGCATTATGGATGTTTGGAAGGTCAAATTTAGTCATGAAGTTAAAGCTTTATTTCTATCCTAGATACCATAATTGTAATTTTTAGGCTATATTTGGAGTTTTGAGAGTCCAAGTAAGGTAAAACCAGTAGTCAAAGTTAAATAATATCTAACATAGAAACTTTATATTTGGAGTTTAGTGAAGCTATGCTGCTTTGGTGACCAAACTTGAGTTGAATTTGAATTATGAAGTTTTACTATAGTTCACCCCTATTTGTAATTTAACTTGTAAATCAACAATAGGCTTCTAATTTATACTAGGCTCTATTCTTTGTAAAACCTAAGAGACATATATACAAGGCCAATTAGGTTTTGTAGCCAAGGCAATTAGATTTAATAGGTTTCATACTTTTAAAGGTAGACATTCTCTTTAGACACTAAACACTCTTCTACTTGTTTTCTCTTACAACCTCCACAAATGGCTTATTCTTCTTGTTAGTTAAAGGGATTAATGCCTTAATAATGGTTTGGATTTTGAGTCTTTCATTATTGATTTAATTTACTCTTGATTCATCTATCTCTTACTTCTTTATTCTACTTTTGCTTTATGATTATTTTAGGTAATTAGCTAATTAGGCCTATTAGTTAATTACCTTTTATAATCTACATCTATATGATTGATTGTAATTAATTCTTATCTATAGGTTATTTGTTTTTTACCATAATTAGTAGCAATGAGGTGTTTAATTTTTACATGCAAAATTATAATCACCTAGGACAATTAAAGGATAAATCAATAGTTTCTTCCATGTAGGATTGTTGATTTAGTATTGGATATTTGTGAATTGATTGCTTTTGCAAGTTGATTCAAGATTGACATCAATCTTAAGTTGATTAGTATTTGGTGGTTAATTTGTAATATTAACTGGGGGTTATGCCAACATCCAAGTAATCCGTAGTTAATTAGTTGAAGTTAGAGTATTCTTGTTGATGTTAATAATCAATTTGTAATTGGAGTGTAAAATTCATTGAATTAAGCTTTTATATTCTATTTTAATACTATTTCATATGCTTTGAAAAATTACTTTTAAAACCCTTCTATTTTATATTTTGTTCCGTTAATTTGTATCTATTCCCATGGGTATGACTTGACTTTCTCCTTTGTTATGTTTTTAAGCAAGTTTGATATTTAATTTTGGTGTGAAACAACACATATCATGGATGCATGTTTTTATTAAATGCTTGTGCTATTCATTTATCTACTTGATGGCCTATTATCTATTCCTACTTGTATTATTGTTTTTATTGATATGGATAGCTTGATGATATATATATGAGCTTAGTTTGTGACCATATGGAAATATAGCATGAGAATGATAAATAATATGAAACATCAATGAAGGGCTTATATAATAATGATTACTTGACAAGTAATTACCCTAACCAAGGATATAAATGTAAATAATATGGGCAAGGAATAACAACACAGAAACCAATTATGTGCAAAAAGTAAGGTAGGTTGTAATAGTAACAATCACAATAATAACCCAATGAATAAGTTCAATGTCAAAATGTGAAGAAAGAAAATCCATTTAGGAAGGTGTGGATGATGTGGAAAAGATAATAAAAATTAATATCATGAAAAAAATAATTGGGACTCATAAAATAATAATCAGCATGGTATTAAGAATGCTACATGAAGAAATTAAGAAGAGGAAAGACCTTAAATAAAATCCTAGTGTAGTTTGTATGAGGTCTTACTTATTAAGTCTTTATGACTTACTCCATTATTGTTTAACATTTTTAGGCACCCATCATAGCAAATGAAGGATGCTCAAACAAGGCAAAATACTTTGGCTATCATAACAAGTCATTTGGTAGTAAACTAACCTATGGAAAAAGGTATTTAAGTTGGAGACAGGTACTAAAAAATGAAAATTTGATTTTCGGATTGGGTTGTTTTTATGATATAGGTCTTTTAGGTTAATTGACATGGTAAGCTTCTCATATATTCAAAAATGTCACCATGTTAATATATGCATCGATTTTGCAATTTAACTGATAATAAATGGTTGATGTTGTATCACAATTCTTTAGTAGTGATTCCAAATACAACCAAAAAACCCCCACAATTTTCCTCTAACTAGTACTATTTTTTTTCTCATTAACATTGTATGCGTTCTTCGCTTTTGATAATCTCACAAAAGAGCAAGTGCAAATTGTGTGTTTAATGGTAAGCTTCTTTATTCTATATCAAAATTCATGTTATATTATTTTGATGGGTAATTTAATGGTAAGTTCAACCTTTTAGGACATTATGTATTTTAACATTTGATTATCTTTTTTGCATCAAGATTCGTATTTTTTTTTAATTTATTCATTTTGAGATTAGAAAAATGACAATCCAATCATGAAAAATTCAATCTCCTAGAAAGTAGAACTTTTAAATTTACTCTTATTTGATTGTTTCTATTTTCAATATTGATCATTATTTAATTATTTCTAATTTCAACATTGGTCATTGCTTTTACTATAAGGAAAATATATAGAAAAACATGACAGAAAGATCAATGTAAATTTAGGATCGTTGGATTTTTTTATGCTAAATTTAAAAAATTAGAATTTAGCCCTGAAGTTATGCAAAATTTTAAATTAACTAAGTTACATAATTCACTCAGATTACAATTTTTATTTTATAATGTGATTTTTATGTTAGTTTTTTAAAATAAGAAGCATAATATTATTATATCTTAGCTTACTATATTTTTTAACATAATTTGTAACTTATTTCTAAAGTTTGACATAGTTAATTTAATTTTTGCTACTGTAAAGAAAAGTTAAAAAATATGTAAAAGAATACATGATAACGCAACACCAGTCAAATTGTGATACTTGTTTTTAAAGAATCCATAAAAAATTGCATAACTAAATAAAATTGCTAGTTAAATGGACCATAAGTGTTAATTTCATAATTTTACACAATTTAAGGCTTGATTCTTAAGTTGGTGATGCCAAATTCCAACCATTTTAATGTCTAAGTTTCTTCATTTTTTTTCTAAAGAAAATATTGACAAATGAATATATTATTGATTCCTTTAATTCGGGTAATTATACTCATAGTAATTATTGATTTCTTCTTTATATTAAAAACTTTGTTAGATTGCGTAAGCTTACTTGCATATAATATATAAATGTATATATATCTAGAAGCATGCTTCTAAGAAATATCTGATAAACATGAATGATGTTTAGAGAACATTGATAACAAGTGACTAGTACTACTGTAAACTGCAATGATAAGTATTTTTCTGCATATGCAAAGAATCCAAGGATGACTTTTAGTCTGTATTGCATTTTTACACCTACTATTTACGAAGCATATGCAGAAATAATATAGGTGCAATATAATTCAGGCTTTCTTCCAAACACCAGAAGATCATACTCATTTCATTAGACATAAAAAAGGCCAATAAAATGCAGTGTGATCCGATTTTCATGGAGAGTCCCAACCGCTCTTTTATATGTATAAAGTTTAGCCGCCAGAAGGAATGCTCCCAATTTGAGTACACTTAGCACTGTCATTAGCCAAAAGAAATAGTGGAGATGGCCGTAGTTTAAATTATCAGCTATCCATCCGGGCTTGCCATTCCCAGTACTCACTTTTGTGACAATAGTCACAAGCAAAGAGCTCACATATTGTCCAAGTGCCCCAGTGAGGAGTGACAAAGCAGAACACAAACTCCTCATTGCATCAGGTGCTTGCTCGTAAAAGAATTCCAGCTGTCCAATAAATGTGAATACTTCAGCACACCCTATGATAAAATACGGTGGAACTTGCCAAAAATGGACATTGGCATTTGCTTGAGCTCATAATAATTATGCCCCTTTACAATTCTCAATCTTACGACCTCCGAAGTTCCGGCATACACCATGGAGAATATTGATATGAAGAGGCCAATGCCCATCCGCTGGAGCTGTGTTACGCCATTTTGTGCCCCGTGAACCTTCTTGTAAATGGGACAATTATCCGGTCATAGATGGGGACCCAGAAGATGGACACTGATGGTGTCAAAGATGGAAGAGATGCCGCTGGTATTTGGAATTTTGATCTGCCAAAATGAGGATCCATGGTTTCACCTTGCAACACGAATAAGGTGCTCATCTGACTATATACAGTGGAAATGATGATACCGGGTTGCCCATACAGGAAGTAATCTCCCAACAGCTTTCAGCTCTTCCACTTGAGTCACAGTGCAAAGTCTCCATGGGCTTACTGAATCCTTCACAATATCCGACTCTTGTCGCACTGCTGCTTTGTCAAAGAATCTGCAAAAACATTATGTGGACATAACTAACCAGACCTTGCAAGTAACATGCTCTCGTCTCCTCCTGGCTTAGAAAATAGGCCGTTTGCTGTGTAAGATGCAATTTATTGAAGACTTGGAAGATCTTTTCCGATTTTCGAGAATTATGTCATCAGTAAAGCAATTGGAAATTTTAATGAACATATATTATCAATATTTCCTTTTAGGATTTAATTCTGATATCTTGATATTGTAACTGTTTCACTAAAAATGAGGAACATGACAGCACGCATCCAAATGACTAATACAATAATTTTGTTTGCCATGAAATCTCTGAGTTACTTTAATTATATTTAATGACGTAAGTCGTAACACTTCATTATTCTTTGTACTGTATCACTTATTGTTATAATAATGTATCAAACTTAACCTGTCACCAAGAAAGAAGAAAACTCCTTTTATTAGACAAGTATGTGACAAGTTCGTTGAATCATCAATACTAGCTACAGATCTGCCCTTTTTTTAAGAAAATCAGGCTTATAAACAATTGATAGAGTTAACAAGATTAAGCAACATGCTGTTGTCTTCTTCAAGCTTTATTTTAGACTATCAGGCTATCATTTGACATATTCATTGAAGATGTTGAATGTATACTTTCTGACATGGAACAATTCTGCTGTCAGAAGCGATACGATAACTAATGAATGCAAGATTGCTATTTTTCTCTTAATATTAAGGGTTTATGTCTCAAAAAAATCAAGCCTAAAATTCCATTTCTTGGGTTTTTAAACAATCAATTGGTAGGAAATAATTAGAAGAGATATTGGATCACCTCAGTCCTTTTGTGCGGTTAAGCTTGCGGCTTCCTTCAATGGCAGACTCCGTGTCAGCAATCTCATACAAAAGAGACTTGTCAACAGGTACTTGAAGTCTATACTTTCTTATGGAAGCCACTATCACCTGAGCAATGCGCGTGAAGGGGCTGCCTCCCGGTTTCTGGTTCCGATACAACTGAGTACCTGAAAAGAAACTCAGCAAAGCTATTGCCATGGCAGCTGCAGGAATGCCAAAGCCCAATCCCTAACCCACATTTTGTTGTATCCAAACAAGCAGAGAAGCAGCGATGAGAGCACCAATGTTTATAGAGAAATAGAACCAATTGAAGAAAGAGCTCTTGTGTTCTTTCTCAGCCTCATCTGCATCGTCGAATTGATCTGCTCCATATGACGAAACACAAGGCTTTATTCCACCAGTTCCCAGAGCTATGAGGTAAAGAGCCAAGAAGCACACTGCACTCTGTCCATCAGTTGCATGACAATTTTCTTCGTTACAGGGAGGTTTTATGCCAGGAGCAGACGCTGACAATGTTTAATAGTGTCATTCCCTGCTAACACAGACATGGATCTTTTGTTCATTGGCCAAGAAATGGAATTTAATATTATTTCTACGGGTCATTGAATCAACACCACAAGGGACCCAAACCTTGTGAGTTTTTCTTCATTTTATGTCATTTAGGGAAACGGAAACGTTAGTTGCACACAATGTGCTTTTGTACTAGCTATCTCTTGCATGTGCATAAAACTGCACTGTTTAATCAATCAGTAGCCAAACTGTCACCACATAATTTAAACAAGCCATTTCAGTTCTTACTATAACCAATTGTGAACATAGAAGAAAAGTGTAAAAGGATAGTGCATTAGCATTACTCATCTAATGATATCAAACTTTTGCACAAATTTTCAGCAATTTCACATTCAAAAGCTCCAAAAGTCTTTCCTTGCTGCTGTAACAAGCAAGCTGGTAATCAACCAAGTACGGATTGGTGACATCTAGAATACTTACAATAACATAGATGATTGAAAATAAAGCTATAGTCCAATATCTTCCGAGATAGGCATCAGCCACAAATGCTTCGATCAACGGTGTGATGTAGCATGTTCCACTCCAATTATTCACATTCTTGCTAGCAGTGGTATTGTGCTGATGTAGTCTCTCCTGAAAGTAAACCGCCAGATCTGTGCTCATCCATAGTAAGCCAATCTCTCACAGCATTCATTTCCTGTGTTATTGAAAGCAATAACCTCCAAATAATAAGCAGTCTCGTATCAGAATCAAGATTATATATCATATCAATCATTACCTAAAATGAAGGGACAGGGCTCTCCAGGTTCCAGTCTTCCTTTTGTTGGCTGGATTTCCGTGGTAATTTACGGTCCCGTCTTTTGTGTAAATATCATCCTCTGCCATTGCTATTCAACAGGTTTTAAAGTGCGGTTGCGGTCGCAGTTACGATATCGCGTGATGCGGAAAAATACGGGAAAATGCGGCCGTCGTGGAGCGAATTGCGGAGAAATGCGGACGCGGTATGGTCCGCAACCACAATATTGCGGGCGAAATTGCGGTTGCGGACCGTTTTTTAAAACCTTGTTATTCAAATTCCAATCCCAACAAATATAGAACTAAGGCTAAAATATAGAACACTAAAACAAAGAACAATTTAAATAGTTTATCCTATTGTTTTGTTTTGACTTTTGACTAAGATAAATTTCAGGAAATGACAAAAGGGATTCACTTCTCTGTAATATACCCCGTTTAGAAATGTAAGCTCAAAGAGACCGGAAAATGATTTTCCTGGTTTACTTTGCAGAAAAGTTTCAAGTGAAAACAAACATAAGATTAGTCGAGTGCTAGTTGATCCCAAAAGCTAAAGATTTGCTAGTTAACTAAGTGTGCATTCTGGTTTGGAAAGTAAAACCGTGCACAAAATGTTGCTGTTTAGGACTATACTTTTCTCACGAGATGCAAATGTCCAGATTTTGAGCTAGGTTTTCTTAATTTACCTTCTAAACATGAAGACAATCCTTGTATGGTTTGTTGCTCTCACCACTCGTGCAGCAATCTCTATGATTAATTATATACTGTGCTGCATAGATAAAGGATGCCAGGTGCCAGTAAAAAATGGATCCAGGTATCTAGATTCCTTCAATTTTTGAAAATGTTTTAATATATACTATGAGTAGACAAATACTGTTATTCCAAATAAAAAATAAACACAAATTAAAAGAAAGAAATATATGGGTCTCTAAAAGTAGAATCTTCTGCATGCTTGTGAGTCTATCATATTTTTTTCGGTTAAGAGTTCTCTATAATTTATTGAATATATTAGAATCTTTGCAATTTTCCGACTACATCAATTTCTCTAAATTTTGCAAGGAAAAAGACAAAAATATTCTTTTTTTTTAAGCTACGATTTCAATAAAAAATTGACTAAGCACTCGATTTTATCCCTCTAAAATATAATTTCAATTAATATCATTCCTCCTGAGTTTTTTTTTGTCAATTTTCCTAGCTCTATTTATTTTAATTTAACCAATTTTGTCCCGTAGAAAGATTTTTATCAATTTTATTCATTATTTATTCAAATTTCTCCAATTTCATCTCTTTGTTAGAGTACATTCAATTAATAATGACAAATGAAATTGGAACAAATTTAAATAAATAAGGGATGAAATTGAGAAAAATATTTCTAGAGGATCAAATCAGAAAATGTAGATAAGCGATGAATAAAATGATAAAAAATTGTATTTTCATAGGGATAAAATTGATGGCAAGAAAATGGTTGTTCACTTGAGTAAAATTTTCATATCCATTTCTTTCTTAGTTAAACTCAAATTCTGGATGTGAAAACGAAATTGAAGGGATCTATTTTAAAATGCAGACATCATGTGCCGAAGCCAGCGTAGGTTTCTTCATGCTCAATTCTTCAAAGAATTACTAGTTTCTTTCAAATGAGTGTTAATTTCAGTTGTTGCTATTATGAAACTTATAGCACTAAGATGAATAAGTAGGAATAATTCAAATAGTTAGAGTAAATAAGATTTTTCTTTGACAATCATATTGAATGTTTTATTATTATTAACAATGTTATATTCCTTGAAAATAAGATCCAAAATTAACTAGGCTCTGAATATAAATTATGATATGTCAATTAATACAGGATGGTGGAATAACTTTGTAAAGATTAATTAAGTAAATATAGAATATTCGAAGTTCAATTTTAAATTCCATTTTTAATTTATATGATATTTTGTTTATTGTTGTTGTTATTATTATTATTATAAAACTATGAACGTTAACTACATCAAAATTGAATCCATTTAAACATGTATCTCATACCTAACTACTGCTATGAATTGAAATTCCCACTTCAAAATTGGGTCATATTTCAAACTACAAAAATTGTAACTAATACGTCAAACCAAAGTCATTTTTATCGAATGGAAAATTTAAGAGTAAAAGTTGTGGTAGGTACTCGTATATTTACAAATTTTTATGAATTCTAATATGAATTTTTTAATTTTATATACTAAGTTTCACAATTTTCTCACAAAAATTATGTTATCCAAAAAATGTAATAGGTATATAGAAAATTGCATTTATATTTATTAAATTGCATCAATATCCTTTTTAAAAATTTTCATAAAAGTTACAAAGTTTTCCACAAATATTTATGAAAAATATAACTTTTCTTTTTATAAATTTAAAGTAATGATATATACATAAGCCATTTTCCTTATATATATATATATATATATATATATATATATATATATATATATATATATTGATAAGGAAGAGAGCTTAAGCCTAGAAAAAGGAAAAATCACACAAAAAATATAAAACTCTACAGGCATTAGCTAAAAAAAGAAATTGTAACTCAGGGGAATAGCTCTTGAGAATTGTCAATGCGTGCTCATTCTTATGACTGTTTGAGGCCAGTCAATTGGTACATTTGTTACTTTTTCTAAAGATATGAGAAAATTTCACTCTCCACTCCCTGTTCAGTAATTGTGAGAACTTTAGAGAAAGCCTTCTAATCATCAAATTAACACAATTCCCACTCGCCAACATTTTTCATCAATACTTTCGAATCACCCTCTAATATAATTGCACGATATCTCAGCTCCCAAACCAGGTTAAGCCCCTCATAAATCCCCCATACTTCTGCCATAAGAACATCACATCCACACAGGAACTTAATAAAACCTAAGATGCACTCCCTCTACTATTTTGCAAAAGGCCGCCACATCCAGCCTTACTTTGGTTTTCCCTATATTTTGTAGATAGGAAGCATTGAATTTTTTTTGTTTCTTATTTTAACTAATAAGTCATTTGGCATTCACATACAATTTTTTAGGCCGAACCAATAGCACAAAAAAATATTCCAAAAATAATATTAAGTGACACTGTAAAGCCAAAAAAAATTGATAAATATTAAACAAGATAGACAGGAAGAAGAAATCAACTTGGTTGAAAGGACTTACCTTGCCAATTTCTGCAAAAGCAACTGCTTCTCGTCCAAAACTCAAAGCATCTTCCTTGTTCATATTAATTCTTGGTGATGATTGATGAATGAGGCTAAGACAGCGAAGGAAGGCTTGAATGAGATACAAAGACTGCATCAAGAAAAACGTTTGTCGCATGAAGCATGAACAAGTGGTCAAAAGCTGCTTCACCATGTTTTTTCTTTTTCTTGATAACCGAATGAATTATAGTTAATTTAAATACGTTAAATATTAAATCACCAAATTGAAAAAAAGGTAAATTTGAGTATTATGTTGAAAAACAATGTGATATATATACTTGCATAATGACATTAATCGTTTGTTGATGTCTGAATATTAAATATGCGGGACGTTGGGTTATCATTGTTGAAAGGTTGGAACAATGACACAAATATAGAACAGGTCTTGCTGCGTAACGTTTATCAATGTTGCCTTTGAGACCGACCCTAAACAAAAGTAAGAAATCTAATGACAAACTAATATTTTGTTGGGGCCGTGTTTCAAAAACAACATATTAATCGCATTTTGGGGGACTTTTTCGGCATTTCTTCAAAATACAGTGTATCAATATGTCCATTACGAATTTAATAAAACATTTTCATAAAATTTATAATATTTTATACTTGTAACTTTTCATAAAATCTTGGAACAATTCCTCAAGTTTTCATGTTGTAACATTAATATTTCATGTTACGAGATTTAAAAAAAAATACAAGATCTTATGAAAGAAATGTAAGCTTATGTGAATAGTTACACCTCTATAATTTAAATCATATGAAAAAAATTGCATATTTTATGTAAAATATTGCAAATTTTACAAAACTTTGTCAAAGGATTCATAGAAAATCATATGGATACAACCATTTTTAGATGTTGTACCAAAGAAGCCCCTGCAAATTATGTTGGTATCGGAATATATATATAGGAGGATAAAGTTCTCCCTTATTCATAAATTCTTCAAAATCTCTCAAATTATAGGAGGCACAAAATAATAACTAATTGATGATAAAAAGTTTTGGAGAATTAATTAGAAACCCTAAGTTTCTTTTTGTTCTTTATAAAATTCTCAAAAGGTACCTTTCGCTTCCTTTTCATTCCTATGCAATCTCCTTGATCCAAACAACACAAGTCACTATAGGTGTGATCAATATTGAGGGACTTGGACTAGATTTGGAAGTTTTGGAGATCCTAATTATTGATATGTAATTTCGAACCTCTTTGCTAATAATGTATAGAAAAATCCTGATTGTTGATATGTTATGAATTTTTTAAACATCATTAATTTATTTTGCATCAAAATTGGTATTATATTGTTTGATTATTTCTGATTTCACTATAATGGTTATGCAAAAAGCTCTATCCAATTTCAGGTGGTTGAATTTTTTCCATCAAATTTGAAAACTCGGAATTAAAACCTTAGTTTGTACAAAATTTTAAAATTGATTAACATTATCTGCCTAATCAATATTTCTTTTGTGATTTCTGTGCATGTTAGTTTTTTTTTTTTTAACAAGAATCACTACAAGAAACTTGATTTTTAGTGACAAAAATTCAGTGGACAAGTAATAATTTTGTCACCAAAAACAATGTTTTAGTCACAAAAAATGACTGTTGTCATTGAAGCATTAGTATCTATAACGAGGAGAATTTTTTGTCATAAAAAATGATAATTTTTTTTACAATTTTTATTTTTGGTCACTCTAACAATTAGACTTTTTTTCATAAATATTAAAAAAATAAAAAAATTTAACATATAGCGACAATATAAAAATATTGACACAATATATTTTATGTGACAAGTAACCCTAGCTACAAATAATGTTTTACTTACAAGAATTATTGAGTTGTCACTAAAAGTAGTGATTAAAAGCCCAGTTCAAGCAGAAAAGTGAAGTAAAATGAAATAGGGATTTTCACAAACGAATCTTCGCTCTTCTCGATCTTCACTTGCAAATTCACTAGCAAATCTTCTCTTGCAGTCGCTCACCTCGGTAGCTTGTTCATTTTTCTCTGAATATCATCTTCTCTCGACTTTCATTCTTCCATTTTCCATTTTGATGATCCCTTGATTTTTGTTTCTCAGAGTTCTAAATTGTAAGTGTTCAAGTTCCTAGCTACTCAACATTTTCTTTTAAATTTTTCAATGATTCATAATTTGTATTTTTATTGAGTACTTCAATTGATTATATGTTCTAGTTTATTGCCAAAAATTAATTGGAATCTTTGATGGATATGGTAATTCGAACAGCCCCTAAGGTGTTTGATAAAATGCCCCATAGAGGTTGTCATCATTATCTATCATGTTTTCATTCCCTTAATAACCAAAGTTGTTGACGTTGCTATAACAGAGTTGAGTTCTTATATTAAGTAACTATGCCCCTTACTTTTGAGCTTTTAAAAATGGTTGGATTAGCTTTCTTACTCTTTCTACATGCCACACTTATTTTTTTAACTAAAATTTAAGAGAGAATTTAGGGTATCATATTTGAGTGTTGTGTGTAGTAGGGAGGACGTCCTAGAGGATCTTCTAAATTTAGTGGAAATTTGGCAATTAGAGACCAATCCTCTAATAGATTGGTGGACATGTTTAACTGCATAGCCTAAAAACTTTCTTAGAAAGAATGTTATGATAGATTAGTGAATACTTTGGTACTTGGTTTGGTTGAGATGTCATTTTTCTTTGTTAAGGAAAATTGGTCTGAGGATCCTATGGCTTTTATGTATGATATTTTGGTTCTTCTCCCTTCATTATAATGTCAAGCTGGAAAGCCCCTGTGATTTTACTAGTTCAAGTTATAAGTTTGGTTTTCTAATAATCATACTTTTAATTATAATTTAAGTATAGTTTGCTATTGTTTCATTTGCTTTTAAGATTCATTTATTTTTAACTTTTTATAGTTGAGCTTAAGTATTGCTTTGCTAATTTATTTGGTTTGTTTCCCTCTCAAAATTCATTGAAGAAGTCTTACCTTAAGGTAAGAAAGAAGTTATAGGAAAAATAATGAATTAAAAACAATTTCAAAGAGCATAGCTAATATGAGATTAGGGATTTTTTTGGTAGGATAAGATTGAGTTTTTAATGGTCCCATGACTAATTGATATAGAATATTCCATTAGGGTCCATATATGGTCCCACAACCTTACTTTTACTTGAAAATGGACACACTATTGACTATATGGATCTAGAATTAAAATAGAATGAAGTGGATATTATTTGCTAACTTTGGAAGTGGTAAATGAAAACTAAAATTTATGAAAGCTGGTTTTAATCCTTATTTTCAACTTTTTTTATTTTTATTTTTTGTTTCTTCTACTATTGCACCCGGTAACTAGTGAAATAAAGCAAGGTTCTTGTCAATTTTGAATTTATAGGATGCTTTCCTTTAGTTTGCATGCAATTAACTAGTAATGGTAGAGTGTTACTTCAGATGCATTCCATAAGTTTACATTGATGTCTATGCCTCTTACTATATTAGTAGATAGCTTGTTTTTTATAGTTAAGGGGTTTTACATATAAGACACTATATACATTGTAGTTCTGGAGTCATAATAAGAAGATGTATATTCCCTGGTTAAAATAATTAGAATCATTTCTCTATTAATTTTAACCATTATTTTATTCTTCATGTCATGCATATTTAAGTTATAGATATACTTGTTAATGCTTCAATAGTTATTAATTTGGTGACTTAACTATGTTAGATAACTATAATATTTAAGTGGACATCTAGATTATAAGAATTACAAGTGCTCTTTAGATAACTATAATATAAAAGAAGAGTTTAAAGACACTTTATAACTGCTATCATGGATGATATTGATAATGGTTTGAATCTCTCTTCACAATACAATGATGCTTAATTTCACATTTATGATTATGCAAATACTTGACCTTTATGCCTATAAATCATTCATCTTTACTTCAAATCCATTTTAATCAAAGAGGGTTGAAATTAACTTATTGTGGTCAAAGTTGCTTTAAATGATTACTATAATATTTAAGTGGAATTCTATTAGGACAATTTTTCTCTAGATGCAATCTTGTAAGAATTAATATATATTATGTAGATATCATCCATTCACTCTTCTTAATGTAACTCTGATGGTAGAAAGGATAAAGGAAAGCCAACTAATCGTACCAAATTGTGGTGGAGTGTTAGGAATCTAAATACCTTTCCAGATCAAACAGGGCATCTTCCTTAAGTAGAAAAAACTTAGTGGAAGTTGATCATTCCTTCTGACTTGTGATGCCTTGTAAATAATTTGTAATAAATCTAGGTATGAATTGTTCACTATGCATTTAATCTAGATTTCATATCTTAAGATAAACATTATATTTTCTATTAATTAATATCATAATTATGCTAGTTATTAGGATTTTTTGTTCTAACGGGACAAACCTTTTGTTGAACTGTCATACATAAATAATTATTTGTGCTTTTATTTTTTCCCTTTTGATTGAATTTTCTTGTTATTTAAGTATTTAACATATAGTTGAAACTAACTGCAATTATTTTCTGATTGACGCCATATTCAGGGTCATATACTTCAGAAATATATCAGTTTTTCAAATGTGATATAATTGTCAATAGTTAAAGATTTTGTAATCTAGTGTAAAAGGTTTGTTGTTTCTAGTTTGAGTAATATGTGTTGTTGCCTTTCTTTGCAATGCATGGCAATTAATTAATATTGGGAACTCGAAACCTCTTATATGTACAAAAAGTTTTGGTTTAAGCAATTGTCCTGTACAATTTTCACTATTTTATATGCTTTCTACTGTAAGCTTGTATATATACATATTCTAGAATAACCAATGGAGCTTTATTGCATAATGGCTGCAAATTATGTTAAATTTCCTACTATATAATGACTGTATTATGCTAGCTTTAGCAAGGTATTTAAGGAACTGGGTAATAATTTAACAAATTGATTGAGAATCAACAGGGTAATAATTTTCCTAACTAAAGTCCAAGTCTCTGGTTGGATCGAGTACCCTTGTCATGCTTTGGTCACATACATAGTAAGTTGATGCCTTGGTGAACTATTGAGGTTTGATGAGTGGTTCTATATGCAAGCTCTTTTGTAAGCTTAGGTTAAAAAATCATTTACAATTGTTTTCTTATAACTTAAGGTTTTGATGGTGGCTATGGTAACATCCGCTTATAATTAGACTGTTTTGGGGTGTATTTGTTTATGCATTAATTGTTATTCCACTACTGTTGTCTCGATCTTTCACAGTGTGAAGATTAGATTCTTCCCCTAAAGCTAGTAGCTCTGCTGTTGCTATCTCTTCTTTTTATATATTATATTTTATGGTTTGGAAAAATCTATTTAATGTGGTTTGTTTTTACTTCCTCACTCCATGGGAAATCTTGTGTTTGAGACAATTTGTTAATTTTCATTCACATCTTGTCCTAAAGATTAGATCAATTTGCATGTATAATTACTATAACCATTTATTAATTTTCATTCATATCTTGTCCAGCTTTCTTCTTCTAGTTTTATAATGAAACTTTTATCTTTGTTTATTTCAGATGGGTTAGCAAAGTACAAGAAGTAACACAACACCCCATTTCTCAAGTTGATCCATTTTTCATATTTGTTTCAAACATTGACAACATATAGTAGGTTTTTTAGGTAAAAAATATAGTGATATATTAGAATTTTATGATTTTGACAATGTCAATTGGATATATGTGATTGGTGTTGTAATTTTGACACAAGATTATTTTAAATATTATATCTAACTTTTGTTAATTATGTTCTCATTATGTTATTAGCATCCAATATGTAGGGGTATGCAAAAGATATTGTGAACAATGCATATTTATAAATAAAAAAATGAATTTTAGTGAGAACAAGTTTTTAGTGTTGACATAAATATATTGATTGTCATTGAAAAAGGTTTTAGTGACAATAGTGATGGTCACAAATATTATGTATTGAGTGATAATATAAATATATTAACACAAAAAATGAGTGATGATATTAATTATCATAAATAATATATTTTTAGTGACAATAAAAATATATTTTTACTAATTTTTTTTTGTGATAACAAGAGTCGTCACTACAATCATCAATTAATGACAATAATACCATCTTGTCACAGAATATCAATTTTATAGTGACAACAAAACTTGTTACTAATATGAATTTTAGTGACAATATGATTTAATTGTTACTGAAAGTGCAAATTTATAGTGACAATAGATCTTGTCACAAAATAAAAGGTTTAGTGATAAACATTATTTATTGTCACAAGATTTTTAGCAACGAGTTTTTTTGGGACAATAATTTGTCGTCATTACAAATTTTTTGCAACAAAATATTAGCTTTTTGTGTCAATTTTTATTGTCACTGAAAGCAATTTTTTGTAGTGAATCATAACATTCTACATAGGTATATATTATTATAATATGTTATTAGATCATTCCTTAACATCATTTGGAATTCATTTTAATATCTAGTTTAATTATTGTTAGTATATATAAACACTATTGTGAAAAGTTATAAAACATAAGGATAAATGGAAGAATAATATGGAAGATATGACTTACATGATTAATTAATTTAATAAATGAATGTCAAACTAATATAGGCATGTGACTAGTGCAAAAAACTCAATGTTAAATGACTTGCAACTTGCCTAACTTATAGACGATGTAGACTTCATTCGATACAAACAATGAAAAGTTCATACAAAATAACAATTATTAAAAAATTCATATAAAAAATTTATGCAAAAAAATAGAGTTTCTTCCAATTTTCAAATACTTTACAAGCATCATATGCCCTAAAATTTAAAACCTAAAACACAAAAACAACCATGATACCATTTGCATGATACATGCAACACAATCTTATTTCAACTATCAAATTTCATTTAAGATGATACTTATAATCTCCACAAGATTCATGAAGACCTAGCAACTTAGTTCAAAGCTTGAAAAATGTTGGAAAAAAAGAAGTGAGGTATATAAATTTAGTGAGTGAACAAAACTATTAAAAGTCATAGCCAAAAAGAATTTTTTTATAGCAACACCTAGGAATTTAAATTGCGGTCATAGTTTGTGTTGCGATATGAACAAATGCAAGAAAATGCAACTATAACGGTTTCAAAATTGTGAAAATTATGAATGCGGTTTTGGTCTGCAATTATAATATTGTGCGCAATATCGTAGTCACAAATCATTTTTTAAATATTAGATAACACCTTAATATTCTCAAAACATAATAAATATTAAAATTTTGCAAACTAGTAAATTAGGAAAAAATGTATTCAACATTAAAATCCTGTCAATATTAGATGACAATCCAAATCTTAAACTTTCAAATGCAAACTTATTTTAAAAGCTCATATAGTAAAAACAATTATTCTAAAGTTAAACTTATTCTACATAAACAAAATTATACAAAATTCAAAATACTTGGAACTTTAGCCTATCATCCCAATATTAAAAATATGGAAAATTGGTATGATCCAATGGCAATTTCAACGAAAAAACCAATAATTACAATTCATATTTAATGTTGTCATTCTCCTTGTCCCTTTAGCAATTCAATCTCTCCTTATCCCTCTAACAATTGAATTTCACCATCAATTTAATTTCAAAATGCACTTGGGGTCTCTTAAAAAAATTTCCTCAAAGACCCAAATTTGTCAACCAATTGGTTTGAACCATATCACAACTCTTCAACAAGGAAACATTTAGTCATCACACCTTATACAAAAGTAAACAATTCAAACATAAATATGCCACATGTTCCCATTAAGAACTTTAGAAACATATCAAGTTCCCATTCATTTTCTGTCCCATATAAAATTATCCAAAGAAGCTCAATGCCACATGTTCATATAAACTAACTTTTCAAATATGCATATAAACATGCACAATAAACAAGTTTAATAAAAATTACATTAAAATATAAATTTAATATTAAAATATTTCAACTATATAGAAATGTACAATAATTAAAAGTTAGAGTAGACTATCCACTCACCTCAAGGAGTTAATGTTACCTCTCTCAATCCTAACAAAATTTGATTGGTCAAGACCCAAGTACCTTCCTTTCCAAGCAACTGTAGGTGGTCTCTAAAATTCAAACACACACCTAATTATCACAAAATTGATTCCTAACATCTATTAATATTAACTTAACTGAACTCATCTGTGCCAACCGAATTTAAATGAATTTACCTAAATCTTAAAGGTTGTAGTAAGGAATACAATTCTAAACTCAAAATTGAAGACAACCTTGAATTCAATATTAAACTATTTTCAAAAGAAGATTTCGATAGTTTGAACAATCTGATCCAAAATAAATTAATCCTCTTTACCTATTAAATTCGAAGTAATATGAGAACTAAAGAGATGAATCGACAAAATACCAGTTGAAACTCGTTCAAAGCTCATTACACTTAGCTAGAAGACCAGCTGACTTTGGCCAGCTAGGAAAACGGCGTTAGGAAGATAGGGAGTGAAGACTGGTGATGGTAGGAAGGAGGACGTTAAACATGGGACCTTATCTCTTTTTTTTCCAAGTAGAAACATAGATGGAGCAAAAGAAAGGTATTGATATCCCCCTTTCATTCCTTTTTAAATAATAAATAATTTTAATTTAAAAAATAAATTATAACTTTTTATTAAGAATTAACTAGTAAGTAAAGTTCTTAAGAATTTATTTAGATCTTCAGATTATAGGGGTAATATTTGAAAGAAGATAACAAATGTATTCTTAATTTATAAAATGAAAGATAAATAGACAGATAAAATTTTCTATAAAAATAATATTTTAAGAGAAATAGAAGGAATAATATAATAATAATAAAATTAAGTGAAATTTGTACAGGATAATTGATTAAATTTTGTTTGTGGTTGGAAATAGAGAACGTAAGAAAAAAATCTTGGGAGAACAATACCAACCAGTCAAAAGTTTTCAAAGAAAACTTTATTGAAATTCAAAACGGAAATTCCATAACAGCACTAATTAGAATAACTGCTAGTTTAACATTAGATCGCATAAATTAAATTTAGAGAACGGAAGAAAAAAAAATATTGGGAGAACAATACCAACCAGTCAAAAGTTTTTCCAAGAAAACTTTATCGAAATTCAAAACGTAAATTCCATAACAGCGCTAATTAGAATAACTGCTAGTTTAACAGTAGATCGCATAAATTAAATTTAGAGAACGGAAGAAAAAAAAATCTTGGGAGAACAATACCAGCCAGTCAAAAGTTTTTCCAAGAAAACCTTGTCGTAGAATAAATCTAGAATGTGTGTGCGTAAACATTTATTTTATTTTATTTTTGCTAATGTAGTCATATATAAACTTTCTTTTCGACTTGCACTCACAAAATTTAATATACTAAAGATACATTAAGTATCTAGTATAAAAAAAATAGTGCTTTAAGTGTACTTCAATCAAATCTAAAATATAATTTAATAAAATACATAATTTAGAGTGTGTGTGTAACTTTTGTTACCTTTCTTTTTTGCTAATGTAGTTATATATAAACTTTCTTTTTGATTTCCACTCATAAAATTTAAAATACTAAAGGCACATTAAGCATCTAGTATAAAAAAGTAGTGCTTTAAGTATACTTCAATCAAAAATAAAATATGATTTAATAAAATTCAATAAATTTAGAGTGTGTGTGACTGTAAACCTTTTATTATTATTTTTTTGCTAATGGAAACTTTCTTTTCGACTTCTACTCACAAAATTTAATATACTGAAGACATATTAAGTATCTAGTATAAAAATAGTGCTTTATGTATACTTCAATCAAATCTAAAATATAATTTAGTAAAATACAAAAAAATTTTGAGTGTGTGTGTGTGGACCTTTTATTACCTTTTGTTTTTTTTTTTTTGTTTTTTTGCTAATGTAGTATATATAAACTTTCTTTTCGACTTCCACCACAAAAATTTAATACACTAAAGACACATTAAGTATCTGGTAAAAAAAAAAATAGTGCCCTAAATACACTTCAATCAAATCTAAAATATAATTTCATAAAATACAATAAATATGTATATAAATTTTAAACTATGAATCAATAAATTGTGATATATTTACTACACATTAGATTACGAGCATAACCGCAAATTCTTAAATTTGATTAAATTAAACCCAATATCAATAAAGAGAGCTTACAATGTGAATTTTGCAATAAGATAAAGTAATTTATTATTAATTAATGGTTGAAATAACGATACTTCAGGCATTTAAAACAATCATAAATAATTTTATCAAATTTCAAATCAATTTTTTAATATGAAACTATGCTTCATCTAATATACTTTAAATAATTGATGCAATGGAATTACAATTTTAATTAATAAAACTTAAAATTTTAATATTTTATCGTGAGAAGAACTAAATTACTTTTTGGTATTCTAGTTACCCAAATCATTTAATCTTGAATAGTTAATTAGTTGTTTTTATTTAAATTACTAATTTAATTTAATAAATTGGAAAGCCTGAATCTTACAAAATTATACATTTTTTTGAATTTAATCATTTGTAATTTTGTTTTTAAAATTCACTTAACAAATATTATATAAACAAATTCTGAATATTGTTAAATAATAATAATAATAATAATAATAATAATAATAATAATAATAATAATAATAATAATGTGGAAAACCATTGAGAGTGATGCACTACAATGAATTTTAAAGTTTTAATTTAAAATTTAAGTACTTAATTACCTTCTAAGGCATTAATTAAAAATTGGAGACCTTAATTATCTTTTAAGCTTAATTATCCTTTAATGCATTAATGAAAAATTTAAGGCCTTGATTATCTTTTAAGGTTATAATTTCATTAGTTAAAACTAGAGAAGTAATTTTCTACCCAATGATTGCCTATTTAATGTGATTGGTTATATAAGATATTTTAAGAGAAAACTAGTTTATTTTTGCTTATGGCATTTTACATTAAAGATAAGATATTGCTTTTAGTTTCTTCTAAATCATTGATCAATGTATATCTCAAATCTTTATTGTATTTTATGAAGGCTATATGTGAAAATCATGATTCTTAAGATCATTGTTTATGCATGTTGAAAATTTAAGTTGATCATTGAAATTGCAACATAGGAATGTTCATATAATATTATATTGAAATTAAAACAAGGTATCACAAACAAGGTTTAATGATCCATGGTTTCCATTCATATTACTTAGTCAGGTTTATCTATGTTTTTCTTTCAAATTGTTACTGATTACGAGATTTGGGATTTTGATTGTCTGTGCTTTTCACTACACATAATTAGATGATTAATTATGGTTTTATGTGAGAAAACATATTTAAAATAAATTAGATGTTTCAATATATGAAACATGTTTATCCTTTGTATGCTTATCTACATTTTTTTTGCATATACTTAAAAGGCATGATAGTTTTCCCTCTGACAAAAACAACCTAGTTTTGCATTTTCAAATTGTTAAATTATTTAAAACATTTGGAAATTTTCATACTCTTATATTTTTATTGTTATTCTCAATTTAAAGCTATATTATGTGGATTTGTTACTCACCAGAGTTTCAAATCCTTAGGTTAAAGTTAGTGTGAAGTTGAATTACGTTTTTATATCAATTGTTCATAAGTTTGATGCTATGAATGATATGATATGTGTTAATTTTATGAGCATGCCTTTAAGAGAAATTGAAGAGGAGAAAGGTTAATCAAATTCATTATAGTTCTTATTGTTTCACGCTAAAAGGATTTAAGTAGTTCAACATGAGGGAGTATACATCAAATTATTTCACTAATAGTGTAATTCATTCTTTTAATAACTTATTTATGTTGAGGTAGCTAGGAATCATATCATTATAGAAACCATTTTAAGAGTAAATTCTAGTAATACCTATTCATGCACACTAAGGAATAATCAGCTTAGTTATCAGTTATGACACTAACTTCAAAGTAGTTAGAAGCATACTGAACCCCATAATCTGTACAAACTACAAATAAGGAATCACTCTTTATGGATTGCACTATAGCCACCTTTGAATGAGGGAAAAGAGAAGGAAGATTGAAGAACATACATTCCCCATTCCCTGAAGTAGCCTTGGATATCACCCAAAGCCTATTTGTCTCTACTAAATTTACCTTCTCAAGGATCTTTTCCTCACCTAAGTTTATGGGGAGAATCTATTCCATAAACAAGGCTATCTATTGCTTTTAACCTTGTTTGCATAAGCACATGCACAGATTTACATTCAATAATCCTAGGGGCTCATGTTCTTATATTTTTATTGTTGTTTTCAATTTGAAGCTATATATTTTATGGGTTAGTCACTACAATGATCAAATCCTCAAGCTAAAGTTACTTTCAAGTTGAATTATCTTTTTATATCAATAGCTCATAAGTTTGATGCTATAAAAGACATGACATATGTTGATTTTATAGGCAAATTATGGTTCACTATTATAGGATAGTTGAGGATCACTTAAAGATTGATTATTTGTCCATATAATTAATGAACATGAATTTTAATTATGTAAATGCATTGTTAATTATATTTATATATCTAAAGACAGTTAATGTTTCTAATTGGTGCATGTTTCATTATCAAATTTTGTAAGATTTTATTTAGATTATTATGTTGAATGTAGTATATTGGTGGTCACCCAAATAGGAATATCAATATGCATTATTGGTTAAATGTATTAATTTTAACATTTGTGTTGCATGTTAATATATAATTCAAAGCATTAATATTTTAAGTATTAATCCTTGGAGTACCTATGCATTTGCATCTCTCATTTGTTCCTATTTTTAATTACTTAATTTTTTGAACTAAAATGAATAAATCAAATTTTACCTTGGGGCAACGTTTAATTCACAAAATCATATATTCCTATGAATCTTAACACTCTTAGGAATGTGATTTTTGATGTTGTAATTCTTTAAAATATGACATTTCCAACTTAGTTCATTTAAAAATATTACCATGAATGTTATAATATTATATTTTAATTCATTTGAATAATTTTAAAAATATTATTAAATTACCAAAAATGTCCTTATTGGAAATTGAGTGATCAGTAAGGGTGAATTGTGCTTATCAATGGTGGGAGTTGGTAATGGTCATTGTTAGTAAATGTCTACTGAAAATGGTTACTAGTGATAGGTTGTAGCAATGACAGTCACCCATGGTAGGGCATGCTTAGTGATAATTATTAGTGACAGGTGGTGGTCGATAAAAGTCATTAGTAATGAGCAGTGGCAAAGGCGGTCACTTATGGTGAATGATGATTGATAATAATTATTAGTAGTAAATGATAGCCAATGGTGTGCACAAGTGATGGGTGGTGGTATAGCAATCATCAATAATGGGTGGCAACCAACAATGATCAATCATGGGAGGTGGTAGTATGATGAGATGTTAATAGTCGTAAGGTCTTTGTAATGAAAGAGTAGGCCAAAATTTATGCATTTATAATAATAAAATATTCTTATACTATAGGAATATAGGATACTTACCTCCTTCTATGGGAATATTTGGCTAAAAACATTCTTAAAATTTTTTTTTAATATTTGAACTAAACAAATGATTCTTACATTCTATTACAATATTCCCAAAAATATAGGAAAGGAACTTCAAATCAAATGCCTCTTTGAACTAATGAATTTAGATTTAACACTCAACATAGAGAAACCAACTATTGTTATTGCTCTTAGCACTAATAAATAGAAAGCCCATTACTAGAATCAAGAAAAGTCAAATAAATAAGTTTAATGTATATATGGATGGGTATAGCTAGCAACATTAAGTATGCTTTTCCTAAAATTGATAATGCGAATCAAATTATGAAACATATGGAAGAGTACTCCTAAATTACTAACAAGTTTCTTATTAGGACTTTGATGAGTAGCTTAATGTCACAACTCATTCTTGATTGCGACCAACATCATTCCCAATACCTAGTCTCCATTAGCCTAACTAATAAAGTTACTATTCCACTCGATTAAATTTCTAAGCTCACTAAGTTATTGCATATCTAACAAGAAAATAGCTAATATATTATTACAGTAATGAGAGTGCAATTGCCTCTTACTACAATGAGAAAACCCTAGCACCCTTACTAGACACTAATAATTGTTGTACAAACTAAGCCATTTGTCCTCACTAACTAGCCAAAATGGTAGCAATCCTTCCATTAAGAACCCTATTAAACACCACTTGTAAGTAATTCCAAGACTTAGTGAATAAATATACTATCTCAAATTAAAGTTAATAAATTTAGAACATGTCTTATCAATCGAAGATTTACTCCTATTATCCCACCAAATGAAGATTTATACTATGTCCTTAACTAGGCATTAGTCTAACCACCATAGGTGATTACCACAAACTTATCTATCCTTTAAGGTTTCATGCCATTGTAGTATACTATGCATAGCTATATGATATTACCAATAACATTCTTATGTCTTCCAGTTAACTTTATACCTCTATGGGCTCCTTCATTATTCCTCCAAGGTCAACCCTATATCCTTTACAAGTCAATTCTCCTAAAATTAATTTTTGAACAGTCAATATGTCTCATCATATGATTTTAGAACCTTGTTATAATCACAAATATTTCCCCCCTATAGCTCATTACATGTTCATGCTAGAACTTGTAGCATAGCCAACATTTAATAAATCATAATTGTAGTCATAGCATATAGCTCAATCATTCCTTAATGAATCATAATAATATTCTATTATGTAGTAGCATATTTTTATAGTTAATACATTACTTCATGATTCATTATAACATTAGTTAGGGCACCCTATTGATATTTCTTTACAAGTAGCATAATTAAGAAATTAAGAAGTACCATATTAATAATTCATTTTTACTTAATGATAATTGCATTATATTTCTTGAGGTTTTAGATGGACTAACATTTCTTCTTAGTTGCTTGGTTTTACCAATACATTGACTACTTAACCATTGGAACAACCACATTCCCTAATTATGTAGAACAAAGGAGCAAGAGTTGGCTATTAGAGTCCCAACAGTTTGTTATTTGCTATTGGATAGGAAACCTTCGTGAAGGCCTAATGCATGGGGTAGCTATTCTTGACATCAAAGTGTTCTAGCATTATTAGTTTTAATAGATGCCAAATTGCCTTCTTCATTTAAAATAGGCAAGCTTCATCCTACAGCCTATGATAAGTTTCTATTGTATTCTAATTGCAAAACTACTATTCCTAAAGGATCTATTTCCCATCTAAATCTAACGATTTCTCATTTTAAGCTTACTAAATCTTCAATAAATATCTTGGGAACTTAGTTTGAGCCATTGACATCATTAAATTGCACCTATTAACACAAGATTCTTAGAAAGTCCTAAAATTTGCCAACTAGTCTACAAATAGTCAAACTTTTAAATGGCTAGGATTCAAGCTAAAATATTCTCTCACTTTACCTAAAGGGTAACTTAAAAGGTTAAATCCATTACTTTTCCACCCTAGTTATCTAAGATCTCAAGAATACTAGATTAAGGTTCCATTTCCTTTTCCTAAGTTCTAGATGAGCTTCCTCCAATGCAAAATGGTGAGGAATGGAATAAGATTGACAAGTATATCTTCCAAAAGTTGAAAAGAAAAAAAGATAAAGGATAAGGTTTTGGGTAAGGGAAAAAAATTAAGGTTTTTGGGGTATTTAAGTTTTATATAGGTATAAGGATATTTTTGTCCATGATCCATATTTCTTTACTCTTACATACACCTTCACAAACACTTACCATCAGTGTCCTTTGCTATTTGTTACTTTTCTTTAGTCCCTTTTCCCTTCTTTCAAGGGATAAATAAAATAGGACAAGTAAGTATTTAGAATGAGTAAAATAAACGAATAAATAAAATTCTAAGTGTGTAACTCTTAACCACCATGAAATTTTATGGTTCTCATGCTATGCATAAGCATGTCATTATAATAAAGATTATAGCCAGACTTAAGTTTTTGTGAATAAAAACCAATGAGAATTTTCTTGTACAGTTAATTTTGAATTTTGAATATGGTCCTTTCCAAATGAACTATAACACTATGAAAGATAATGGAAATGTGTATAAATAGCATAGTATGTTATCCTAGAAGCAAACTAGACTTAAGCATCAAGGAATGTGAACTATTAATGAGCTGGAAAGAAATATGAGAAGAAAGGAAAGGAATTGTTGATGGTTAGTGGGTTATCCTCCCAGATTCATAAGAAGAAACTAAAGGATAATAAATATCATTTCTGTATGAAGTTTGGACACTTCCAAAGGATTGTCCAAAGCATAAGGCTTGGTTTGAAAAGAAAAATAAGCTTGATACTTATGTAAGTTTCAAATCAAATTTAGTTGAAGTTTCTTTTAATGTTACAATTATCTTGTAAAATAGCATAATTAGTGATAATCTATGAGCTTGGATTAACGAATACATAATAATGTAGAGCACTTTGGTTAGCCCTAAGTTGTTGATCATATCATGATTAAGCCTTATTTGGAAACTTAGTCTAGTATGGATGTTTTATTTTCTAGGCTTTTCTATAATAAGCAGGTTGATCCAATTTGACTCACTTAGGAGAGATCTCAAGTCCCACCCTATATCTACTTATGACTGCTCCATTGAAACACAAGGCTTGTGATGCATATAAGGGATGAGAGTTGGCAACTCCTTCCTAACCCTTTTATGATCTTTTTTCTATCTTTTGATATTCAAGGAAATAGAATAAATATGAACATAAAGACAAATAAATCTAAAATAGAGATATTTTATGATTAGAGAAAATGCTAGATTCATTATTAAGACATCTAATTGATAATCATGTATAATTTGCACCCTAATATATTTACTAATAAATTGATTTACTTAAAACACATGCTATGTAATACGATAAATAAGATCTTATGATTAGCTTTTTGATTTCTTGTTCTAATTTATCCAATAGTCACGTTAGAACCAATTTTTTCATATTACATGGTTATGAACTATGAAAATTTGGATGTTTTTTTACTTTTGAAATACAAAAGACTATGACAATTTATGACAAATTTTCATCTTAAAGAAAAAAATGAAAACTTTTGTTTGTGTAATTTCCTTCAAGATTTTTGTATAATTCACACAAATTATTTGGTTGTTTAGTGTATGAATTTTTAATTTTTGGATTGAAACCCCAAATTTTTGAGTTTGATGGTTTTTTCAAAGAATTTGAAAAATAGGATCAAATTCATGATATATTTCATCAAGTTGCTTTGGGTTTTTATCTCAAAATGATAAAATTTATGGTGATCCATGCATTAATTTGATTATTTTTTTATTGTATAACAATTTGAAATTTGTTTTAAAGAAATATCCCGGTCATTGAATTAATTTTCCATCATTTCCTACAAAATCTTACATAGATTAGTCTTGGATTTGAAAAAACCTTTAAAAAAAATCTTGAAGACTAAGTATTTTGAAGCAAGTCTAAAACCCAAGTTATAGATCCAATTTAGTAGAGATGATGATTAGTAATCATTTAATTGTATATTAGAGATTAGTTGAAATTAAATGAATCGAACGAGCAAGTGATATTAATTTAGTAATTTAGGCTAAATGGAGAATTATTATGACTATTTTTCATAGTTAGCATTTTAATCTATTCATTTATTTTGATGATTGATTGCTATTTATTATTCCTTATTGCAAAATATGAGTGGTTATATAATTTATCCATTTTTATAATGCTTCTATAATTATTTTAAAAATTAAAACTAATTTTGAATGTCTGAGTCATTAATTATATTGGCATTAATAAATGACAAAGTGTAATAAATATCTTATCCTATTACATTGCCAAGTTTTCATTGTTAAACATTTAGCAATAATTCAAGTTGGGAACTAAATTCATTTGTAAGAAGTATTAAAAAAATTGGTTATTATATCCATAGGTTATGAACAATGATTATGCCTATTGTTCAACTAATTATTTAAAAAAATTTGGAATTAAATGTTTTCCAAATATTATAAAGTAATTTATCTACTTTTTTGAATATTTTTATGAGAACAAAATTTTGTAATAATCTTCCTTATAAATATTAAAGTTCTTAGTATTTACGATATTTGCCCACCTATTTATGAAAACATTTTCTAGCCACATTAAGTATCGTTGGAATCAAATTATTAATGATGTTTCTATTTTGGACAAATAAGTTAAAGATTTTTAATGTTTTTCCCTTATGAATTTGTTGCAATGTAAAATTTATATGAAAAATTAAGGCTCTCAAATTGAGCTAGGTAAAAGATGTTGATGTCATGCAATGATGTATAACAAAATAAATTAATAGAAAGCTTTATATTCAATCATTGTGAATAGTAGAGAAATCATGGCATGTTAAAGTAAAAAAAAAGGTCAAAATCACTTGGTATTCTTTAACTTGGGCACTTTTGTATAGTAAAATGTAATTAAGTAATTTTATATTTTGTATATTTGTGAGCTTACCTATTACAAGTTCATTCTTGACAAAAAAATGTGATTTTATAAATATTTTTAAATTTTAAGATACTTTATAGGTGCCAATTTAAGAATATAATATTGTTAATGAATTTTATGGGGTATTTTTGTGTGATTGTGAGCTTGCTTATTGTGAGACCAATCAAAACAAAAATTGTATTATATTCTTTGATTTTAAATGCATTATTGGTGTTAAATTTAGGAGTGTAATATTGTTTAATATAAATTTGTTTATAAGTTGTAAAAATTACTTATTTTATGATGAGATAATTAGCATGAATAATATGATTACATTCATAATAGATTTTTTCCTCAATATACTATATATGCAATTCCATTACATGATTATTGTTTTGGAACTAACAATGAGAACTAAGAGTCTCTAAAAGGTTATTTTAGGGTATCATAAATTGTTTATGCCATTTATTAAACATTTCTTATGATTGCGTATCCACTTATTGTGGGATCAATTATAGAGAAAGGTTGTGTATGGCAGCTATTATTCTAGAAAAGTTATTTCAAAAGATATAATATAATATTAAGTTTTTTTTCTTAATTATTTGTTTTGGTCAAATTTCATGAAATAAAAATAAATTAATTTTGTACCTTTTATTTTGATGTAATTGATGTGCACACATTAACTTATGTTTAAGTTTTGTTCTAATTAAATATTTTATAAAACTTGACCAATATTTTAGTGGACTTTTGCATTGATTTGATATTTGTAGTTTCATTGGTGATGCATTTGCCTATCATGGAGCCATTCGTGATTAACATAGTTATGTGATCCTTAAAATAAGAAAAATGAAAACCCATTCAAATAATAACCTTTTTGTGAAATATGATTTTTTTGTACAAAACAAATGTTTTATCTTTTCTTTTTCTTCTTCTTCTTTGTTTTAAAAGAGGTAGAGAATTATATAATTATTATGTCCTTATTATACTATTAAAATTAAAAGTGTGATTGGTCCCATGTTCTTCTACTATTAATGACATATTGTGCACTTAAGTATTTTGTATCAATGTTTATGCCTATATATATATGTACTTAAGTCATTATGGAAAGAGGGTTGGATTCTTTTTTGAAATAGTTAATTAATAAAATCCTTTTGCAGATATATGGTTATGACAATAAGCTATTTTATGACTAATGTTAGATAGATATATTAATAGTTAACATAATGGGATAATGAACTTACTCATTATTAAATTCAAACTATCACTTAATAATCCATTATGGATATGTGACAATGGCAATATGAGGAATTGATGAGAATCTATGATGATGGATCATTTCAAAATTTAGCAAATTAAAATGAGAAAAAGGTTATTCATGCCACACTCTAAAAAAGGTAGAATGGGAGTGATAAGTGATTATAGATGCTATAGAAGTTGAATCCTTTTAACAAGTTACAAAGTTCTTTTAGGAATGTTAAAGAGAATGCTCACAAAAGTGACTTAATTCAAATGGTTAAAAACTCAAATCTCAAATCTTAAATCTTAAATTTGAATTGTATTGGAGAATAAGCCTCCTTAAATAATTTTAGAGGAATCTTAGAATAATTGGGGTTTAAGTAAACTTTACTCAAATTCAAAGCAAATAAAAATGAACTTACTTAAGCTTAAAGCTAACACACTAATAAGATTCAATATATATTTTTAAAGTAATAAAGTAATTAGCTTAAGGCAAAAGGGTAAACTAATAGGTTACAAAATACTAACTCATAAAAAGGCTTAAGTGTCTTTAAATATAATAAAAGCATAAATAAAAGTCCCAAAGGCCTAAAATAAATATGTGTATCACATACTTGTTGAGTCTTTCCAAGTTTTTCTCCTTATGCTCCCATTCTTCTTGAATTAATCCTTAAAGTGTGTCCTTGATCCTCTTGAAACTTTTTAGAAGTTACCCCCCTTAGATCACATCATACCCCTTTTTTTTTTAGGAGATTATTAAAAGAGTAAATATTAGAAACACCTAAAAAGGCATCTATAATAAACTCACCATAAGGATCCAACTTGAAAGCAATATCATTAATACTCAAGCACTTGGAACTAGCAATATGAATGTAAATAGCACTTAAATTAGGAAAAGCACTTGGAATGCACATAACTTTTGAACTGTAAATAGCTTTTAGGCTAGTCCTTCTTTTCTTAGACATAACCCAACCTCCTTTGTGACTTATCTTTCCTTATGTGGAACCATATCCAAATACCAAGGTTAAGCACAATGCAAGAACCAACTATTTCATGAAGGCACACATATTTATCAATAATAACAAATTTATCAATGAAGGTACATAAAACATGTTTCTTTTTAAAATTTTAATCAAAGCTAGACAAACTATGAAAACTCTTAACCTTACTAGCAAATTTAGGTGGTGGTCATTCTTTAATTGCCTTCACATTTTCTTCATTCATCTTTATTGCTTTACCGCACATAATATATCTCAAAAAAAATATTTTTTTTCATTTAAAATAGGTATTCTTCAAAATTATCATGCAAATTTTCATCCACTGAAATTTGCAAAACACATTTTAAGTGCCCAACATTCTCATCTTCACTTTTACTATACATAAGATTTTCATCATGATGTG
The DNA here is from genome assembly GCA_020226215.1 of Sindora glabra. Classification (NCBI taxonomy): domain Eukaryota; kingdom Viridiplantae; phylum Streptophyta; class Magnoliopsida; order Fabales; family Fabaceae; genus Sindora; species Sindora glabra. Next base: position 85,922,759 of record CM035227.1, on the reverse strand, counting down.
CCAAGCAATCTTTCTAATTCTTTAAATCTTTAAATAATAATGTGATTCATCTTTTAAACTTATGAAAATGATGAAAACAAACAATAACAAATTTATTAATAAAAACATACAAAATATAATTCATTAAACTCATGAAAATACTTAGTACATTAGACAAGCTAAGTATCAAAGCCAACCACATATATAATCCATGTTCTATTTTGAAAATAATTTTTCATACATTCCTTTTTCTTATGCAAAGTATATGATATTCACCTTTCAAATCAATTTTGGAAAACATATAAGGATTATGTAATTCATGAAGCATATTTTCTAAACTTTTCTTAACCCTAAAATGTTTTATGAAATCACTTTTTTCTATCAAACCCTCTAAACAACCTTTGGAAAATACACACAAACTATGCAAGTTATCATGCAAATTCTTTAGAGTTTTCTTATCACCAAAATATTGTATCAAACCACCGTTGTAGGTATTTTTAACAAGAAAATCACTTAGAAAACTTTTAGGGACAAGTAATTCATATTCCCTATATAAAAATTTATTATGCCTAAAAAAATTGTCTAAAGACCACTTCTTTACAAACATAAACATTTGAAACAATTAACATATAGAAAAACAACAAAGTCACATGAAGGGATAGCAAGACTATGTCATTCACATAAAAATTCTCAATATACTAAAAAGCTACCAATTTTGTATACAAAATATCTTTATTATGTTCAAAACCTAACAATTTATTATACAAAGTAGGGATAATCATCATAATATTTTTGCCTTACTATCATTGATGTTTTTTCCCTCTAAAAGTGGTAATTCTTTTGAAATTTCTCTTGGAGTTAGATCTTGAAATTTTTCTAAAACAAAATCAAAATAATTTGGAAAAAATTCAATTTTCTTAGTATTGTCATAGGTTTCCTTATATAATACAATTAGCCTAGAAATGATGAAACATTCCTCAAATCATTTATTTTTTCCATCACACTAAAATTTTCTATTTCTTAATTTGACTTTTCTCTTAACTTTAATTCTTTCTCTTTTTCTTCAAAAACACTCTATTACTTTTCATGGTTCTCACTTTTTTTCTATCTTTTTCTCCTTTCTATTTTTCTATTCTTATTTATTTTCCTCATTCTCTCTTTTCTTATCTTCTTCTTTTTTAGATTTTGAAGAAAACTTAACTTTATAATTGACATTGATCTTGTCATCTTTTTTCTCAAACTTCTTATCTTGAGAAAACTTCCAAAAAAAAAACTAGAATTATAGTTATATCTAAAGGTGGTAGGAATAAATATTTCATTCATAATAGCCTTCATTTGTTCCTATTTAGAAATAGGTCTTTCACCTTAAGTTGACCCCACCAAATATTAACATTATCAATGAATTAATAAGTAGCAAGCCTCACTTTCTTCTATTTGAAATATTTGTGGCAATAAAAAATTAACTTCATTTTCTTTTCTCACTCTAGATAAGCTTTAGGATCATTCTTTTCTTGAAATAAATGAAACTTCTTTTTATTATTATTAAGATTTAAAGGCATTCCATCACTTCTTCGCCTACTACCTTTTTTTCTCACACTCTTCCTTTCATCTCTTTTGTCACTTTTTTTGGATTGATCACCTTGCACTCTCTCTCTTTTACTCCTTTCATCTTCAAAATATCTATCATTTTGTTTTCTATCTTTTCTTTCTTTCCCATCATGTTCACCATGTTAGCTTCTATAAGGCTATTCACCTCCAACTCTTCCAAGCCCATATTCCACTACACTAATTCTCATACTCATCATTTCAAGTTGTTGTATAGTTATCAGTGTGGACATTATATCATTATTTATACTACCTCTTGACATATTTGAAATAAATTTTTGCAAGAAAGGGTTAGATAAGAAGAAAGAATCTCACTAATAACACACCCTCACTTAATTTAGAGGCACCAACACTTTTGTTTACTCTCTAAATTATGGCTTTTACTCTCAGTTGCTCTCAACCACTCTTGCCTTTTTCCATTCTCAATGTTCCCTCTTGTGATTCTTTAGGATCTAAGGAGACTCAACCAAATAAGATTCAATAATTGTGATAATCAATATCACCAATCAATGTTCACACAGTTGAAGGATCAATCAAAATACTTAAAGAAACAACAAATGAAATTTCAAAGAAGGAAATTAGTTAAAACTCTATAAGCAACTCTTCAATGAAAGAGAACTACTAGGACTCAAAGATTAAAACTAAACAACTAAAAAAAAGAAGATTAACAAGACTTAGGACTCAAAATATTATAACAAAATCACTTAATGACTCAAAGATTTTGTAATAAAAATGGACTCAAAGATTAAGGACCAAAAACTCAAAGACAAGACTCAAAAGAGAATCAAGGATTACAACAAAGCAAAGGAACTTAAACACTCTTAGAACAATGGAAAAATAGCTTGAAAATTGAAAAATCAAGCTTTGAAGTTGAGAAATATCAAATTCTTTTTTCTTTTTCACAACTTCAAAACTTCTTTTGATTTTGAATCATCCTCATTCCTTTCACTTTTGTTTTTCTTTTCCAAATGCTAATTATTTTTCAATTTTATTCTTTTGTTTCTCTTTTGCCTTTTTGCTATTTTGTTTCCTTTTTTTTTTCATAGTACTACTCTTCCTTCAAAACCATTCAACACTACTAATTCAATTTAGATGCAAACGGAACAAACCTAATTGAAATAATATTGCATTGATGGAACAGCAAATGAATAAGGGATAGCCAACAAATTTGGACTCAAGTTGAAACAATTTGACTTAAACATAACCTAAACTTGGACACGGAATACAAGCGAACAATGCTACTTATAAAAAATGGTAGACGTGAATTAATAAAGGATCCACAGGAAGCAATTCAAATTGAGACTCAATGAAACAAAACACGAAATTTGAGGAGGAAACATACGACACACATTGCAAACTAAATTGAAGACAAACACCGGCTCAATAGAAGAGGCAACTTGGAATAACAGAACCAAATGACGCAATTCAAGAAGACGCGCGTAACTAATTTGAACAATTAACCACCGACAACAAAACATAGAAAGACGTGAAAGAAAATTAGAATATAATTTCGATAGAATTAAATGCTATTGAATAAACAAAATTTGGGAAATTAACTTGGGAAGAAACACGAACAAAAGAAAGAATTGAAATGAAAAAATGCAGTAAAAATTGAAGAAAATAAATCTGAATAATGAGAAATCTTGCTTAAAATACTAAATGATGAGAATTTGTAATAATGAATTGTCCCAAATTTTAGCGAATTAAAATAAAAATAGAAGGATATTCACATCACACACCAAAAAAGGTAGAAAGTGAATAATAAGTGATGGTAGATGTTACAAAAATTAAATCCCTTTAATAAGTTATAAAGTTCGTTTAAGAACTCTAGAGAGAAGGTTGACAAAAGAGACTTAATTTTAATTGTTAAAAACTCAAATCTCAAATCTTAAATATGAATCATATTGAAGAACAAACATCTTTAAAAAGTTTTAAAGGGATTCTAGAATAATTAATTAGGACTCAAATAGACATTACTTGAGTCTAAAGCAAATACAAACAATCTTACTTAGGCCTAAAGCAAACACACTAACAACAAATTAACACTTATGTCATGAATTATGTTACAAAAATTTAAAAATCATGGCAAGTTTACCTCTTACCACAGGAACAAAAAAATTCAAATAAATGTCTAAAAAACTAAAAAATTTATGCTACAAGAAAAGTTTACCTATGACAAAATATCACTTTTGCCATGAACTAAGCTATGATAACACAATCTCCATGGCAAAGTATCATTTATGCTATAGAAAAAAGTTATTGGTGGCAAAATATTACTCTTGCCACAAAACTAAGTTATGAAAACACATTTCTTGTGGCAAAGTATCACTTGTGTTACGGAAAAACTTTACTCATGGCAAAATATCACTTATTCCACAAACTAAATTATGAGAATACATTTCCTATGGCAAAGTATCACTTCTTCTATCATATAAGTCAAAAAAATTTATCTGTAACAAAATATTACTTATGGCACGAATTAATGTTATGAATAAAATTATAGTCAAATATATCATTTTTGGTAACTATATATATATAAAAGATTATTTATAATAAGAACAACATGCTAGAATATGATAGATAATAAAAAAATACAAATATTCATATATTATAAGTGCTAAGTAAATAACTAATTCATCAATTAATCAATTAATTAGCTCCAAACAATCAAAATAAAAAAGTTGTAGAACATGACATTTTCAATTAGTTAATTCATAAAATATATCTAAAAAGATAGAATTACTTACTAATTATATAATTATGTACTTTTATTAATTTTTTTAAAATAATTGAGATAGGAGTTGAACTCTAAATCTTAAGATATGTAAGAAAGAGTTCAATTATTAAGCTTTAAGCATTTTTGTTTACATGTGTACTAATTTCATCACTATTAGATTGTAACAATTTTTCATAAATAATAAATAATTATTTAACTTTTCATCAATTAAATTTATATAATAAAATTAATATGCATCAACAAAATAATTATTATAGTATATTAAAAATTGTATTATATAATTATTCAATGAATTTAAATTCTATACATTATGAAATTAAAAATCAATAGGATTAACATATACATATACATGTACATACATACATACATACATATATATATATATATATATATATATATATATATATATATATATATATATATATATATATATATATATAATACATACATGCACAAATATTTTTTCAATTTGTTATTCAGTCCAATTTTTAAAATATCAGTTAAATAAAAAATCATGCAAGGTATAAAATATCATAAAAAATATTTTTATTACATCACATTATTCTAAAAAATGCGTTAACAAAGAAGATAGATATATTATGAAAATATAAAAATCATTACATTATATATAAATAATATAATTTATGAGATAAGTTATAATAAGTTTTATTATTTAAATATATAATAATAAATTTTACATTTATCACTGTAATATTGACAAAACATTCATTAAAAAATTGAAAATAAAAATTATTTATAATTTAAAAATAATTAAATTATCGTATTAAAAATTTTAAGTAAATTATATTTAAAGGAGAGATATATATAAAATAATCTAAATTTTTATTTTTATCTCTTATTAATTCTAGTTGTATTGATTCATTTCTAATAGATATTTTATATTAATCTCTTTCCTTTTAAATAATAATTTAATTGATTTAATCTATTTATTTGTAATTTTATTGATAGGTTAAGGACTTGGTAAATGAAAGGATAAAAATTAAATATAAATAATATATGAGAGATGAAATTAATATAAAAAATTTATGAAGGTTCAAATGATATAACTTATATTTATGAATGATAAAAATATGTATTATAAATAAAAAATTAAAAGTAAATAAGTTATAATAATTTTAATTTTAATTTACAATTAAAATTTAAATATATATAATAGTTTGAAGTTATGATTTGTATGGATATCAATTTAATATAATTCAACCTTTATTGAAGGAATTTCAAAAAATAATAAAAAATTACTTAAAAGATGTAAATAATTAACTTTTATTTTGTAATAACTAAATTAATAATAATTAATGAAAATATTAATAAAAATATAAAATTAAATAATTAATTATTTATAAGAGATAAAATTAATATAAGAAATTTATAAAGAATAAATTTGATACAATTAAAATTAGTAATGAAACAAATAGGTTAGTTTATAAAAAAAATTTAAAATAAAATTATAAAATATTTTAGTATTAGTGTATTTTTATTATATATATTTATGTAATATTTTATTATTATATAATTAGTATCACATGAGTGTAGTTTTATTTTTGAAATCAACTAGTTAATTAAAACTTTATATAAAATATATTGTATAATAATAATGAAGAAGCAAACTAGCACAATGGTAAGAGATGATATTCTTCAGCTTAAAGATTCACGTTCAATTCCTTGCAAATGCAATTTGTAATTTCTAGATAGATAGAGTTTTAATCATTTATCATAACTTGATATAGGTTAAGAGCATTAATAAATTTCAGTAGATATACAAATAAAATGATAGGATATCACCAGATTGAATTGGCTAGATAATCGATTTAATTTAAATTTATAAAAATTATTTTAGCTTATTAAATTAATTTTTATAATTATTTTATTTTATTTTTTGTCAAAATTTTATTTACAGTAATATGAGTTACTAGCTATGAATGTGCCTTTCTTACCACATTTGTACTTGTGGCTAGAAGAATATATTAGCCACACTTCTAGCCACAAGTAAACTTATAGCAAAAATAACCTTTTTACCTATGAAATTTTCTTTATCACACTTACTTGTACCACAAAATCATTCAACTAGTATTTTTATGACTAAATAGCACAGGCACAAAAATTTTGATCTTATGACACGATTTTAACCATGACACAAGTATTGATTTGTTGTAGTCTAACATATGTTTTTAAAGTAATAAAGTAGATAACCTATGATAAAAAGGTAAACCAATGGGTTGCAAAACACTAACTCATAAAAAAGTTCAAATATCTTTAAACATAATAAAATCTTGAATAAAAGCCTCAAAGGCCTAAAATGGATGTGCACATCACACATTTATTGAGTCGTTTCAAGTTTTCCTCCTTATATTCCCAAGCTTCTTAAATTAACCCTTAAAGTGCATTTTTTATCCTTTTAACTCTACTTTTAGATGTTACCCCCTTGACCACATAAAATATTGTGATATAAATAATGTTGACTAGAAATTATGATGTGCCTCAATTAGAATAGTTGAATTAAATATTTTTTATGAGATAATAATTGAGAATACAAAAATTTTAATTTTTTTTGTTAAAGTAACAATTATAAGTTGGTATCATAAATATTTATGTAATGCCCCTTACATCTATGGTCTATATCTAGATTATTTTAAATAAAATATCTTGGTTAGTATGTGGACTTTGGATAAATTTTATTTGAAAGACATAGGACTTTTTTTGCAATAGCACTATATGATGTGTATATATATATATATGTGTGTGTGTGTGTGTGTGTGTGTAAGTAGAACACAAAGGCAATATCCTTATATAATTATTCATGGGTTATCAAGCCAATCCATGCCAAATATATATATAATTTTCAAAAGCAAGTTTTCCAACTAGTGGCCATCAAAATCACACTACGACTCCCATGATCTATGGTAATAGGACGTGAAAATAACCATTCCTAATTAATTAGGATATATTAGGGCTAGTAATATATTCATGGTAGATGTTATACAAAAGAGTACTTTCATGAAAATTCAACAATAACTTAGGATGGAAGAGTATGTAGATAGTCTCAAACATATATGGCACTGCGATCACTATGACGTCCTTGTGCAATGGCATCCTGGTGTAGCATTTCAATACCCAAACTTTGAAACACATAATGAGAGTAAGTCTAGTAAATTTAGTGAGTGAGTTCTATTAAGTAATATGACTATTTTCTTTATTGAGGGTGACTTATTGAATTAGTGAAATCCATTTGCCTAGCTCCCTTAACAATATTTAACATCACATGTGTTTAATAGTATAGTTTGTTCATTCAACATTCCTTTTGTCTAGCAAATTAACATCCAATTTGTTGTGTAAGTTGCCAAGCCTTTGTGAAAAAGGTTCATTATTACATATGAATAAAGTTTTAATACAAGTATAATAGTTTCTCTTATCATGTGTAACGGTAACATGAAGTCATGAGTTATTGATGTTATATAAGTATGTAATATATAATAAAAAACATATTGTATCTCATAAGCACGTAACAAACAACTATAGTCCAATGCACCACTCAAAAGCATGCGACATGTAATTAAAACTAGTGCATAACTCATAAGTAGTTTGCAATCATGGCCAATGCAAAACTCATAAATATGTAATGTGTAACTATGTATACACACTTAATGTAGTGTCATATGCTACCTTATATCTTCTATCTATCCTTATAGACTTTCCATTTCTCCTAGGAAATCGCAATATAAAATATGTTGATTCATCATTCAAATTTGTTTTGCAATAATTATTGCATCCAGACTTCACATATCATAAATTAGATATAATGAACACAACCTTTTGGACTTTAACACCAATATGTTTTAGTGAAAATAGCCCTTCATGAGCTTCTGAAACTATCCCAACATCTTTTTAGTAAAGACAATTCCACAAACTTGTGACAATATGGCCATTTAATAAGACATACATACTTCTAATACTATTTCATGCCTTGCAACTTTCTCAAACAATGACCATTTAAGTGAAAATAGGTTATGTAAGCACCCACATGCAACTGCTCTCTTGTATCATTTCACATTTCATTTCATGCAATCACAATTATTAATATTTGATATTTTACATAAATTCATAAGGTGTAAAAACACTTGATACATATACTTCACAAGCATATATATATGTACACACACATACAACATATATCAATGACATCACTTGAATAGTGTGGGCTTTTAAGCACATAAGCATTCAATATCTTCTTTCACATGCATTTCTTGTAGAACAAGGAACTATTAATTTTCATGTTTCTAATGGGCTTATAATGATCAGGAAGCACATAATGCATTCTTTTTTTCATATTCAATCATACTCTGTATCTTTTAATTATATCACCTTGGCATTAAATGGGTATGTTTTATACAACCAACAATCATTTTTCTATAGATTACAACATTATATATCTCTATACGAATTATATTTTTAATGTACTTATTTCCATTACCATTTTTCTTTTCTTAATATTTATAATAGGTATAATTAATTAATTTCAAAGGAAATGTTGGGGGTACTTGTAACTCTTCCCATGGGTTTCCATTGACAATCACAACATTTTTCCTTTATTCTCAATACCTCATGCATCTACCTAATTAGTGTTCCCAATATATATATTTAGCTTCCATGACTCTCCTTACATTTAATGTGTAAGCCACAAGTGTGGTCTAACTTACTAATTAATTAAATAATTCGGTTCCTTCCTAAAACAATTATTTATTTGTTAGTTAAGTATGGCTTAGACCATCGTAAGCTATTTTGAATAATTTTTAAAACACATTTAGAGGGGTAATGGATGGGTACCAAAACCCTCCCTTTACTTTTTCCTAAAATTCGTTTACACTATTGATCCCCATTCAACTCTTAAAATTAACCTTTTACAAAATATTACTCAATTTAACATATTCCCATGTATCTTTGGATAATCTATAGGACCAACACCTATAAAATAATTTTATAAGATTTGATTGCCATTTTTTTGTCATAAAATGATTACAATTTAAACAAGTTTTGGGCTAAATTGGAGGGTGTACCTAAACTAGTGTGAATTCCTAGAGTTGAATTATCCCAAATTTCAAAATCAAATTGAAAAATAAGAATAATTATGGCACATTTTAGAAAAGAGAAGAAACAAAAACAATTAATGAGAAAAAATCACGCTATGAAGGATTTTGATTCTTTGATAAGTGAAATTTGATGTAACAAGAATTGAATTAACTTGGATTAATCTAAAGTTCTTGCTAGAATCATGAGAAGAAAAAACTCACAAAGACTATGAATATATTATAATCATATTTTATCTAGGTCATGTTTGATATTTCAAGATGCAAAAAATTTATAATTAATAAAGTGTTAAAATATAAAATTTTGAAGTTTGTTTAACAATTTCTTCTAGAAAGTTTTATTTCATAGTTATCTATAAGAAATAAAAAAGATCATCTGAATTTATTATATTTTCAGTTATTTTATTATTTAGCCTTTTCTCATCTTTGCATCATAAAAAGACAATAAAAATAAAAAATATAAATATAATTATCATCTTTATTTTTCCATTATAAAAAATAATAAAAACTAAAATTTATCTTCATTTTATTTTCTTTTGTTGATTATCTAGTTATTATGTTTTCTTGTTAACATATTATAAAATCATCATCATCCCATTATTTTGTATGATATGTGTCTTCATTTATTTTGAAGTTAATATTCTTTAAATTGGTTATTAATTATCTCTTTATAGAAAAAAGTTAAATTATAAGGATATGTGTTGAAGATGATTAAAATTAAGGAGAGGACTCTTTGTCACTCTCTTACTGTAAATAGGAATCAGGTTGAAGGCAATAGGGGAGAAAACGAAGAGATCAAAGAAAGAGAGAGATAGAGAGTAAATTTTGATAAATAAAATTCTTGAAAAAGTTACCAGAGTAAAAAGTGAAGAAGAGAAAAAGAGAATTGAGATTCTTATAGCAAATTGAAGATAGCAATTCTTATTGCATCTTTATCCATTCAGAAGCTATTCATCAAAGAGGAAACACATCTCAAAGATTTGGAAGTTGGTCATTTAAGAGGAATCACATCACATGTAAAAGTGTTTGTTCGTGGGTGTTATATTTGCATCATTATCTCTTGATCAATCTCAGTTTTTCCATTTATAAAATTTAGGGTAATTCGTTTTCCTAAGTTCGATAACTATTTTAAATATAAGGATGATTAAGATAAAAGGTCTGCTTCATGAAAATCGTTAGCATCAAATGTGGTTTCCTCTGAGTTAACTAATGTGCAAGCTTCAAATATGATATACATACATACATATATATACGTTAATTCTTATGTGAGAAATTATTCCAACAACAAAATACGATCGATATTCACAACTAAAACTTAAATAAACTATCAAAATTTCGGTTCACCACAATTCTTAAACTACAATCTAAGTTTATTGGTTCGTCAATTAGTCTTATATTTTGTTTTATCAAAACTCATTGTTATTAGCTTGGGTATCAGTTCGTCTAGCTCTGAGGCTATACTATGATTTTTTTACTTTATTTTTTTGGGTTAAAAAATATAAATCAAAGGCTGAAGGTGAGTGGATAAAAAATAACAAAACTTCTATTGTTAATTGATGTGATCAAAGTGCGTGTTTGAATATATAAAAAAGTTTAAATATTTAATGTGTTTAATTCATGTGGTTATCCAAACAATTTTTTTTACTGCTTAACGTGTTTAATATATAAATAAGTTTAATTTTGTCAGACTTAATTTCGAACATTATAGAAAATTAAAGTTTTATGATCTGATATAAAAAAAATGTTGTCATCGATTTGTGGGTGAAATATATTGGTTTGATGATTTAACTGACTAATTTTACTTTAATTTATTGATATTATATAATTTATTTATTTACATAAAATATTTATATGCATTAGAAATATCTATACTGTTAGAAGCTTCTAGACTCCTGAGTTGATAATGAAATAGTAGAGTGTTCAGTTTATAAATGGTTATACTTACTCTCTTTTAGGTTCAAGAATAGTGCTTCTAAAATATTAAAAATCTTCACTCTTCCAGGAAGAGATATAGGATGCATTAAGATTGTAAACATATCTTTTATTTAATTTATAATATTTATTTTTAGTAATATAAATTTTTAGTTGGATAATGAGAGAATTTTATATAAGTTATTATTCTTTTTATTTTTATCATATTTTCTTGCACAATAAAAATAAAAGAAAATACAAAATACTTAAAAAAATTATTTTAATTTTATATTTTTTCCATTATACTTTAAAATCATTGATCTTTCAAATTTTTATTTTCAAATTTGTGTCTTTTAAATTAAAACTATATTTTTAATATATATATATATATATATATATATATATATATATATATATATATAAATCAATAACTTTATAAACTATGAGGACTTTGATCTTTCTCTTGAAAGTACGTAGGTTCTACTTTTATAGGTCAAGTCCACTTTTGTAAATATTTCTTTATCAATTAATTTTTTATTTCATAATTTCTCTTACCATGTCTCTCATGTCCTACAATAATGAATCAAGTCATTCAATAAGTTTACTTTTCTCTCTACTTATAAATAACAAGTGAATATCACTGGGACATTTAATTAATTTACATAATTTATTTTGTTTCATTATTTTTATCACTATTATTATTTCTATGAATATTGAGTGATTAATAAAATATTCTCTTAGTCATAAAATATTAAATAATTAATTTCATGATAACTATTTCCTAACTAGATCTTGTTGGGTGTCTAATACATTTCTCACACATAATTAGACTTCCAAATCATTTTATTTTTTTAAAAAAAATCAATTTTATCCATATTTTTGGGTTTCTAATTTCTTTCCTTTAAAAAAAATTAGTGACAACTCCTATTTTATTATTTAAATATCAGAATAGCAGTCATCTCGTAGCAGCATCCGCGGAGTATGTTGTGACAATTTGAAAATTGTTACAATATGCCCGGAGAAAGCTATTTTAATAATTTAAAATAATAAAATAAAATAGAACTTGCAAATAATTTTTTTAAAAAAATTAGAAACATTAAAATATGGATAAAACATTTTTTTTGCTAAATAAAATGGTTTGAGAGTCTCATTATATATGAAGAAGGTATCAGGCACCTCATAACATCTATTTAGGAAAAAATTACAATAAAATTAATTATTTAATATATTATTTCTAAAATAATATTTTATTAATCCATCAATATTCATAATAATAATAACAGTAACAATTATGAAAACAATAAAATAAAATAAATTATGTGAATTATTTAAATATTTTCATGATATTCACTTGTTACTCTATAAGAAATAGAGAGAAAAGTAGATTTACTGGATGGCCAAAGCCATTACTATAAGATATGAGAGAAAGGATAGGAGAAATTATGAAAAAAAATTAATTTGATAAAGAAATATTTACAAAAAATGAACTTCATCTATGGAAAAAAAATAATCTAATAAAGTTTATTTTTTAATTTACTCTTAAAATTTAATTTAATTTAAATTTTGAACAAATTTAAAAAATATAATAAAAGCTAACAATTTCAGAAAAATAAATAATTAAAATACAAAATCAAATAACATATTTTAATTTTACTTTATTTATAAGTGAAAATTTGAAATAAATGATTAAAGTTAAATAAAATTATACAAAAATTTATTTATAATTTTATTTGTATTATTTATTTAAAAATATAAGAGAACAAAAACATTAAAATAAATAAAAATAAATGTCTCAAAATTCTCTCAAGTCCACCAAAAATATATATTAGTAAAATGAATATCATAAATTAAATAAAAAATATAGCAATCCTAATATATCTTCTGATTCTTCCTTAAAAAGATAGGAATATTAATCTCGCAAGACTATCTCCTATGTACCAAATATTTTACCATCTCATCATGAGTTAAGTGAGTCTAGAACCTTCTAGCATTGCAGATATTTCTAATGCATGTGGTTTTTTATTTAAATAAATAGAGAAATGAATTATATAATATCAAGCAAAGCAAAACGAATCAGTCTAATAATCAAACTAATAGATTTCTTACACAAATCGATGACACCATTCTTTCTTATATCAGATCATAAAGCTTTAATTTTCTATCATGTTCTAAATTAAGTCTGACAAACCCAAATAACGTTAAGCCGTACAATTGAATTCATTGCTAACTCTTCAGATCCGCAAATATGTTAAACTTATTTATATATTAAACACAAACAGTAAAAATATTGTTTGGATAACCAGCTGAGTTAAACACAATAAATATTAAACTTTTTAATATATAAAAAGACGCACTCTGATCATATCAATTATCAATTGAAGTTTTGTTATTTTTTATTTACTCACCTTCAGCCTTTGATTTTTGTACTTTGTTTTAACCCCAAAAAAAAAGTTGTAAAAAAAATCATATTTTCACCTCAGAGACAATCGAACTGATACCCAAGCTGATAAAAAGGTAAATTTTGATGAAACAAAATACAAGAGTAATTGACGAACTAATAAATTTAATTGTAATTTGAGAATTATGGCGAAGTAAAATTTTGACAGTTAATGTAAATTTCAGTTGTGAGTATCAGTGGTATTTCGTTGTTGCAATAATTTCTCTATATTATACTTGAAGCTAGCACTTTATTTAACTCAGAGGAAATCACATTTGATATTAACAATTTTTATAAAGTAGATCTTTTATCTTAATCATCCTTATATTGAAAATAACTGTAGAACTTAGTAAAGCGAATTACCTAAAATTTTATAAATGGCAGAAACAAGATTGGATTAAGAGCCAATGGTGCAAAATACAACACCCATGAACAAATACTTTTAGATGTGATGTGATTGCTCTTCAATGGCCAACTTTCAAATCTTTTAGATGCGACTCCTCTTTGATGAATAGCTTCCGAATGGATAAAGGTGAAACAAGAATTGCTATTTTCAATTTCCTAGAAGAATCTTAATTCTCTTTTTCTCTACTTCACATTTTTACTCTTGTAATTTTTTCAAGAATCTCACTTATCAAAACGTACTCTCTATCTCTCTCTTTTGTTCATCTCTCCGTCGTCTCCCTTATCGCCTCCCCCAGCCTGATTCTCATTTATAATAGGAGAGGGACAAAGAGATAATTAATAACTATTTTAAAGAATATTAACTTCAAAATAAATGAAGGCACATATCACACAAAATAATTGGATAATGATGAATTTATAATATACTAACAAGAGAAAATAATAAACAGAAAACAAAATGAAGAAAAATTTTAGTTTTTATTATTTCTTGTAATGCAAAAGTAAAGAAGACAATTATATTTATATTTTTTTTATTTTTCATTATCTTTGTATGATGCAAAGATTAGATAAAGTTAAACAATAAAATAATTAAAAATATAATAAGTTCAAATAGTTTCTATTATTCCTCATAGATAACCATGAAATAAAATTTTCTAGAAGAAAATATTAAAAATGCTTTTGAAGTTAATATTTTTAATGCTTTATTGATCATATTTTTTTTATTGAAATATCAAACGTGACCTAGATAAAATATGGTATTCACATGTGCCCCTCTTTACTTGTTTCTTAATAATTGAACATTGAAAATCTTGATTTTTTATGTTTTATAACATGAACAAGTAAATATAGAATACAACATTTTGTTTGGATGAAAGTGAAAAAAACATCAAAGGATAATCAAATGCAAGTGATAATATTGTTTCAAAAATAAAAAAAATTGGAAAATTAGATTGCATTAGAGAAATAAATGGCAATAGGAATTTAAATAATCATCAGAAAGTAAAAAATAGTGAAAATTTTAGATAGTAGTAAAAATTTTAATCACAATAGAAATATAAATCTCAATGAGAATTTAAATCATAGCGGGAATTCAAATTACTGTGCAAAATATAAATTTTAGTTAAAATCTAAATCAAAGTGGAAATATAAATTACAGTCAAAATATAAATGGTGGTGGGAATTTAAATGGAAATGGGAAAATAAGTGGTAGTGGGAAAGTAAATAGCAGTGAGGATTTAAATTACAACAGGGATTTAAATTGTAGTGGAAAAGTAAATAGTAGTGAAAATTTGAATTGTAGTGGAAATATGAATTGTAATGAGAATTTAAATGGCTATGGGAAAATAAATAGCTATGGGAATTTAAATTGTAATTGGAAAGTAAATAGTGAAAATTTAAATTATTGTGGAAATATAAATTGAAATGAAAATTTAAATAGAAATGGGAAAATAAATAGCATTGGGAATTTAAATTGCAATGGGAAAGTAAATGGCATGACAAGAATTTGAAATGCAAATGTGGTACAACAAGAATTGATTAGCTGAAATTTAAGGTGTAAATATGGCACATTAGGAATTTAAAATGCAAATGTGGTGCAACAAAATTTATAGATTAAAATTTAGAAAACAAATGTGACATAGTATGAATTGAAAATCAAAGTTTAAAAATGCAACTGTGGTGCAATAGAAATTTAAATGCAAGAAACAAGAAATATGGTGCAATAAAAATTAAAAATGATAGTTTGATTTGCTTCTTCTTCCTTTTTTTTCTTGTTTTTTCTAAAATGACATAGTGAAGTGCCTTTTACAATAAAAAAACATGGAACATTAAAAGATTTTTTTCAAAGAATGAATAAGATTGTAAATGAAAAATGAGATGCATTTGAAATTTAAGAAATAGAAAATTAAAAGATTGTTAACTTTTATGAGAATACTACATGGAATGTCATGTGTCATTAGTTATTCCCATGTAACTACAATGCACATAGTCTTTTGACCTGAAGTCATTATGATTCCCTACATGAAGGGCCATATACTTTGTGTTGTCATATGTCACCTTTAATGGGGATGATGTTAGGATCAGAAGTCAAACAAGTACAACAGAATTAACCGATCCTAGCTAATGAATCCATGCAAAACATTAGATTAGGATAGAGATTCATTCAATACCTTTTGGGATGACTCAAGAACTCGTTCATTGACCACCTCTTCGACTTCCTTTTAACTAAAGACTTCAAGGTATCCATACAAACCTATAAATCAATAGCAAACATCTCACGTCCACTGATTGGAATTCACCTCCTTTGGTTTCATAGTGCTAGCTACACCCTCCAAGGGTTTAAAGAAGCTGCTAGGTTTTTCTATATTGGGGATGCGTGAATAATATCATATTATTACCCAATAAGTCTATTTAAATAGGTGCATAGAAAACTCTAACTAATTAGGCTTTGCTCCATGTATAATTATAGGCTTATTATTGGACCTTATAATTACAATATGGAATTTCCAAATATTAGGCCCAAACAATTTGGTCCATTAATTCCAAACTCACTAGGTTCTAAGTGTGTGACCATTTAAGCTCTCATTACATTGGCAATGATCATTAATCATATTAATGATCATAAATAATGAGTGGCACCTAGCAACACATTATTGTTACCCAAGTAATGAGAAATTCAACGATTCGATTAAACCTTTACATGTGATCATTATCTATGTCCTTTTATCCTAGATATCTAGATTGAGCATGAGACACAGACTGTGTCATTCCCGTATAGTCCAATCCAAAGATTTCTTGATTCCTAAGTAAGTTGACTGAAGCAAATATAATTGACATCCCATGTCAATTAATTTAAGCATGGCCATACATTTTCTCAGCCTTACTTAATTAAGGGGCCCATAGATGTCACTCCTGTTACATAGGAAGGACAAATTTCTTCTTGATCACACAAATCTCTGCGCATGATATGTGACATATCCAATAACTACCCTTATATTCACTCAACCATGAATGACATAGAATAGTATCAAAATATGAAACTCACATGTAAGGAACCTTGATGATCTCAGGTCAAAAGACTATAATAATAATGATTACTAAGAATTACTTATGATACTCATATAACGATCCATGTAGTATTCTTAGGATAGGTTGGTCCAGTATACAAGTTCTCTAACTTATACTCATGTGTAGACTTAATATCTCATATAAGTCATCACACATATTAGCCTTAACATATCAAAGTAACCCAATCCATAATGACATATGACTAGAGAC
Organism: Sindora glabra; assembly: GCA_020226215.1. Lineage (NCBI taxonomy): Eukaryota > Viridiplantae > Streptophyta > Magnoliopsida > Fabales > Fabaceae > Sindora > Sindora glabra. Next base: position 85,905,307 of record CM035227.1, on the reverse strand, counting down.
ATTTAAGAATATAATTATTCTAAGGTTGTTATCATAATCAAATATATTACACAGATAATATATATAAATATGATAATTGGAATTATCATTAAAATAACATAATTTAAATTTATAATCATCAATATGATTAGTTTTAGTGCATATACACTAACAGATGACATGTAGGGCATTGATTGGGTATGTCACAAATCATGCAGAGGGATGTGAGTGATGTAGATGGGATTTTGTTACTCCTATATAAAGGAAAGATATCCTTGGGCTCTTTGATTGAGTGAGACTTAGAAATGCATAGCCATGCTCAATTAGGTTAATATGTGATATTGATCATTTGTTTAAGTTAGTCTACTTAGTATCAAGAAATATAAATTGAATATTAATGAGGATGACACATTTCATGACTCCAGTTCGATTTGGATATCATTATAAAAGGAACTGTGATGCAAGCATTGATCACACATTAGGTGATCAATGCTTAGCCATGCTCAATTGGGTGATCAATGCTTAGCCATGTGTGATCAATGCTTAGCCATGCTCAATTGGGTTAATATGTGATATTGATCATTTGTTTAAGTTAGTCTACTTAGTATCAAGAAATATAAATTGAATGTTAACAAGGATGACACATTTCATGACTCCAGTTCAATTTGGATATCATTATAAAAGAGACTATGATGCAAAATATTGATCACACATTAGGTGGATGTCAAATCACAGACATTCCTACTATTGGGTAGTAGTAATGTATTGCTAGATATCGCTTATTATCTATAGTCCAATGATAGGTCATTGCTAATGTAATAGGAACTTATAGGGTCACACAAAAGAAGTAAGAATGAGATAGTAATTAATTACTTATTAATTAAGCTTATTATTCACATAATATATTATAATATATTATGTGATATTAAAGTAATATCAAATAATTACATTATTTGATATTAGATAATTATATTATGAGATAATATTATTATTTAATAATATTTAGTTATTAATATTAAAGTAATATTAGATAACTAATGGATAAGTCATATCTTTACTCACTGTCAACACGTTAAGGATAAGGTATTAGTGGCTAAGTAGGATTCAAAAATGGATGTGGTTTTCCTAGTAAGACTAGGAAAAGACATGCATTTAGCTTTATAAAAGGAGTTTGAAGGCATGATTATTAGAGGTAGAAAAATAAAATAAATTACCACCACTAAAACCGTATAAAACCCTATTAAAACCACGCAAAACCCTTGTCCTATATATGAGAGATGAATCCTAGCAGATTTGTGGAGGTTAAGGAATTCTCATTCCTTCCATATGGATATTGTAAAGGCACTATCATCTAATTGTGCTTGTGATTCAGATCTGCACTTCAAGAGATGAGATCTTTCATGAGGATATTGTAGAGGCATCATCATTTGATTGTGCTCGTGATTCATATTTGCACTTCAAGAGAAAATATTTGATTCTTGATTTATGTCTCTACACATTAATCCATGGGAAGGTTTCACATTACATGATTTTTGAAAAAAAATCTACTTTCCAATGCATTACATAATATATGTGAAACCTAACACCTCTGCCTTGCAATACTTGGGTACTAAATTTAAGTATTGAACAATTTGTTTAAAGCTATTTGAGCACTAGATCTAATTACCATAAATTTAGGTGCTCCTTACCTTTAAGTACTCGATTACTATACCTAAGTACTATGCAATTTTTGTGTAATACTTGAATACAGTGCTAGGGTACTTGTAGTTGAACTTTAAATTTTGGACTTCTTTCAAATAATTTCAATAAGAACCTTTAACTAAATTAATTTTCAACAAATTCAAATACAAATTTCCATAGATTCGAGACATAAAAACTAAGGAATAATAATGGATTCAAGGATTGAACAAAAAAATAAGCTAAAATACAATCAAACCATAAATTGGAATCAAAACAAAGACACCATACTAATTATTCAAAAACAAAATAGAAAAGCCAAAATCAATAAAGAACAATGACTCAAACTTGAGTCTAGGCACAAATTTAACAAGGAATAATAACATGAATACAAAAGCAACAAAATTAAAATAATATAATAGTAAAAACAATACTAAAACTAAATAAAAAAAATCAACAATGAAGAAATCAAACAAAAGAGTTAAGAAATGAAGAGCATAATCTAAAAATTTAGGTAACCATTACTTTGAATGCAAAATGATATGAATTCCTAGGGTTGGATAATCCTAAATTTCAAAATCAAACCATTAAAAAGGGATAATCATGCCATGCTTTAAAAAAAGAAGAAATCATGCCCTAAAAGATTTTAATCCTTTGATAAGTGATATTTGATGCCACAAGAGATGAATCAACTTTAATGAGTTTAAAGTTCTTGCTAGAATGATGAAAGAGAAAAAGCTCTTAAAAAGTTTTCATATTCACAAATGTCAAAGGTTGTAACAATAAGGAACAACCTTCCTTAAATAGCTCTCACAAAGTCAAAAGCTAACTACAATTCAAATTAGGCTTTAATATGCTAATTAGGCCCAAACTAATAGCTACTTAATTTAATAATATTATCCAAAAATAAGGTGCAAGGTAATAGGCTAAAACCAATACAAATCCCAATCAACTTAAACACTAAGAAACTAATTAGCAAATGATCATATAAATTTTAGTTGCCAATACTCGAGTACAATACTTGTATATTATGTAGAATCATGTATGTACTCCTGTACTCAAGTAATAACAAGTAGAACCAAAACCAAGCACCAATACTTAAATACTTATGTGTTTTTCTACTAAAATTGAAATAGATATGATCTATGCTCTTCTAAACTTATCCAATATTGCCTCTTCATGAATCCAAGCACTATTTTACTTCTACTTTTGATTTGATTATCCTTTAATTCTACACTTTTTCAAGTTTATGATTGTTTTGGATAATTTGCTAAATTAGGGCCCTTTAGTTGATTGTCTAGTTATGATTTATTATTAAATGATTAATTTTGATGTTAGGTTATACTTAATTGTTATATAAGTAGCAATTAGGTGTTTATAGTTTGATGTTAAGTTGAACTAATCATTACCTAAGAGAATTAGGATCTAAATTGATGATTCAATGTTAACTTAGATTGTTAATTTAGTTTTAAATGTTTATAAATTTTAATGTTATTATTTAGGTGTTGGGCTTATAAATAAGAATTCAATCTAGGTTTTAGGATTAGCTTAATTATTTAAGGAACATTAGGAATGTTGTTGGGGTTTTCCTAGGCTAATTAATTAAATTAGAATAATTATGTAAAAGTTGTCTAAAATAAGTTAATCAATTAAGGGCCGAAACATCTTTTGATATGATAATTCTTTTTATTCTAGCTTTTTCTCTTTTAATTTTTTTATTAATCATTGCATAATTCTATTTAATTACTTTTATATAAATTCTTCTATTTTCTATTTTGTGTCATCTTTTAATTAACCAATCCTTTAGGTTCAACCTAAACTCACTCTATCTATTTGGTAAAGTAGGTTTATTTTAATTTTTAATATGAAACATCAAAATTTTGGTGCCATTATTGGGGATTGAATTAATCAAATTATGGTAAAAATTTAAAGAATATATCAATAAATTGATTAAATTCATTATAATAAGCATTTACTTCACATATGGTTGTACCTCACCATAATTTAGTAATGTATATTTTGTAACTATGGAGTGCTCCTTGTTTGTTAAATATCAACACTTGCATTCCTTCATTGGATAACAAAGATAGTTAATGATGGAACAAACATTCTTATCATTTTTTATATCTCCACCATCATCATTACTAGGAACTATAATCCTCCTAGATTGCATATGAGGTTTAAAGTAATGTGAATAGGAAATGGATATCTCCTTAATGATATATGCTTCATAAATGGACCCTTCCATCTAGGCCTTGTCTTTCACCTTCTTCTCTAATATATGAAGGAACCTAATAATCAATTGCTGAATTAATTGTCACTAGTATGAAAAAAAAAAATAACCAAATCATTTACTTAATTAATTTACCTCTCAAGTAGGTATATCCAATAGCATTGGACAATACCTTCTACTAGTGCTTCGTATGGCAAATGCACTAGAAGGTGCTCTTTTGATTTAAGAAAGGTTAGAGAAAATATTTGTTCCAACTTGCAAATCATGATAAGAATATTTTGTTCCATTTACAATAATTATTCTTTGCATAATGTGCTTGAGAACAAGTCTTTGAAAATGAAATTTAGCTTCATTATTGCATCCTAAATGGGTTCTAATAACACTTTAAAGGCAATAGGAAGTAATCATTCTATGAATTACATACCAATTACAAATTTACATTCCAATTATCTTAAATTCATGTAGATCCACACATCTAGCTAAGTTCAAAGTATATGTGTCTAGAAGTTTTAAGATTTTTACCCACTCACACATTACTCTTTTTTACTCCATACTCAATGTGTATTGCACTTTATGCTTCAACGTTCTCTTGTTGCCTTATTTAACTAAGCTCAAGTTTGTTGCACCTATATAACTTACCTAAATCCATCCTAACTTTCATGTATTCTTTATTTTATCATTCATATCCATTACTATGTTTAACACATTGTTGAACATGTTCTTTCGATTATGCACGATCATTTTATAATGAATAAGGTTTGTTTATTAGTAAGGTAGCTTTTAGAAAATACTTTGCTTTATCCATTTATGGGAAACTTTATACCCTTCAGTTTGTATCGCATGTCTTTCATCTATAACCTTGGATGTATATATATAGCCCTTTCCTAAAGCTTTTCACCATTAATTATTAAGGGTGGATATAATTCGTTTACCTTATTTTTCTTGAAAACATTTTTCTTCCTTCTAAATAGGTGATTTAAAGGTAACTTGCATCTATGGCAATCAAATAATGAAATCTTCTAACCATATTTTAATGTGTATGCCTTAGAAAACTCCATACAAATGAGACATATTAGCTTGCAATGTGTATGCTAACTAGATAACATACCGTATACAAGAAAGCCATTGATATTCCATAATAATGTATCCCTTAAGGTAAAACTTTGTTGCAAAGATACATTATATATATGTACACCATCTTCTTACAATACTTTCAGTTCATCTATTTGTGATAATAAGTAGATGTTGATGTTAGTCTTTAGACTACTAGGACTTAGAATAATCAAAATGAAGAACATGTAATATTGTTTCATACATATCCATGGATGGAGATTGTAAGGGGTTACAATCATTAGCCAACATGAATAGGTTTATCTAGATTATACATGAGGAGTGAAACCATATGCATACAAACCTACTCTTATATTTCCCTATATGATGGGTTGGAAAGAACCCTTAGCTTATGAAGATTTTTATGATGCCATCTCATTAAACTAGTAGTCAACTTCAATGCATTCAAACTTTTAGGCCTAGAAGTAAAAGGCAAGTACCATTACTTTTTTATTGAAATTTCCCCTTATCACCCTCAATTACATCTTTAGGATGTGTAATAAGAATGGTGACAAAATAAAACACATTATTTTTCATCCACATATTATTTGTAATAAATCATACATCCATTGACATAATTATCTATCTTTTCATACTTAACACCTAACTTGGAAACTAGTTTCTTTGCTTTTTAAAAATTTATGGGCATTTAGTTCCTTTGGGGCATGCATTCTTTTTGTCAACTGGCATATTTCATTGAAACATTGCTTTAGAATATTGTATTATGATTTTATACTTAGTAGCCTAATTGCAAAAGATAACATAGCATGGTTTTTGCAAGATTCATTTAATTTGTTGTCATCAACATATCATAAAAACCTTAAGCATTAAGGTTAAGATGTTCTTCTATATTTTGTCTAAATTTCCTTTAAAATTTATGTATGCAACATCAACTATCGCCATCTTGTACTTATTTCTTAGTTCTTTAAACCAACACCTTTTATCCATTCTAAATTTTTAGGTTATGGCATTTCTTCTATATAGGATGTCCACTATCAATAATTGAGATTAAGTACTTTCCTATGTAAAAGCTCAACCATAGTATTAAGTACAAAAATTTTCCTACCTTCACACTTAACACATGGATACCAAAATTTTCAAGTTTAAAAAAAAGTCCATTGTAAAAACATGCATAATAAACTCTTTCACTTCATTAATGAATTTAGGTGTTATTTCCAGTCAATTAGGACCTACCTTATTCATTACAAGAAATAAGTATAATAATGACAATACTTTTAGCAATGACAAATTCTCAGTTGCTGCTAAAAGTATCATCGACGATTATGTCATCGGTGATTTAAGAAATTACATCTCCTAGGACTCTAAAAAAGTTGGTGGGAAAATGAAATCTTTAGCAATAACATTGTAGTTACTGAAGAGAGCAAAAAAAATTAGGTGGGAAATTTCCACCCTTGAATGACGATAAAAGTCATCACTAAAGGGTGGAAATATCTATTGACACCCTTCAACGACAACTGTTGTCATCACTAAAAGTCCTAAACTTTTAGCAATGACTCTTGTCATTGCTAAAGGGTGGGAACAATTTCCCACCTAACACCTTTCAACAATGACAAGAGTCGTCGCTAAAAGTCTTGGACTTTCAACAACGACTCTTATCATCAATGAAGGATATTATAGGAAATTGTTCCCACCCTTCAGTGATGACAAGAGTCACCGTTGAAGGGTGGAAATATCTATTGACACCCTTCAACGATGACAAAAGTCATCACTTAAAGTTAGGACTTTCAATGATGACTCTTGTCATCACTAAAGGGTGGGAACAATTTCCCACCTAGTACCTTTCAGCGACGATAAGATTTTGTTGGGATCGAGAGCCAAACAATTGCAATGAAAACAAACCGATCCCATCCAAAGGATATATGCAAAACATTATATTAAAATAAGGATTTGATTAATACTTTTCAATAATTCAGAGACTTGTTCGTTAATCACCCTTTTTCGACTTCTTTTTAGTCGAAAACTCTAAGGTATCCACATGAACTAGCAGATCACCAGTGAATGTCCACGATCATTGATTGGAATTCCTCCTCTGCCTTGTAGTGCTAGCTATGCCTCTTCTAGGATTATGGTCAAGAAGGGGTGCTAGGATTTTTCTATGCTTTGTGATGCATGAATAATTATGTATTATTACCCAACAAGCCTTTTCAAATAGGTGTATAGAAAATCTTAATTAATTTGGGCTTTGTTTCATATATAATTATAGGCTTATTATTAGGTCTTATAATTATAACATGAAATTCCTAAATATTAGGCCCAAACAATTTAGTCCATCAAGTTCTGAGTGTGCGACCTTACAAGCTCTTATTACATTAGTAATTATCATAAAACACATTAAGGATCATAAATAATCAGTGATATCTAGTAACACATCATTGTTATCTAAGTAATAAAAAAGTCAATGATTTGACTGAATCGATATGTGATCATCATCTATATCATTTTGTCCTAGATATTTAGATTGAACATGAGACATGGACTGTGTTATTTCCATATAGCCCAATCTAAAGATTTCTTGATTCCTAAGTAAGCTAACTAAAGCAAATGTAATTGACATCTAATGTTAATTTATTTGAGCATGGCTAAGCATTTTCTCAACTTTACTTAATCAAGGGGCCTACGGATATCACTCATATTATATAGGAGGGATAAATTTCATCTTGATCACACAAATTTCTCTGCATGATATGTGACATATTTAATAACTACACTTGCATTCACTCAACTATGAGTGACATAAAATAGTATCAAAATATGAAACTCACATGTAAGAAACCTTGATGATCACAAGTCAAAGGACTATAATAATAATGATCACTAAAAATCACTCATAACATTCATATAACGATTCATGTAATATTTTTAAGATGGGTCAGTCCAGTATACAAGTTATCTAACTTGTACTCATGTGTAGACTTAATATCTCATATAGGTCACCACACATGCTAGTTTTAACATATCAAAGCAACCCAATCCACAATGATATATGGCTAGGTACATTTAAGAATATATTTATTCTAAGGTTATTATCATAATTAAATATATTATACAAATAATATATGTATAAATATGATATTTGGAATTGCCTTTAAAATAATATGATTCAATTTTACAATCATCCATATAATTAGTTTTAGGGCATATACACTAACAGATTCATCACTAAAAGTATTAGACTTTCAGTGATGACTCTTATCATCATTGAATGGTAGTGTAGGAAATTGATCCTACCCTTCAACAATGATTCTTGTCATCACCAAAAGGTGGGAACAATTTTCCATGCTACACTTCAATGACGACAATGTCCTTATTGAAAAGTCATAGTTTTACTAATGACTCTTTAGCAACAATCGAGCATATTGTCATTGCTAAAGAGTTTCTTATAAATACACTTTTACACCATTTGGCTCTCATTTTGTGTGCAGTGACTTTTATAATATAGTATATTTATTGTTCAAATATATTTTTAATATATTATAATATTTTATTTTTATAATTTTGATTTGTTAGTTATTGTTGCTGTTTATCATTATTTGTGGTGGGTATTTAAAGAATATTTGATTAGTTGATTTTTGCCATTAGGTTATGTAAGTTAAAATTTATAATATTCTATTATAATATATAATTTGTAAGATGAATAATTTGTAATGAATTAATGGAGTTGATGGTATAATTACTTTGGTATGAAATAAATCTTGTTTAGTTTTGTATGTTGTAAATATTAAATGTGTTTATGTAATTTTCTTTTTAGTGTAAAATTTATAAATATGAATTTTATTATTATTATGTAACTTTTGAATTAAAATTTTATATAATACAAAATATATGTGAATTATATAGTTAGATTAATGTAAGAGGGAATCGTTATGAGATTTTGTTTACCAATTTCAAATTTTATGATGTAATTTAGGAGAACAAAAATATCAGGTTTCATTGAACAAAATTAACAATTTCATTTGCCACTACACCTCTTGAGCCAAGTAGATTTGGCTCTGCACCCACTGTGCAGCCACCTAGTCCTTCTAAGCTGCCACCATCAATATATTATCCACATCGTCAGGATGATAATAATGATAGTCTTGGCACAAATGATGATACATCAGGACATCTGCATCTCCCTTCCCCATAAACTACTATGTACATACAATTTTTTCTTTATATGTACACATTCATATGGATTATGTATATGTAATTTATTTATAAAATTGTTTTATGATTATTCATTTTTTTATATTTAATTATGTGATCATGTTGTACATTATTACTAGTACAATTGATAAATTTCATTTGTACAATTCACATTAGATAAAATTAATTCTAAAAAAAGATAAAATTATTTCAACTGAATTGAAATAAAGAATATTCTATTATATTCAATTGAATTATTACTATTATGTTATTAAATATAGTATGTTATTTTAATTAACTTTAATTATAATTTTAATTTATAAATTTTATTTTAATATTTTTAAATTTTTACTATAAAAAATTATGTATTAAGTATAATTTCTATAAATTAGAAATAAATTTAAAAAAAATTAAACTTTTAGTGATGTCATTTTGTTGTCGCTAAAAGTTAAATCTTTAGTGATGACAAAATGTCATCCCTAAAGCCTCAGTCATTGCTAAAAGTCAACTTTCAGTGATGAGTGTGTCATCACTGAAAGTTACTTTCTTTTATTATTTTCAAAGTGAATCAATAACGATGACAAATGTCTTTGCTAAAAGTTAAAATTAAAAAATAAATAAATTTGAAAATATTTTCTATAACGACTTTGTCATCAGAGAAATATTAACTTTTACTGATGACAAATTGTCATCGGTGTTGGTTTTAGCTACGAATCTATACTGATGACATTTTTTTCGATAACTTTTGTATTTAGTGACAATTTAGTATTCTAGAGTGACGACAAATGTTATCGCTGAAGGCCTTTTTTTCTATAGTGGTTATTTTATCCATTTCTTATGTTCAAGCACATCCATATTTATTTTATATCACATGTAAATGTTATTTAACAATTTATCAACTACTTTTCAAATTTAACTATGTTGCAATATATGCTTGAAGTACTTTTTTAAAATTTTAAAATCTTAACTACTATAATTCTACATTCTTAACTATTAAAGTTAATTTAAACATTGCAATACCATAATCAACCCTATGTTATCATATTTTAATTAAATAAAAATCAAACAAATTCTAGTTACATATAAACCCTAATTTTCTTTTCATCAAATTAACAAATTCAACCTATATTCAAAGATCTAAAATATTCTAATACTTAAACAATACATGAAAAGCATGAGATAAGTATCAATTATTAAAGAAATTTCAAAATTTCCTTACAAAATAATCAAACATACATTAAGCATTACATCTAATATTTCATAAGAAAATAATTGATTATAAGTGAAAAGACACAACAAGGAAACTCTTGAAAGTAGGAGATAATAGTGAGCATAGGTCAAAGGATAGTAGCGGAGGTAGTAGTAACATGAAGGTAGATGGGAAAAAGACTAAAATTTCATTTTACAAAAATAGTAAGGCTCTATTGTAAACTAGTTATATTCACAACTTAGTAATGGAATATTCCATATTTAATTTGATTTTCACTACTATAGAAATGTGATACTACGCCACTACATAGATGCCACTCCAAATTAACACTAACATATATTTCAATGCAGTGTTATTTTTGAAATTATTTGAAAAACTAAGATAATGACTCATAAACATAATCAATGTGTATTTAGATGTAGTAATGTAGTAGCATTTTTGAAATTATTAAAAAATATAAGACATTCATTTTTTAGTTAACCAATGTCATAATGTAAAGCATTGTGAAAATGAGCAAACTCAGGATGTTAGTATTAGAATTAGCCAATTTCTATTTAGACATAATGGTATTTTTAATTTTATTAGAAAACATAAAATGTTGATTTTACTTAACTAACATCAAAATGTGTAACATTTAAAGGTTGATGGGAAAATTAGAAAACTTAAAATATCAGTTTAGAATTAACTGATGTCTATTTGGATATGATGATATTTTTTAAATTATTAAAAAACTTAAGATTCCAATTTTTTACTTAATTGATGTTAAAATGTATGAAATTTAAAGGTTATTAGGAAAATGAGGAAACTTAAGATGCCTTTTTTAGAATCAACCAACAGTTATTTGGATGTAATGACATTTTTGTAATTATTAAGAATTTTAAGACATCAATTTTTCACTTAAGTTGATGTCAAAATATATGATATTTAAAAGTTATTAAAAAATAAGAGAATTTAAGTTTTAAAATTAACTAACATTTAAAAGTATTATTAGTGGCAATTACTTGGAAAATGCCAATATATAAGGCATTCATTTTATGTTAATAACTAACATGTTTTTCTCATCATCTAAAGTCATGGGAGCAATGATATTTTTAGGCTATAAATAAAACACACCTTATTTCTTTTTCCTCATTACCACCCTCACTCTTTCTTTTATTTGTTTCTAAGCTCCATTTCCATCTTTCTCTAGCTCACTTTATAGAATCCTAGATGCCACTCCATCCACCATAACACATTAGTATTAAACTATTGATGCTCTTTCAACTAAAATTGAATATGAAGAAAATGCCTTGTTCCAAGCCTAGTTCAAAACATATGAGGTATCTTTCTTACTTCTATTTATCAAATTTTCTCTTTCTCTATTTCTTTAATTTTTTGTGTAGGTTTCTTTAGAAAATTTTTGTTTGTCTTTTCTTTGTGCAACTTCTTAGGTTATATCTAAGTTTTATATAGTTATTATGTCTTTCACAAAATGTTGTAGTGCAGTTCGAAAGTCACCACAAACACCTTTCTTGCTTCTATTTTCATGTCTTTGCCTTTTTCATTTCTCTAGTTTTTTGTGTAATTTTTTAAGAGAATCTTTTTGTGTTTCTTTTGTATAATTATTAAGGTTATATTATGAGCTATAGTGCTTATTATTTATTTGATAAAATGTTATCATTGAGACTAAAGCCTACTAAACAATGATTAGAGATCAAGAAAGATTTTTAAAATGCATAAAAATGCTTGTTTTTCATGATTTTAGAAAACTTAAAAACAAACCTTTAGCTTTTTGTAGATAGATAAATCTCAATAAGTTATATGAAATTAATATAAAATTCATCATAAGAGGACAACCGAGTGTAAAGTTTTGGCTTTTTAAAATTTTTAACTTAAAATATAAGTTTTTTAGCAAGATGTTAGGTTTGTCAAATTTTTTATGTAAATATTCTATTAGGTACATTACAACAAAATAGATCAACACCAATAACATTTTTAGTGATGATAAAAATTCAATCATTGGTGTAGAGTCTAATGACTTTTACTAACGACATAGTTATCGATAATAAAATAGTACCATTGATAATTGAATGGGCAGGAAATGAAACACTTTAGTGATGATATTTATCATCACAAAAGCTTTAAAACATTCAATAATGACACTTATCATCACTGAAAGCTACCATTGAAGCTTTCAGTGATAACATATATTGTCGCTAAAGGTCAAATCTATAATGATGATTTGTGTCATCAGTAAAGAGCTGGCACAAAAAATTGTAATAGCTTTTAGTGACAACATGAGTTGTTGTTATAGGCCACGAAGGGCTAGCATAATTTTCAATGCCAGTCGTCGGTGATGACATAGTTGTTACTGTAAGTTGTGGCCTATAGCGATGACATGAATCGTCACTAAAAGGTTGGCACTGGAAATTATGTCAGCCTTACACCAACAACAACAGTCATCACTGTAGGTCATGGCCTATAATGATGACCCTTCAACAACAACTAAAAACTTTGTTCTCGCTGAAGAGTAAGTCTATAAATGCCAAATTGTACCTTTTTGGCCTCATTTTCACATGGTGAGGAAGGAAGTTAAAGGCAGAAAGATTCAAGCATATATTTTTATATTTTTTATTTATATTTTTTAATAATAATTTTTAATTATTTATATACATTGTATGTTATTTTATTTTATTAGATATTATTACTATTTACCATTATTTGTATTCGGTCAGCGGATATTCGATCAATAGATTTACTCCAATAAGGTATGTGTATTAAATTTTTAAAAATTTATTTCATTATATTATCTATGAGATGAATAATTTGATATGAATTTATTTGCTATAATAATATGTAATGAATTAATTTAATTTGATGGTATGACATCTTTAGCATGAAATTAATATAAGTTAGATTTATATGTTAAATATGTCTTGATAATTCTACTTTTATGTATAATTTATAAATATAAATTTTATTATTGTTATATTACTGAGTACAATTGTAGTTTTGAAAAACTCGATATATGAGTAAATTATTCAATTAGGTAGATTATTTTCTAGATGAAATTTAGGATGTAGTTTTGGAATACAAAATTTTCTAATTTTGTTGAAACATAGTAATGTACAGAATTAGGATAATTATATAAACATTTTAAAAAAATATATATCCACATGAAAATAAACTTTTAAGTATGTTGATAAAATTTTTGAATATAACTTTGTCAACATGCTTAAGAGAAAATGTATAATAAAGAAAGTAAATGCTAATACAATATTTGATGGAATATTGTATTTAATGAAAAAATTTTATATTTAACAATAATACTAAAAATTTCAAGACATATCTTTAGAATTTCTCTCAATATAATACAATTTCATATAATTATATAATTTAGTAGGTGGTGTTTCTTTATAAAAAATTTATAACAATGTATACTGATTAAACTTAAAATAAATTATCATTCAACAATGATTGTTATGTAATTTTTAATAAACAATTCATATAAAATTTATGTAAAAAATTTTATATTAAAAAAATGAAGATAAATTGTTACATGATGTATTTTTTAATATAAAATTGAATGAAAATTAATTATTATATGAAATTTGTCATATGATAGATTGTGAATCAAAATATTTATTCTTTTCTAATTCTTTAATGTAAAAAATTCACGTGGAATCATATGATTATTTTTGTTGTCGTAATAACTTTATATAATGATTAAAATAAAACAAATTATCAATATAAAAAGAAATTTCACATTACAATTTATGTACTAATATAAGAATTTCACATAAATATATACTTTAATAGGGTTACAAGTCACACAAATTTCATAACAATATATAATATTTATTAAATAATGATTAATATGTATTCAAATTTTCATATATTCAAAGTTTTCATTGGAAATGTATTAAAAATAATAGCCAATAAATAATAATTCAAATAGGTTTTATTGTAATTTCTAGATAATTTTTTCCTTTTATATACAAATTTATACAATATCTAACATTTTTATTTTGTATAAAAATATCTACTCAATTTTGATCATTAGCATTTATTCAATGCAAATATTCTCAAATATGATATGAAGATAATATAAGACGAAACCTATTTGAAAATGTGAAATAAAAATATTAAATATTTGAACATTAAATACGTAAAAATGTTTAATTTAAATATATTACTATTGAATATTAAACATTTGAAATTATATTTTTTATATATTCAATAATAATATTGGATATTTTATACATGATAAAAATAAGAAATTTATATGACAACTTCACACAAAGTGGTAACAATAAGATTACACATAATTATATATTTTAAGAAAATTACATAGTAGTAACAATAGGATTACATATGAACACGAATTTTAAAAGGATTATAAAGATTTAAATTTTCACATCAACAGGAATTCTCTTACAAAATATAATGAAAATGAATTTGACAATTATATACTAATAGAAACTTGAAAACTTTAAACCTTTGAAAATATATTTGTACTCATAAGATATACATTTAGTCAAAAGAGTTGAGTACTTATAAAATATACATCAAGGCAAAGGACTTGAACTATACATCTTATGAATGTGATAGAGTAGGTAACAAAATTGAATCCTTAGTTCCAAATTATTAAATAGTGAAAATTTATGTGAATATTTAAAATAACTAACCATATAGATAATAATACACCAAAATAACAACACTCATAAAATGTTGTAATATAATTCTAAAATTATTATAAATAAATTTTTACAATAATTTTAAATAGAATTGCATTTGTATTGTAAGCTTAAACCCATTTAAGGGTAGATTAATCTCTATATGTTGACTAACTCTTAAATTATCCTATAAAATTGGATAGTTTAGGATATATCTTGTAGTTATTATTAAGAATTTATTTGGCTCTCGTTTCACACTATAAAAGTTTTTTGGCATCTTAACTGTTCTCCAAGTTTGAACTATACTAATTTATAGTTTACAAACTTAGAGAACTATGGGGAGATGCTGCCAAAATTTTTGCATGGAAGAAACAATGAGCGTGGATGAATTGATAACTAAGAAATATTTCGAATGGGATAGGATCCTACTTTTTAGAATTAGAGTGATATGGTGGATTTAGGACACACAACAAACATTGATCCTAACATTTAATTCCATATGAAAGTTATTTTTTTCCTATTTGATGGTACGATGTTAATAAATAAAAGCTGGATCCATCTACAAAATCACTTATTAGATGAGTATTGAAATAGATGTTCATGTAAGAAGTATGTGAATCTACTGTTTCAAAATTTAGGAACATTAGAGGCATATATTATAGATAATGGATTTCATCTCTTATACACAAATTGGGCATACCATGGTGAAGCAGGTGTTTCCACTTTTGGGGGAATGAAAGAGGTATCTCCTGATGATAAGAATGAGATGGTGAATATTATACATGATTTCATCAACCCTCGTGAAATTGAAGATATAGTTTGCGATAAATGAGAAAGGGATAAAGACGTATCCGAAGGGGACATTAGATCAAATCATAGTGGTTATGATGATTTATTTGCACTAATGGAAATAGAACTGTATTTAGGCTACACACTATTCTCAACTTTAAACTTTCTAATGAAGTTCATGCACTTGAAGGTGCTACATAAGTGGACTAAGAAGTCATTTGATGCTCTCTTAAAGTTGTTGAAATAGGCATTTTCGATGGATAATAAATTGCTTGAGTCACATTATAGTGCGAAGAAATGGCTCAACAAGTTAGGGTTAGAATATAAGTCAATCCATGTGTCTAAGTATGATTGTCTACTTTTTTGGAAAGAAGATGCTTTGAAAGATAATTGTTCAATTTGTAAGGAGAGCCGATGTGTCAATAAAAACACAAAAGGAAACAAAAGTTCCTTAAAAAGTGCTTTAGTATTTCCCACTGACTCCTCAGCTAAAGTTATTATATAGATCGAGGCATATTATAAAGGATATGACATGGCATCATACTAGCAGGTCAATAGAGGATAGGGTAATGCGACATCTTGTTGATGGGGAAGCTTGGTAGGAATTTGATAGGAAGCATCCTAATTTTTTTGCCAACCTGTGAAATGTTAGGCTAGGCTTAAGTGTAGAAGGATTTAATCTTCTTGGTGATAGGAACTTATCATATAGCATGTGGCTAGTGGTCATGATACCTATAACTTGCCATAATGGATTTGCTTGAATTAGTCCTTTTTTATGTTGACTCAATTAATATTGGAGCCTTAATCACTAGGTAAGGATATAGATGTCTTCCTAAGACTAGTTGTAGAGGAGTTAAGGAATCTTTGGGAGGGGGTTAAGAGTCGAGATGCAAATACAAATATTATGTTTAACTGCTTTGTTGTGGACTGTAAATAATTTTCTTACTTGAAGTAGTCTTTTTGGGTGGAGAGGATATAAAGCATGTCCTATATGTAATAACGATACTCCATCAATTCAAGTTAAGGGAAAATTGCTTATGTTGGTCATTGTTGTCAGCTTCCAAGGAGTCACACATGGAGAAATCAAAAGGAATTCAATGGAAAGTCAGAGAGGAGAGGCTTTCCTTATCCTCTTACTAATGAAATTATTATGGACTAGTTGGGTAGGGTGGCATAGAGGCTTTCTGGTAAACATGTTTAGTTTGGTAGTTTAAAACAAAAGAGAGGTGTAGATAAACTTAATTGGAGTAAGAGAAGCATATTTTTTTACCTCCCATATTGGCTAACAATGATCTTAAGGCACAATATTGATATGATGCACGTTGAAAAGAATGTATATGACAATATTCTATTAGATATTGAGCAGAAGATGAAGGATATAGATAATGTGAGGTAGGATCTGGCGAACATGAAGATAAGGCTAGACTTGCATTTGTATAAAGAGAAAGGCCAACTCTTCAAACCACATGTTGCATACACCCTCAACCAAGAAGAATGACAACGATTTGTCCAATTTATAAAAAATGTGAAATTTCCTAATGGGTTTAATGGGAGTCTTAAGAAGAATCTAACTAATTGTGATATAAGGTTAAAAGGGTTAAAATCATATGACTATCATGTTATTATTTAAAGGTTGTTAGGACCTTTGATTCAAGTATTTTTGCTGAAAGAATTATCATATCTGATTATTGAGTTGTGTAATTTTTTTAAGCAAATATATGCTAAAACTCTCAACAGGAGGGATGTCTTGCAAGCCAAGCAAGATATTGTCATCATTTTATGCAAGCTTAAACAATATACGCTTCAGCATTCTTTAATATAATGGTCCACATGTTAATGTGTTTACCTAATGAAGCATTACAAGGTGGTCCCGTTCATTTTTTATGGATGTACCTATACGAGAGATACATAAAAAAGTTAAAGGATTATGTTAAGAATCGTGCTTGTCTTGAGGGCTCAATTGCAGAAGGATATGTTGTTGATAAGGCGTTAACATTTTGTTCCATGTATTTAGATGGGGTGGAAACTAGATTCAATCAACTTGACCGAAACCAAGATGTAGCATCCAAACATACAGAAAAGGCATTGTCAGTGCTTCAATCTCAATGTTGACCCTTGGGAAAAAAGATCATATCTTACTTTGATAGGAGGGATTGAGATGTTGCCATATGGTACATCTTGAATAACTATATGGAGATCGAAAAGTATCTTTAATGAGTTTCTATATTTATTCATACATTTCTTCCAAATAATTACAACAAACTAAAAAACATTGTTCTATAGTGAGCATTGACAAGAGCTTGAATGAAGTGGTGCCGATAACATATATGAGTTACAAAAAATAAAATTTCCCACATAGGTTTTACATTAAGGTAAAAGTTTGTTCTTCATAAACATGGTATATCAATCATGTAAATGTTGTTCTCTACTTGTAATTTTTTTCCAATTTAACTATTCATAGAAATATTATTTTCATAAATATATCATTTACATAGAAATGGTTCCCTTGAAACCATTGAAAAGCTACTATCTTTAGCTTTTGGCCTCAGTTTTACTATTATGATATACTCAGCGTATATTGTTAATGGAATACACTTTGTAGTTGAAACTTAGGATGCGAAGCATAAAACATAGAAAAGTGGCATTCTTATTTTGGGAGCTAATGGTAACATGTTTTATGGTGTACTAGAAGACATTATAGAGATGACTTATTTAAACAACTACATTATATTCAAATGCAAATAGTATGATACTGATCCTAGGAAGAAGAAGCTTTGCATTGATAATAGCATTACAAGTATCTCTATCAGCAAGCAATGGTAAAGATGACCCTTAAATTCTTGCACCTTAAGCACAACAAGTCTTTTATATCAATGATCATCTTAATGGGCTAAATTGGAAGGTCGTCCATTCTATTGTGCTTTATAATATATGGGATCTACCTAATGATGATGTCAATATACAAGACTCATCATTCATGTAGCAAAGCAACTCCTCCAATTTCAACCTCATAGTTAACCTTGGAAGTTTCCATTTAGTTAACTTGACGGATTAGAGAAATAGTTCTTCAATTGTTTCACCTTCTATGCATACTAGGTTTATGACAAAAGAGAGTGGACGTCTTCATTAATGATGACGACAACTTCGAAGATGAGAAAATTAAAGATTATATCAAGGATGTGCTTTTACAATCTGATGATGGTGAAGAAACAAACGATTGTGGGGATAAGTCTATTAGATCTACCAACATTGAATCAGATTACGAAACAGAACTATTTTTTTTATGATAACTCAAAATTGTGTAAAAGTCATTATGTAATTTCATTATATGAATATAATAATTTTGTATTCTTTCATCTAATTCGATTGTAGGCTTTTCTCTTAAATGCTTATATAATGTGTATTATTTCGATCAAGGTAGATGTTAAGGCACAATACTATGGAGGTGATATTGGAGGGGACCTTCCATGCCCACCCACTCACATTCCCTCATAGTGTGAGGGATTAGGTATCTTTTATAATTATCCATACTTATGTTGATTATCTATTAAATATGATTTTATAGTATTGATACTCTTTGTTACCTATCAAAGTTGCAACTTCGAGAAAGAAGGGTCCAAATAGGTCCCTCACTCTGCACGAGAAGATAGAAAGGAGTGGTAGGAGATCGGTGCCTATACAGTTCAATACAACTGGTACATGGTATCTAATTAGGGAGAATGCTAGCCATCTTTCCCATGATATAGGTAGCATCATTTAAGCACATATGCTGCTTTATTATAAATCATGGTGGTCAGTGCCCCAGAAACTGCAAGATAGGGTTATGTAGGAGGCTTGCATAAGTATCCATCTCTTCCTTATTTTAACTTAGTTTTATTCCCTACTTCAAATTTTTAGACATAGTTCTCACTAATTTATTGAATATCTTTTACTCTAGTCCCATTTTGAGTTACAGGGCATCGATGAGGCTGAGCGGGATAAAACACTTAGTGGTTTGATACGAAGTGCTACCAATTTGTACAGAGACTGGAAGTACAAGTTGAACAAGTATTTTCTAGAGCATGGGGGTGATCAAGACTGATATTTTTACTTGGATCGTGCTAGGTGCTTTGTGCCATAATTTGTCTCGCGCTAAACGTGGAATGTGGCATTGGTGTGTGGATTTCTTCAATGCAATGATTATAGGGTAAGCATAATATTTAATAAAATTATATTAGTATTTTATATATTTAAACTATAAAAGTAATTATCTCATTGTCATTTCTTAATTTATAGGAGCTGTCTATGAGAAATGCAGATAATCGAGTAAAAAAGGTGGTGAACGATTGGTATAGATCGAAATTCATTGCTGCACATCGTTATAATAAGGTAATTCAACTTATTATTTATTATTTAAATGTATAATTTATTACTAATTCAATAATTATATTTATCCTTTCTTTTTCTTGTAAAATATAAATTAGGAACTAGGGAGACTAATGAGTTGCAGTTAGTGCTTGAGAATTTTAGGGACTAACACACATATAGGATGGGAAAGTGGGTGCATTCGACCCCTACTGAGTAGTATGTAAGTACCCTAAACTTTACATTTTAACAATATAAATTTCTTATAGTTTGTATAATTAATTCTTATTTTAAAAATTCAAGACAAGGATGACTAAACTGACGACCTAGCATGTGTAGTTCAGTGTATCATCCACTAGCTTGCTTAACACTCCTCTGCCATTGATGAGACTGCCATTGCCAATAAGGTTCTTGGCACTCATTGAGGATATATGAGGGTAGTCAATCATGTGCTGGCTAGCTAGATGTACCGTTCATTAGGCACCTCTAGCTTTAAGGCAAGCTTTCACTGTGTGTCCTAGGTAGGTGAGTTGTAGGAGCAACTACAACAAAGTTGAGAGCAATGTTGATTTAAGAGCAATAGTAGCAGCTTGTTCAGTAGTTTGCTCAACAACAACAGTAGATGCAACAACAATTTAGGACATACTTGACGGAGTTGACTTCTATACTCAAATAGTAAGGTTTCATGTTACCTATCTCATCATTTGTTGTTGCCCTGCCTAAGCTAAGTAGATTTGTGGCTGCACCCTTTACCCAGCCAGCCGATCCCTCCTAGCCACCCTTTATGTATCGTCCACATCGTTAGGAAGATGATGATGATAATGATGATAATCTTAACACAGATGACAATACATCGAGTTATCTATATTTTCCTTCCCCTTAGATTTTATATTTATGAATTTTTTCATACACAGATATTTACATGAATCATGTATATAAAATTTTTTATGTGTATAAATAATTTTAGAATTATTTTATAAGTATTTAATTTTTATATGGATTATGTGATTTTGTTATATTGATACCATTAGCATATTTGAAATAAAAGTATTATTATATAAAATTGTAGAATTTAAATTATATAAAATTAAATTAAAAATTATCAAATTAACTTAATTTATTCAAAATAAAAAGTGTTATCTATATTATTAAATTAAATTTATTAATTTAATTACATTTTTAAAAATTATTATAAATCAGAAAAAAATATAGCATTACAACCTTAAAAGTAATTCTATATATTTTTTTGTTTTTCTAGTTTTAAGGCTTTTAGCAGTAGCTATTCAGATTTTACCCATGACACAGTCATCGGTAAAAATTTGACTTTTAGTGATGATTATGTCATCACTAAAAGTCTTAAAATTTCAAATTTGAAATGGTTTTCTACGATAATTTTGTTATCGTTGAAGGCCTAATTTTTACCAATGACAAAATGTCGTCGATGTAGGTCATTTTAGCGAATATAGATGATATTTTTGGCAATAACTTTTTCTTTTTACGACAATCAAGTTATTTTCAACGGTGACAAATGTCGTCACTAATGGTTTCTTTTCCTGTAGTGGTAGGCCAAAAACTGAACATTAAAGAATATTCTATAAACATTTCAAGTTAATTTTTTAATGAAAATTATGTGAAATGTAAAAAGTCAAAATATTTTTAAAAGAAAAGATGCCAATTTTTTTAGCGAAAAAATAAATTTTTTTTTAGTTTTTCACATCGGTTTGTATGATTGATATTATAAATTATTTACAACAATGCCTGATAAGATATTAGTCATATTTCAATGTATATTCCACCAAACAATCAATGATAATCAACTAGTTTTGTAATTAGTGTTTAATGATATAGTACATTTAGTTTAGTGATGAATTTAATATTGGATTATTATTATTTCATAGCTATTTTATAAAATACTTTAAATTTTATGCCAATGTATTTTAAAAATTTTCATACAATTTGTTTGTCATTAGATTTCGTCAGTGAATTAAAAAAATAATTCCATATGAAATTTTTTCAATAATTTAGCAACGTATATTAAAAATCCATCACTAATTTTGTTGTTAAAATCAATTTTAATTTTTTTCAAAATTAGGAATTTAAATATATTTTATGAAACTTATTCTGTCACTAAATACTAAATTTTTTATAGTGAAAATGATAATAAAAATAGGGAGAGATGATAACTATATTACTTATTTGACATTGCTTATTTATATATGATTTTTTATCCTTCTTATTGATGTTAAATAGGGAAGAAGGAAATGAAGAAAAAAAATATACTATGTACTCAAAATTTTGATTAAACTTTTAAACTTAATATTTGAATCTTTATCTTGAATATATTTTTGTTTGGTGTTGAATTATAAAAAAGGGGAAGACCCTGTTCCCACATCAAGATGGGCCTTTGTCCTAACCTAAGGGAGAACTCCTTTATTAATGATTACATGCTACCACAATACGTTCGCGTCCCAACTCAGTAGGTTCAGTGTGGATACTTCTTTTCTGATTCCTGTTAAATTAAAACTCCAGGTCAAAACTTGACCATCTATTTCAAATTTTTCATATTTTAGCTGACTTTTTTCGTCAAGTTTGAATGATGATAATCAATTTTTTTATAAAAAAAAATTAAGCTAAGCATGAACCAATAATTGATTGTATAGAGTCAGGTCACTTATCGCACATGATTGTATAAAATTTACATATTAAGAATTTTCAAATAAATTCACTCAATCTTTGAGGGTTAACTTAACCGCGTTAATTTGTACGGACGTCCTACTAGTCTTAGGTTTCGCAGCGTTAGGGCAAATTAGGTTGTAAATAAAAACAGCCATAGTCTTAGTTTCAAATCAAAATTTATTATGCAGTTTCAGACCAATCCGTTCCATTTCAAATTTAATTTAATTTAATTACCAAAAATATTGATTTAATTTATATTAGAATATAGCATAATTTATTTTCATTTTTATTTTTTTATAAATTTTTTAAGCCTGAATATTTAATATTATTTTTATATGTAGATGAAAATTGTATACTGTTTATTATTTATTGAATATTATCTTTGAATAATTTATTTGTATAATTTAAAATATAGAAGAAAATCGTATCCAATTACGCTTTTTTAAGTCATTTCCATATTACAAATAACCTAATATATTTTCTATTACTCTCCTAATTATCAAACTACAACATCTTTCTAAATTTGAGGTATCTTAAAACCTAATTTATAACATACAAATTTGCCAATAATCTTGGCTTTGTTACAACGACAAGCCGATCTACATGCAAAATATCACCACTGGACTCAACAAAATTGATTCTGGAAACACCAAAAGCTGCACTCCAAGTGAAGCCATGAAGCAACCTCGCAAACAGTATCACAATCAATGAAGTGCCGAGTATAATTCTTGGACATCCAACGTCTTCCAATACTAAATGATATGAATTCTAATTTTAGTTCGGTCAAAACGACATCCAATTCATCGCTCTTAAGTGTCGTTAGGGCTTGCACTAATGAGGATCATTCCACACTTTAGGGTTTTGGCCAAGTCCTTGTCTGCTTAGCAACACATGGCTTCCTTTCAAGATGAAGCAATTGCCAATTGTTGTATTGTTCATAACAACATGGGAAATATTGAAAGGTGCAATTGGATGAAGATGGAAGGCTTTTCCTACAGCTAAGCTTTGACTTGAACTTGCAAATTGAGCTTAGAAAAATCTGATTCTTGAACTTGCCTCTTGTGTCTTGTTTCCTACCACTATGTCTAATTCTTCAGCACCTATTTGAAGCAACTCAGGTTGATTGATCACTTCTGCAATTGCCCACTCTACTACATTTGATGCATTGTCCACTGTTGCAAGCATCAATTCCAGCAAAATGGTTATATTTTGACCTTTCTTGTTAGATACACACATATAACATCCTAAGTTCAAATTTAGACCACTAGGACTCAAAAACTCCAAAACAACAACAGGTGTTAATATCCTAGGACCTAGGTTCAAAATGAGAGAAGTAGAGAATTACTATAATTTGAGCCTTGATTTCGTCGGCCCTCAACAATGAGTTACCATCGGTGTCTTTCCATGTGATAGGGACATCAAGCAAGTCCTCTTGTTCTTCCTTTTAATCCATTCCTCCATTGTTGAATTCTCTCTTCAATTTTAGGATGATGATACTTGTTGAAGATCCCCAAGGCCTCCCTCAACTTTTCCTCATGACCGTCCAAATCAAATGCCCTCCAAAAGGGCGTATAATCAGAAACACAAAATGCATAAATGTACTTAAGGATAGTGAATAGTGCTTCTATATGCTCTGCCTCCTCAAACCTAGGACCTCCATCCTTCTTCCCAATCAGTATCTTCCATTAAAAAATGATTTTTCTCATCACAATCCTGCAGTAATGTTACACGGCAATCCTCACGTGCATAAGACCCCCATTTTCCGGATTCTTGCGTGAATTGTAGACGTATTTTACTAGATTATCAGCTTCTTCAGTCCTTTTATCTTGAAGCCACTGATGTTTAATTGGAGAAAGAACTTCTTTGTTTATGATTTTCTTCATTTTCTTCCATTGTTCTCCATATGGTGATAACTATTTAATATCGAGTCAAATGAATCTAATCAAAAGTATACCACTTTTGTAGCAATCAAATTAACCAACTAGTCAGTCCACGTGGAAACAAACCAATTGTTGGCCCATTTTGAGAATGTTTGATCCATAGGCAAGATGATCTAGAGATTCATGATAGTGTGTGTTAATCAACCAATCATGGTACGTGTCAATTGGTTGTAACCAAAATGGTTATAACCAATTTACATGAACTAACATTTAACAGATTTCAAAATGATTTTTTTTTTAACTTTATGATTGCTTTATCCTTATATAAAGTGACTAGCTTACCCTCTTGTTACTCCTCTTTAACGTTAGGCGTTGGAGGGTCATCACAGTGCATACTGCTATCGAAGACTTACTGCAAACCAATTTTCTCAAACTCAATAAGATCTATAACATCATATGGCATAAGAACTGTTGTTAAGTATCTACTTGAGACAAATTCTGTAGACAGAAATTATATGAATATACTTCCCAGGCTTATACACATGATTTCAATGTTGAATTGGTCCATTAGATTATCCATTAGAAAGTAGGCTTGTCTGCAAGCATTTTGGGAAGGTTACCGATTATAGGCCATGGTTCGAGACCTGGGACCAGTTTGTGTTTCGTGCTTGTAGGGTAATATTTGGATTTGATAAGGTAGATAAAATTAACAAGTATAAAGAAAAGAGAAAGCCGAAAGGTTGAAAGCAGTGACAGCAAAGAGGCATTGGCATAATCCATTACTTGCCGAAGGGTTTAGAAATCAATGAGAAAATGTTACTTGGAAGAAATTTGTTACGAGATGAATGAAAAGATTTGATCCTAAGGATTTATTTTTGTATAATAAATAAGGTAACTTATATCTTATTAACCAATTCAATAACTTATAAACTAATATTTAAAAGTATTTTGTGTACCAACTTGTTAAAAAAAAAAGTTCTAATTTGATAAGTTACATTGAATAACTTATACTTTATAAGTTGTTATGTTTTCAATTTTTTTCAAATTTATTCTTTTTCTTTTTATTTACAATTTATACCCTAATAACATAAATATGAATATTTTTTATAAAATATAATTAATTTAATTTTGACATAATAAGTTATAAGCTAACCTTTAAAATATTTCGTGTATTAACTTATTGAAAAAAATAAGTTCTGATTTAAGAAGTTATATTGGGTAGCTTATACTTTATCAGTTATGTTTTCAATTTTTTTCAAATTTATTCTTTCTTTTTATTTACAATTTATACCTCTTATAACATAAAAATGAATATTTTTTTATAAAATATAATTAATTTAATTTAATTTTAGCATAATTATATTTTAATTTTAAACTATAAATATATAAAACTATGTATATAAATAAATATTTAGTATCATAAAATATAATTAAATAATTATAATTATATGTAATTATATTTTAAGTAATTATAATTCTATTATAAATAATAAAAAAATATGAAATTAAATAAATATATAAATTTATAAAATATAATTAAATATTAGATATTATATTTTTATTTTTGAACACATTAATTCTACTAATATAATTTAATCTTCAGATAAATGTGAATTACTACTATTTTATGAGTGTTAAAATATAAAAAAAAAATCACGAATGCATTAGGATTGCAACAAAAATATTGCAAATTTGGACTACATGCAATTTAAAATATTGAGAGGCCCACAACACAGTTAAAGTAAAATTGATGACATTATCCGTGTAATTAATAGTATGCATACGTATAAATGTAAATCATCATGATAATGGTTCCGCTTTTTGTTTGATGTCTCATCAAAATAGCAAAAGAATATGATTTAAAAAATGAAAACTACAGTTGTTCAGAATAACAATGATAATATACTATACGTAATATATATATATATATATATATATATATATATATATATATATATATATATATATATATATATATATATAAAATTTTTTACTGAAATTTAAATTTAATATAGGAAATAAGTTTAAAATCATATTTGGAAGTAAATGTTTTTTTTTTCTTTTAAGGAGTTTGCATGCACCGGGGAAAGAGAAACAATTTAAGTTTGGGAAAAAAAAAAGGGAGAAAGAAATATTAAGGAACATGATAAAAATCATACAAGTTTGTTATTTCACATGCGTATTTAAGTTGATCTAGAAAGTGTCACTATTTTCACAAGTTATATTGATGGCTCAAACGTTGTGCGACATGTGAAGTTTGTTAAAATATTTCTAATCTATATTTTAATTTTATTATCTTTTGTGTTATAATAAATTAAATATTTTGACATCTTAATTTCATAGATATTAAAATTTAAGAGATGATTTTTTTAATTTATTAAAATATAAAAATAAAGTATTAAAATTATGTGTACTTGCACTGGACAAAAACTATCCCAGTATATTACGCATTCCCCTACCTCTAGTTCATTTTGAACTGAGTGTTGGGAAATGGGCGAGCAGTTCAATTTGAACTGGCTTCATCCAGGTAACACTTTCATGACTCTATTGTGGTCGCTGTGTTTCCGGTCAGCGATTAGTTGATTAAATTAGGTCTTAAATAATAGTTGATTATATTAATTATTTTCATTTATTGATAACATTTAGCTATTTGATGAAAATAAAAAAATATTTAATAAAATTAATTATTTATATGTTAAATAATCTATAAAAATATGAATATATTTTAAATTTATTCAAATATATATACAAACACATATATATATATATATATATATATATATATATATATATATATATATATATATATATATATATATATATATATATATATATGTATTATATATGTATAAATTAATTTTATAGTTGAATATGTTCTGATATCATATTAAAATGATCATTTTTTCCAACAGTTTAAACTTATAAAAGAAGATTCAAAATTTACATTGTCGAAATTGGATGGAAAGAACTTAAATCACTTGGACCATACAGACTAGAGTTTTGTTTGGCTGCTAGGAGGCGTTGGATGTTGTCTCAAATGGAGTTGGACAGCTTGTTGCAAACCCCAGAAATTGGAAAAATACCATTAAGTTAGAAATGAAATTGAGATTTTTTTTTAATGATGAAATGAAATGAATTTGAAAAAGTGAGACATAATTAATAAATATGTTTCAAATGATGAAAATCATGAAAATTACATTTTATAGTGATGAATAATTTTATTACCTCCTGATTCAGAATTGAATTGATTTAGGATTAATTAATTTTATTTTTTTATTTAGGAGTTTTGATTTTATTTAAAAATAATTAATTTGATTCTTTTCTAATTTAAGAATTGGTTTGATTCAGAAATTGACTTGAGGAAATTGAATTGCGTATTAACGTTTGTAAAATATAGCCCTATTATTGATGATATTCTAAATTTGCTACAGTTTATTTTATCTCTCCTCAAAAGTAGTTTGAACTGGTGAATGAAAGCTAGCTATTTATTTTTAAAATTTTGATTTGAGTTTGTTTAATTTATCCCATGTGTTTATTCTTGTCATATTTTTAACCAACATTTTTTTTTCACACTCCAACATTTTATATATTTTATATTTTAGGCTTGGTTTTTTAAGGTGAAGAAATAATTGGCTTAATTAATAAGGTATTGGCTTAATGAAAATCATACTAAATTTAGGTGGATTTTACTTATTAATAAATAATGGCTTGAATATTATAGATAACATATAATAAAAGGGGAAAACTCATTAATGTTTTGATTCCCAAGTGATTATCTCACTTGGTGATTCACAAAATAAATAAATAAATGACCTAACAATGAAATTATAGACATTTATGTGCATAACTATCATTTATTCCTACCATTCCTTTTTAAGTGTTATTTAATATTAATGCATAAAGATTAAAGAAGATAATAAATAACCTTAATTTTATGATAGATAAGTTGTAATTTATTAATATGTCATCTACTTAATGTCATTCGGTAAGTAAAATTGTTAAGTATTTATTTAAATAGTAGGAGGAATATTTGAAAGAAGATAATAAAAGCAAGTATGGTTTCCTAAAATAATAGATAAATAAGAACAATTTTTTTCTCTAAAATGATACTTAAAAAGAAATAGAGGGAGTGTCATTGAATTCATCTATATAACTAAATTTGCTTCAAATGTAATTGTTTTTCTTACAATTTATGTAAAGAAATTTAATTAATTATGCTATTTTTTACAAATTCATGCATGGCACAAAATGGATGGAGATGGAATGACAAGAATATAGATAACATTATAGAAGAAGAAGGAAGTAATGAAATAAATTTGAAACAAGAAAGAAATAGTTTTAGGGCATATATTACACTTTCTTAAAGGTTTTTATGCCCCCAAGATATAATAAAACTCAGAACTCTTCAATCTAAAGTGGTAGAAGTAGTTTAGTAGAAAGCCTTACTTATAATTGTTAAATTAATGTGACTTCTCCGTTGACACTTGTTGTATACAATCATATTTTCTCAAAGTGACTTTTCACAAAATAACTATTTTAAAAAAGTTATGTCTTTTCAAAATCTTGAATTTTGAAACAAAAGAAAATTATTTGTTCAATAATTTAAAGTTAAGAGTCATTTTTTATCCTTTATGTATATTAGATTACCATGGAAAGACCATTTATCAATTTATTGAGGATTTTCATTCATATAACCTTTAAAATCAACTTTTCCAAGCAATATAGGATTTTAAAACATTCATAAACCATCAATAATCCCCTACTAGTTTGGAATGTTGGTGTTAATACTTAACTCTTTACACAAATAAGCATTATGCATAAAAGAAGTTATCTCTCAATTTGAACCTTCAATTAACATATATACCTTAAAATTCTAACAAATTTAATCATGTCTACAAATTGAACCTCAACTCCTATTGTTAGAATTGAAGATATAACACAAATGATACCTATTTGGTTTTAGTTAGAGGAACACAATTGATTTAGCAATATCATGGCCATGTGCTTATCCTATTTTTTATAAATGTTTACAAGAGAAACCCTAATTCTCTTGTTGAAAATGCACCACTTATGTTTATAAATATGTAGTTTTCTTTATGTTCTTATTGCTTTAGACATTTGATTAATAACTCAATTAAGAGTCTAAAAACCCATACAATTATTATATGCAATGGTCAATACTAGTTTCAAATGTGTGGAATGGACTAGCTAATGCTAACAAATATATATATATATATATATATATATATATATATATATATATATATATATATATATATATATATATATATCAATAATTTGTTATTACCCATTGAACATCATAATTGGATTTTACTAATTCAAAGTTGGGTTCCCATTATTGGTATCTGAAATCAAGGGTTTTAATCCATTCAAAATAAAAAAAGCCTTCATTATTAACTTTTTTAGAAATATAGATCCACTAAATTCATGTTAACTTCTTGTATATTGTTATGATTATACAATTACATTCAAACTAATATGTCTAGACCTTACCCTAGTTAATTTTTTTAATACTTTTAACAAATATTACTTTCCAAAGTATAGTTCAAAGGCATGGCTAACCTTGGTTATAGCCATAATGTTTTTCCATTTAAATAGTCCTAATTATTTTACTCTTTGACTACTAATTGTAATCAAACTTTCAAATTCAACATTCACAAATAAATGGGTTTCTTAAGTTTTTCAAACTCAACTTTCATAAACAAATGAGTTTCACACTTCTATTATTAGAAGCATTTGCAATGGCTTTTCTATCACTATCACTTGACGTCATTATCCTTAGTTGATTGCATAGCTAGCATTTATATTTCTATCTTGCAATACTGAACAATCCTAACTTTATGAATTTTTTAGATCTCGATAGGTTTTCCTTAATTATTAGTATTTGGAATACTTTTATTCCTTTTAAAATTTGCAAAAAATAGAAGTCTTCATATAACTCATAAAGAGCATATATATATCAATGACATCAATATGGTAAATTTAAATAGTTGATCAATAAGAAATTGTGTGAAACAGTTATGAGAGGGATTATTATATTTTTATTATCCAAGAGATAAACACAAGATTTTTTTTTTAATTAACAAACTAGCCTTTCGTTTCTATTTTGCTTAGTTTGTAAAATTGAACAATTTCTTAAATAATGAAATAATTTCATAGATAATCCCTACTATGTCTTTACACTTTTATATCCAAGATAACATTTACCTTTGATTTATCTTGAAGTTCAAATGTCTCTTAATATCATTCATACAAAATAGATTTGTCTTAATAACAAGTATATGCATATATTTCTCATCTGAACATAATTGATTTCAAATATAAACATAATTGATGTCATAATGGTCATTTGCACATAGAATAAATATTATTCAATTGCTCAAAACATTGGCATTTCATTACAAAATCAAACTTTTTTTTGTGCCATTCCTTAATAGCTTAACATAATCACACAAAGCATGTCATCTTTATAATTTTATTTTTTATTAATCAAGTACAACATATCAAAATGATAAAAAGATACAACTTGTTTATTGAATCCAAGAATTGACTAAAGTTCTAAATCATCATAATTTGAAGTATGGCATAACATGTATTTTAAATTCATTAAACATAAACACTTTAAGAAAATTAATGTTTAGCAAAGGATAATTTCTTTGCTAAATATGATTTAACGATGGTAACTATCCTTTACTAAATGATAGCTAAATCTTTCCTTGCTAATTTTTGGCAATGGAAAATTTTTTCCCTTTGCTAAATTTAGCGAGCAAGTTGCTCTTCATTAAAGTAATTTATTTCCATCAGTAAATTTGAAAATAATAAGATCATATTTCTTTATTTGCAACCAATTAGCAAGGGCCAACATCTCTTGTAAAATTTAACAACAGAACAAAATCCCACATTGTTTCTCTCATTGCCTCTTTAGGTATGCTCTCTACCACTTGGTTTTCATGGAATCCTTTGTTTTTGCTAGGAAAGGACCTTCTTTATCCCTTGCTATATGTGAATTCTCTATTGCACTACATTTTACTTGATCACTACTAGCAATAATGGCTAAATTACCAATGAACTAGAACCTTTTTTTAGCATCTTAAATTTTTAATATATGCTCACATATCAAAATGCTATAATAAAATGCAAAAAGTGTAAACATTCATGTCTTCATGATATAATTAAATTATATAAATGTAGATATAAAATTGCTAATAATTTGACATAAACATTTATGGCTTCCTAGTATATAGTAAATCCAAAAGTAGTGTGAAGTAGAGACAATCTATATTACCAATATAGAAGCAATCCAAAAAGAGACGATCTATATTACAACCCACATGATATTGCTATCTGAAATGTTTGCTTCCTAAATGCCATTTGGAGAAATTTTTTGGTTATTTAGTGGTGCTTATGCATTTGAGGATTGAGTGGTAAAAAATGTTAGTGTATTAATTATAGCAAATAGTTAGGATCATAATTATGCCATTTGTTGTTTAGATTCATGCTAACACTCTGTTGTTTTATGGTTACACTAATTCAATATCTCTTGCAAGACATTCTTGAAGTAAGGGAAAGTGATGATAACTTTTACTATGAGTTATGATTAGCTAGGCTAGGGTGTAACAAATGACTTTAATTTTGCTGGAGCCACTACATGAACCTCAAAACTAAGCCCATACATTGTCTTTTTCTTTGCTTTATTAACTACCATATAAAGTACATTAGCATCATTAGTTACAAAAAATGGTTAGTATGTTCTACTCAAGTCTATCTATCTCTTATTAGCCCTTACCTATAGCACCTGATGGCTCCCAAAACTTATCATGAACTAGTTGAGTAAATTTTTTCTTGCTAAAGAATAAATGATTTTACTAGTCATTGAACTAAAGGTATGTAGGATAATATGTGCATATCAAATTCTAATGTTGCAAATTTGAAACTTCAAGAATAAGGGGAAAATGTAAGAATAGTATAGGTAAAAATGAACAACAATTAAATTTTAATGTTAAAATTTTGAAAAATCAAAGAATTTAGCAAAATATAACAAATGTCACTTACTTTTATCTATTAAGACTTCTTGTAGATGAACTAATCACCACTTCTATAAGTTTTCAAAAATAATTATGATGATGTTAATTGAATCCTTGTTAGAATTTCCTTTCATTTATTTGTAGAATAAACATTATATTAGTGCATAATCATAGCTAAGGAAAAATAGAAAAATTATTTTTTCACACATAAAGGTTCTTACATATATTCTCTCGTGCTCAACAAGGGGATTGATCCTCTTAACCAAACTAGGAAACCTTAAAGCCATATCATATGAATTTGTAAACACCTCTGTGCAAAAATGGACCTAAACCTTCATAATCAAAATTTCTATTTTTCTTGTTTTGCTTAAAAAGTTTCTTGAATTTCTCATCCATCTACCATAAATGAAGCATTGTTTCCTAATTTAGCTCACCTTTACACTTAAGGATTTCTCCTTTCTTTTTATGTATGACTCTTGCCTTATATAGAAAATCACACAAGCTTCCATTACACTTGATTGCTTAAACCTTTTCACATAGCATCATGTTATTTGTCCCAATGGTAACTTCTTTTCAATATTCAAGTCAATAAAAAATAATGTAAGTTAGAAAGAATTGAATAAATGAATGCTAAAAGTATGAAAATTGAAAGTCTGAAGTTCAACCTTGAATGTTGCCCCCCAAGCCTTCTTAGTTTCATTAGGCACTTTACTCCAATTGATTCAAAGGCCATGGAAAGAACTTTTCATGATTTTCACCAATCTCTTCAATATGGTGAGCTTAAAGAATTTAACAAGCAAACATACATGCATAAATAGAACAATCATATTAATTATGATATGCTAACTAAATGCATAAAGAAATATCAAGTGTTTAATTTATGTTATTCCTATTGCTCTTAATGTACCCTCATCAATTACAAGCT
The DNA here is from genome assembly GCA_020226215.1 of Sindora glabra. Lineage (NCBI taxonomy): Eukaryota > Viridiplantae > Streptophyta > Magnoliopsida > Fabales > Fabaceae > Sindora > Sindora glabra. The sequence goes on along the minus strand of CM035227.1, from coordinate 85,871,638 downwards.
AAAAGGCCTCATCTTGTGGAGGCTGTTGATGTTAAGAAGGATCACCAAGCTATGCATTTAAACCATTTTAATCCTTATGCACCATATCATAATGGTCATCTGTAAGGTAAAGACTCCCTCTCCTGCCTAGGACAATGCCTTATCCTTGTGATGCACTAACCTTACCCCTACCTCATCCTTAAGCCATGGTACCTACATGTAGGGTAATTAATGAAGTATCATATCGTGCTATTGAAAGGTAATAAGAATATTGTGATGATATTTACTATGTTGATTAATCAATCAAAGAAACATGGGAATATAGAATTAGTCAAATATAAGCACTTAAATTATAGGCATATACATTCAATCAAACATAAGCAAAGAATTAAGTTACTTCATGGAACTAATCCTCGTTATCATCTTCAGTGTCAAAATTTTCATCTTTTATATTATTTCCTAGATTAGGGATGTCCCTATCTTTTTAAGTCATCACCTTTAAATGAGGATAAGAACTCAAATTCATATTCAGCTTCCTCTTCCATATACACATCTACATGAAGCAATTCATATAATTGGAACTCTTGCTTTTCATCAATGATGGTTATTAATTGATCAAGGTTATCATTGTTAATGTTCATTGTAGATGCATAAGTTAACTCCTTCTTTTGGTAAGCTATGTGTAGGGCATCAATAATGCTTTTAGCTTTTATTTTGTGTACTACCCACCAATCTACCCTTATGATCTTTTGGCTCTTATTTTTCATGTTAGGCTAATTTACATAGTACACTTGTTGATATTGTTGTGCTAGGATGAAAAGCTTATACTTTTAGAACTTTTTCATGCTATGAATCTTCGCCATACCACATTCATTATGAACCATAATTTTGTGACCCAATTGAGGATCAAACCACTCACACTGGAACAAAGTTACTATAGTGCATTTTTTGCTTGGATTATGGTACTTTAATTCAATAATTTCTTATAACATAGCATAATTATGGCTCTTAAGGTCATTGTAGTTCGTATCTTTAATATAAACTCTAGAATTTATTAATGCCTTGTTTGCACCATGTTTGGAACTGTAGAATTAATACCTGTTAATAAAATATTAAGTCTATGCACAGACCTATTGACATAAACTAAGCATGAAATCTTTCAATTGATCATCTTTGATGTCATTTCCTTCATCAAATACCTAACAAAGAAGGTAAAACTAAGTTATCTATGTAAAAGTTATACACAAGATTGTTAAAATGTGTTATGTGTTAATGAATTAGTCCTCAAATAATCTTATAACTAATGAATGAATTTATTATTTGTATTTTCTTTTTATCCCCTCTACATCAATATTAGGATATTTGTCATACACCTTAGTTTAAAAAATCCTACATTATTGAACAAAGCATAAGGTTTGTAAGATGTAAGTGGAAGCACATAAAAGTTACAACCTAAAAAATAAATTTTAACCTTACATGACAAATGGTTTAGTTTCCTCATAATTTTACAAAACATATATAGTTGCAACCATCAACTTTGTATCTATTGAATACCATATTTTTCCTTGCCAACTGGTCATCCTCGATGCATGAAGATAAAAAGAGAATCCTTTAGTGCATTAACCTTACCATTATCATCATTCTTATCTACTTTGTTTAATTTTATTTACGTATGAAACTCAAAATAAGACGAACAAACTATTGATAAATCCTCAATGAGGCCTCACCTATGGATCCTTCCATTTAGGATTTATTATTTGCCTTCTTCTTCAACTAATACAAAAACTTGCAAAAAAGACATTAAGGTTGAAATTTTCTCTTAAGATATTATATAAGCACTATTGAAAAATTAATGTATTCATGTCTTACCTTTCAAAAGGATACATTCACCTTATAATACCCATTACTAAGAACTAGATTTCTTAAAAAGGATTTTTAAAATATTTTATTAATTAAAATATACCATATGTAGAATTACTTTTTAAAATTTGGATGGAACCTCTACTACCCCCAAACATACAAGAAAGACACTCTTTATTTCCCCTTTTTTCATTGTTAAATCAAAAAATAGAGGAACACCTAATTGCAACTAAGTCTAGTTATTTCGTCTTGTTTTTTCTATAAATGATAAAAAGTAGTGTCAAGTTTAATTATCTAAGCTTAAGGTGATGCAAGGTAAGGCATCAGTCACTAAAACCAATCCACTTCAAGCCCATTACTGTTGTCCTATGGGATCCAATGACATAAAAAATGATTGAATTTTTATCGTCACTAAAAATGTCATCGGTGTTAATCTATTTTATTTAATGTACCTAATAGAATATTTATATAAAAAATTTAATAAACCTAACATCCTGCTTAAAACTTATATTTTAAGTTAAAAATTTTAAAAAGCCCAAACTTCACACTTGGTTGTCCTCTTATGGTGAATTTTATATTAATTTCATATAAATTTTGAGATTTATCTATCTACGAAAAGCTAAAGGTTTGTTTTTAAGTTTTCTAAAATCATGAAAAAACAGCATTTTCATGCATTTTTTAAACTCTTTCTCGATTTCTGATCATTGTTTGGTAGGCTTTAGTCTCAATAATAACATTTTATCAAATAATAATAAGCACTATAGCTCAAATATAACCTTAAAAATTATACAAAAGGAACACAAAAAGAATCTCTTAAAAAATTACACAAAAAACTACTAGAGAAATGAAAAAGGCAAAGACATGAAAATAAAGCAAGAAAGGTGTTTATGGTGACTTCAAACTGCACTACAACATTTTATGAAAGACATAATAACTATCTAAAACTTAGATATAACCTTAGAAATTGCACAAAGAAAAGATAAACAAAATTTTCTAAAGAAACCTACATAAAAAATTAAAAAAATGAAGAAGAAGAAAATTTGATAAATAAAAGTAAGAAAGATACCTCATACGTTTTGAACTAGGCTTGGAACAAGGCATTTTCTTCATATTTAATTTTAGTTGGAAGAGCATCAATAGTTTAATACTAATGTGTTGTGGTGGATGGAGTGACATCTAGGATTGTATAAGGTGAGCTAGAGAAAGATGGAAATCGAGCTTAGAAACAAATAAAAGAAAAAGTGAGGGTGGTAATGAGAAAAAAAGAATAAGGTGTGTTTTATTTATAGCCTAAAAATATCATTGCTCCCATGACTTTAAATGATGAGGAAAACAAGTTAGTTATTAACATAAAATCAATGCCTTATATATTGGCATTTTCTAAGTAACTGCCACTAATAATACTTTTATATGTTAGTTAATTTTAAAACTTAAATTCTCTTGTTTTCTTAGTAACTTTTAAATACCATACATTTTGACATCAGTTAACTGAAAAATTGATGTCTTAAATTCATAATAATTACAAAAATGTCATTATGTCCAAATAGATGTTGGTTGATTCTAAAATAGGCATCTTTAGTTTCCTCATTTTCCCAATAACCTTCAAATTTCATACATTTTAACATCAATTAAGTAAAAAATTAGAATCTAAGTTTTTTAATAATTTTAAAAATATCATCATATCCAAATAGACATCAGTTAATTCTAAACTGACATCTTAAGTTTTCTCATTTTCCCATTAACCTTCAAATGTTACATATTTTGATGTTAGTTAAGTAAAATCAACATTTTATGTTTTCTAATAATATTAAAAATATCACTATGTTTAAATAGACATTGGTTAATTCTAATACTGACATCCTGAGTTTTCTCATTTTCACAATGCTCTACATTATGACATTAGTTAACTAAAAAATGAACATCTTATATTTTTTAATAATTTCAAAAATGCTACTACATTACTACATCTAAATACACATTGATTATGTTTATGACTCATTGTCTTAATTTTTTCAACATAATTTCAAAAATAACACTGCATCGAAATATATGTTAGTGTTAATTTGGAATGGCACCTATGTAATGGCATAGTATCACATTTCTCTAGTAGTGAAAATCAAATAAATATGGAATATTCCATTACTAATTTGTGAATATAACTTGTTTGCAATAGAGCCTTACCATTTCTGTAAAATGGAATTTCAGTCTTCTTTTCATCTACCTTCAAGTTACTACTACCTTTGCTGCCATCCTTTGACCTATGCCCACTATTATCTCCCAGCTTCAAGAGCTTCCTTGTTGTGTCTTTTCTTTTATAATCAATTATTTTCTTTTGAAATATTAGATGTAATGCTTAATGTATGTTTGATTATTTTGTAAGGAAAATTTGAAATTTCTTCAATAATTGATATTTTCCTTATGCTTTTCATGTATTGTTTAAGTGTTAGAATATTTTAGATCTTTGAATATAGGTTGAATTTGTTAATTTGATGAAAAGGAAATTAGGGTTTATATGTAACTAGAATTTGTTTGATTTTTATTTAATTCAAATATGATAACACAAGATTGATTATGGTATTGCAATGTTTAAATTAATTTTAATAGTTGAGAGTGTATAATTATAGTACTTAGCATTTTAAAATTTTAAAAAAAGTATTTCAAGCATATATTGCAACATAGTTAAATTTGAAAGTAGTTGATGAATTGTTAAAATGACATTTACATGTGATATAAAATAACTATGGATGTGCTTGAGCATAAGAAATGGATAAAACAATCACTATAGCAAAAAAGGCCATCAGGGATGACATTTATCATTACTGTAGAATACTTGGTCGTTGCTAAATACAAAAATTATCAGAAAAAAAATGTCATCAATATAGATTTGTAGCTAAAGCTAACACTGATGATAATTTTTCATCAGTAAAAGTTGATGGTTTCTTCGATGACAAAGTTGTCATAGAAAATATTTTTTAAATTAATTTTTTTTTAATTTTGACTTTTAGCGAAGACATTTGTCATCGTTATTGGTTCACTTTGAAAATAACAAAACAAAGTAACTTTTAGTGATGACACACTCATCACTGAAAGTTAACTTTTAGTAATGATTGAGGTTTCACCGATGACATTGTTGTTGCTAAAAGTAAACTTTTAACAATGACATTTTGTCATCACTAAAGGTTCGACTTTTAGCAACAATAAAATGATGTAGCTAAAGATCAATTTTTATTTTTTTAAAATTTATTACTAATTTATAGAAATTATACTTATACATAATTTTTTATAGTAAAAATTTAAAAATATTAAAATAAAATTTATAAATTATAATTATAATTAAATGTAATTAAAATAACATCCTATATTTAATAACATAATAGTAATACTTTAATTGAATATAATAGAATATTCTTTATTTTAATTTAGTTGAATTAATTTTATCTTTTTTTAGAATTAATTTTATCTAATGTGAATTGTACAAATGAAATTTATTAGCTGTACAAGTAATAATGTACAACATGATCACATAATTGAATATAAAAAAATAAATAATCATAAAATAATTGTATAAATAAAATACATATAAATAATCCATATAAATGTGTACATATAAAGAAAAAATTGTATATACATAATAGTTTATAGGGAGGGGAGGTACAAATATCCTGATGTATTATCATTTATGCCATGACTATCATTATCATCATCCTAACGATATGGATGATACATTGATGGTGGTGGTTGAGAAGGACCGGAAGGCTGCACAATAGGTGCAGAGCCAAATCTACTCGGCTCAAGAAGTGTAGTAACAAATGGAATTGTTAATTTTGTTCAATGAAAACTAATAATTTTGTTCTCCTAAATTACATCATAAATTTTAATTTTGTAAACAAAATCTCATAACGATCCCTTTTACATTAATCTAACTAAATAATTCAGACATATTTTGTATTATATAAAATTATAATTCAAAGGTTACATAACAACAATAAAATTCATATTTATAAATTTTACACTAAAAATAAAATTACATAAACACATTTAATATTTACAACATACAAAACTAAACAAGATTTATTTCATACCAAAGTAATTATACCATCAACTCCATTAATTCATTACAAACTATTCATCTTACAAATTATATATTATAATAAAATATTGTAAATTTTAACTTAAATACCCTAATGGAAAAAATTTACTAATCAATATTCTTTAAATACCCATCACAAATAATGATAAAAAGCAACAATAACTAACAAATCAAAATTATAAAAATAAGATATTATAATAGATTAAAAATATATTGAACAATAAATATACTATATTATAAAAGAATTATAAACCTAACTTACCTTAACTTTCTCTTGTAATTCTTTTGTCACTGTGCACAAAATGAGAGTCAAATGGTGCGGGAGTGTATTTATAAGAAACTCTTTAGTAATGACAATATACTCAGTTATCGCTAAAGAGTCATCAGTAAAACTATGACTCTTCAATAAGGACATTGTTGTCATTGAAGTACAGCATGGAAAATCATTCCCACCCTTTAGCGATGACAAGAGTCATCGCTGAAGGGTAGGATCAATTTTCCACACTACCTTTTAATGATGATAAGAGTCATCGCTAAAAGTATAATACATTTAGTGATGAATCTATTAATGTATATGTCCTAAAACTAATCATATGATAATTGTAAATTTAAATCGTGTTATTTTAATGGCAATTTCAATTATCATATTTATACATATATTATTTGTGTAATATATTTAATTATGATAATAACTTTAGAATAATTATATTCTTAAATGTTCCTAGTCATATATCATTATGGATTAGGTTGCTTTGATATGTTAAGACTAGCATGTGTGGTAACCTATGAGATATTAAGCCTACGCATGAGTACAAGTTAGAGAACTTGTATACTGGACTAACCCACCTAAGAACACTACATGGATTGTTATGTGAGTGTCATAAGTCATTCTTAGTGATCATAATTAATATGGTCCTTTGACCTGAGATCACCAAGGTTCCTTACATGTGAGTTTCATATTTTGATACTACTCTATGTTACCCATGGTTAAGTGAATGCAAAGATAGTTATTGGATATGTCACATATTATGCGAAGGAATTTGTGTGATCAAGATGGAATTTATCCCTCCTATATAATAGGAATGACATCTATGGGCTCCTTGATAAAGTAAAGCTGAGAAAATGCATAGCTATGCTCAAATAAATTAACATGAGATGTCAATTACATTTGCTTTAGTTAACTTACTTAGGAATCAAGAAACATTTGGATTGAGCAATATAGGAATGACACAGTCCATGTTTTGTGCTCAATCTAGATATCTAGGATAAAAGGACATAGATAATGATTACATATAGGTTCAGTCAAATCACTAACTTTTTCATTACTTAGGTAACAATGATATATTACTAGACACCACTCATTATTTATGATCATTAATGTGATTTATGATCATTACCAACGTAATGAGAGCCTGTAAGGTCGTAGAACCTAGTGGATTTGAAATTGATGGACCAAATTGTTTAGGCCTAATATTTGAGAATTCCATATTATAATTATAAGGTCCAATAATAAGTATATAATTATACATGAAACAATGCCCAAATTAGTTAGGATTTTTTATGAACCTATTTAAAAAGGTTTGTTAGGTAATAATGCATAATTATTCACGCATCCTAAAGAATAGAAAAATCTTAGCACCCCTCCTTGACCATAACCCTAGAAGAGGCGTAGTTAGCACTACAAGGCAGAGGAGGAATTCCAATAAGTGATCGTAGACATTCATTGGTCATCTACTGGTTCGTGTGGATACCTTTAAGTTTTTGGCCAAGAAGAAGTCGAAAAAGGGTAATTAACGAACAAGTCTCTGAATTATTGAAAGGTATTGACTGAATTCCTATTCTAATCTAATGTTTTGCATGGCTGGGATCAGTTTGTTTCCATTGCAATTATTTGGCTCCCAATCCCAATTAAATCTCATCGTTGCTAAAGGGTACTGAGTAGGAAATTATCCCTACCCTTCAGCGATGACAAGAGTCATAATTGAAAGTCCTGACTTTAAGTGATGACTTTTATCATTATTGAAGGATGTCAATAGATATTTCCACCCTTCAATAGCAACTCTTGTCATCACTGAAGGGTAGGAACAATTTCCCATAATATCCTTCATTGATGATAGGAGTCGTCATTGAAAGTCCAATACTTTTAGTGATGACTCTTGTTATTGTTGAAGGGTATTGGATAAGAAATTGTTCCTACCCTTCAACGATGACAAGAGTCATTGCTAAAAGTTTAGCACTTTTAGTGATGACAAGAGCTGTCATTGAAGGGTGGCAACAAGTATTTCCACCTTTTAGCGATGACTTTTATTATCGTTTAAGGGTGGAAATTTTCCACCTAATTTTTTTTCTTTCTTTAGCGATTACAATGTTATTGCTGAAGATTTCATTTTCCCGCCAATTTTTTTAGAGTCCTAGGAGATGCAATTTCTATTATTGTATATGTCCTAAAATCAATCATATTGATGATTGTAAATTCGAATCGTGTTATTTTAATGGTAATTTCAATTATCATATTTATATATATTATCTACATAATATATTTGATTATGATAATAAACCTTAGAATAATTGTATTCTTAAATGTCCTTAATCATATATCATTATGGATGGGGTTGCTTTAATATGTTAAACTAGCATGTGCGATGACTTATATAAGATATTAAGTTTGCATATGAGTACAAGTTAGAGAACTTGTACACTGGACTGACCTACCTTAAGAACACTACATAGATCATTATATGAGTGTCATTAATGATTCTTAGTGATCATTATTAATATGGTCCTTTGACCTAAGATTACCAAGGTTCCTTACATATAAGTTTCATATTTTGATACTACTCTATGTCACTCATGGTTAAGTGAATATAAGGGTAGTTATTGGATGTGTCACATATCATGTGGAGGGATTTGTGTGATTAGGATGAAATTTATCTTTTCTATATAACAGGAGTGACATCTGTAGGCCCCTTGATTAAGTAAGACTAAGAAAGTGAATGGCCATGCTCAAATAAATTGACATAGGATGTCAATTACATTTGCTTCATTCATCTTACTGAGAAATCAAGGAACCTTTGGATTAGACTATACAAGAATGACACAATCCATGTCTTGTGCTCAATCTAGATATTTAGGATAAAAAAACATAGATGGTGATCACATGTAAAAGTTTAGTTAAATTACTGACTTTCTCATTACTTGTGGAACAATGACATTTTGCTACACGTTGCTCATTATTTATGATCATTAATATGATTAATGATCATTGCTAATATAATAAGAGCTTGAAAGGTCGCACATTTAGAGCCTAATGAATTTGGAATTAATGGACCAAATTATTTAGGGCTAATATTTGGGAATTCCATGTTGTAATTATAAGGCTCAATAATAGGCCTATAATTATGCATGGAGCAAAGCCAAATTAGTTAGAATTTTCTATGCACCTATTTAAATAGGCTTATTGGGTAACAATACATGATATTATTCACACATCCCCAACATAGAAAAACCTAGCAGATCCTTTAAACCCTTGGAGGGTGTAGCTAGTACTAAGAAACTAAATGAAGTGAATTCTAACTGGTGGATGTGAGACATTTGCTGGTAATTTGCTAGTTCGTGTGGATACCTCGAAGTTTTCAGCCAAATGGAAGTTGAAGAGGTGATCAACGAATGAGTTCTTGAGTTATCCCAAAAAAGTATTGAACGAATTCTTATTATTCTAATTTAACATTTTACATGGATCCATTGGCTAAGATTAGTTAATTTCGCTACATTTATTTGGCTCTTGATCCCAACAATTTCTTACATTATCGATGACATAGTTGTCGATGATACTTTTAGCGGCGATCAAGAATTTGTCATCATTAAAAGTATTGTTGTTGTTGTGCTTATTTCTTGTAGTGAATAAAGTAGGTCCTAATTAACTGGAAATAACACCTAAATTCATTAATGAAGTGAAAGAGTTTATTATACATGTTTTTACAATGGACTTTTTTTTAAACTTGAAAATTTTGGTATCCATGTGTTAAGTGTGAAGGTAGGAAAGTTTTTGTACTTAATACTATGGTTGAGCTTTGCATAGGAAAGTATTTAATATTAATTATTGATGGTGGACATCCCACATAGAAGAAGTGCCTTAACCTAAAAATTTAGAATGGATAAAAGGTGTTGGTTTGAAGAATTAAGAAATAAGTACAAAATGGCAATAATTAATGTTGTATACATAAATTTTGGAGGAAATTTAGACCAAATATACAAAAACCTCTTAACCTTAATGCTTAAGATTTTTATGATATGTTGATGGCAACAAAATAACTTTTAAATGAAGCTTGCAAAAACCATGCTATGTTATCTTTTGCAAGTAAGCTACTAAGTATAAAATCATAGTACATTATTCTAAGCAATGCTTCAATAAAATATGTTAGTTGACAAAAGAATGCATGCCCTTAAAGAACTAAAAGCCTATAAATTTTTAAAAAACAAAGAAACTAGTTTCCAAGTTAGGTGTTAAGTATGAAAAGATAGATAATTATGTCAATGGATGTATGATTTATTACAAATATGTGGATGAAAGGCAATGTGTCTTATTTTGTCGCCATTCTTATTACACATCCTAAAGATTTAATTGAGGGTGATAAGGAGAAATTTCAATCAAAAAGTAATGGTACTTGCCTTTTACTTCTAGGCCTAAAAGGTTGCATGCATTGAAGTTGACTATTAGCTTAATGAGATGGCATCATAAAAATCTTCATAAGCTAAGGGTTCTTTCTAACCCATCATGTAAGGAAATATAAGAGTAGGTTTGTGTGCATATGGCTTCACTCCTCATGTGTAATCTAGACAAACCTATTCATGTTGACTAATGACTGTAACCCCTTACAATCTCCATCCATGGATATATATGAAACAATATTACATGTCCCACATTTTGATTATTCTAAGTCCTAGTAGTCTAAAGGCTAACATCAACATTTACTTATTATCACAAATAGATGAACTAAAAGTGTTGTAGGAAGATCGTGTACATATATATAATGTATCTTTGTAACAAAGTTTTACCTTAAGGGATACATTATTATAGAATATCAATGGCTTTCTTGCATATGGTATGTTATCCAATTAACATACATATTGGAAGCTAATATGCCTCATTTGTATGGAGTTTTCTAAGGCATTCACATTAAAATATGGTTAGAAGATTTCATTATTTGATTGCCATAGATGCAAGTTACCTTTAGATCACCTATTTAGAAGGAAGAAAAATGTCTTTAAGAAAAATAAGGTAAACAAATTATATCCATCCTTAATAATTGATGGTGAAAAGCTTTAGGAAAAGGTTATATATATACATCCAAGGTTATAGATGAAAGACATTCAATACAAACTGAAGGGTATAAAGTTCCCCGTAAATGGATAAAGCAAAGCATTTTCTAAAAGCTACCTTGCTAGTAAATGAACCTTATTCATTACAATATGGTCATGCATAATCGTAAGAACATATTCAATAATATGTTAAACATAGTAATGGATATGAATGATAAAATAAAGAATAACATGAAAGTTAGGGTGGATTTAGGTAAGTCATATAGGTGCAACAAACTTGAGCTTAGTTAAATAAGGCAACAAGAGAATGTTGAAGCATAAAGTGCAATATAAATTGAGTATGGAGTAAAAAAAAGTAGTGTGTGAGTGGGTAAAAATCTTAAAAATTCCAGGCACATATACTTTGAACTTAGCTAGATGTGTGGATCTACAAGAATTTAAGATGATTGGAATGTGTAATTCATAGAATGATTACTTTCTATTGCCTTTAAAGTGTTATTAGAGCCCATTTAGGATGCAATAATTAAGCTAAATTTGATTTTCAAAGACTTGTTCTCAAGCACATTGCACAAAGAATAATTGTTGTAAATGGAATAAAATATTCTTATCATGATTTGCAAGTTAGAATGAATATTTTCTCTAACCTTTCTCAAATCAAAAGAGCACTTTTTAGTGCATTTTCCATACAAAGCACTACTAGAAGGCATTGTCCAATGCTATTGGATATACCACTTGAAAGGTAAATTAATTAAGTAAATGATTTGTTTTTTTTTTTTCATACTATTGACAATTAATTCATCCAATTGATTATTAGGTTCCTTCATATATTAGAGAAGAAGGTGAAAGACAAGGCATAGATGGAAGGGTCCATTTATGAAGCATATATCATTAAGAAGATATCCATTTCCTATTCGCATTACTTTAAACCTCATATGCAATCGAGTAGGATTAGAGTTCCTAGTAATGATGATGGTGGAGATATAAAAAATGGTAAGAATATTTGTTCCATCATTGACTATCTTTGTTATCCAATGAGGGAATGCAAGTGTCAATATTTAACAAACAAGGAGTACTCCATGTTACAAAATATACATTACTAAATTATGGTGAGGTACAACCATATGTGAAGTAAATGTTTATTCTAATAAATTTAATAAATTTATTAATATATTCTTTAAATTTTTACCACAATTTGATTAATTCAATCCCTAACAATAGCATTAAAATTTTGATGTTTCATATTAAAAATTAAACAAAACCTACTTTACCAAATAAATAGAGTGAGTTTAGGTTGAACCTAAAGGATTGGTTAATTAAAAGATGACACAAAATAGAAAATAAAAGAATTTATATAAAAGCAATTAAATATAATTGAATGCAATGATTAATAAAAAAAATTAAAAGAGAAAAAGTTAGAATAAATAGAATTATCATATCAAAGGATGTTTCAGCCCTTAATTGATTAACTTATTCTAGATAACTTTTACATAATTATTTTAATTTAATTAATTAGCCTCGGAAAACTCCAACAACATTCCTAATGTTCCTTAAATAATTAAGCTAATCTTAAAACCTAGATATATTTCTTATTTATAAGCCCAACACCTAAATAACAACATTAAGATTTACGAAATATTTAAAACTAAATTAGCAATCTAAGTTAATATTGAATCATTAATTTAGATCTTAATTCTCTTAGGTAATGATTAGTTTAACTTAGCATCAAATTATAAACACCTAAATGCCACTTATGTAACAATTAAGTATAACTTAACATCAAGATTAATCATTTAATAATAGATCACAACTAGACAATCAACTAAAGGGCCCTAATTTAGCAAATTATCCAAAGCAAAACCTAACTTGATAAAGTGTAGAATTAAAGGATAATCAAATTAAAAGTAGAAGTAAAATAGTGCTTGGATTCATGAGGAGGCAATATTGGATGAGTTTAGAAGAGCATAGATCATGTCTATTTCAATTTTAGTAGAAAACATATGAGTATTTAAGTATTGGTGCTTGGTTTTGGTTCTACTTGTTGTTACTTAAGTACAGGAGCACATACATGATTCTATATAATATACAAGTATTGTACTCAAGTATTGGCAACTAAAATTTATATGATCACTTGCTAATTAGTTTCTTGGTGTTTAAGTTGATTAGGCTTTGTATTGGTTTGGCCTATTACCTTGCACCTTATTTTCGGATAATATTATTAAATTAAGTAGCTATTAGTTTAGGCCTAATTAGCATATTAAAGCCTAATTTGAATTGTAGTTAGCTTTTGGCTTTATGAGAGTATTTAAGGAAGGTTGTTCCTTATTATTACAACCTTTGACATTTATGAATATGAAAACTTTTTAAGAGCTTTTTCTTTTTCACCATTCTAGCAAGAACTTTAAACTTATCAAAGTTGATTCATCTCTTGTGGTATTAAATATCATTTATCAAAGGATCAAAATCTTTTGGGGCATGATTTCTTCTTATTAATCACTTCTATTTCTTCTTTTTTTTAAGCATGGCATGATTATCCTTTTTTTATTAGTTTGATTTTGAAATTTGGGATTATCTAACCTCAAGAATTCATATCATTTTGCATTCAAAGTAGTGGTTCCCTAAATTTTTAGATTGGGCTCTTCATTTCTTAACTCTTTTGTTTGATTTCTTCATTGTTGATTTTTTTTATTTAGTTTTAGTATTGTTTTTGCTATTATTTTGTTTTGATTTTGTTGCTTTTGTATTCACGTTATTGTTCCTTGTTGAATTTGTGCTTAGACTCAAGTTTAAGTTATTGTTCTTTATTGATTTTGGCTACTCTATTTTGTTTTTGAATAATTAGTATAGTGTCTTTGTTTTAATTCTAACTTATGGTTTGATTGTATTTTAGCTTATTTTTTTGTTCAATCCTTGAATCCATTATTGTTCCTTAGTTTTTGTGTCTCAAATCTATGAAAATTTGTATTTGAAATTTGTTGAATTTTGTTGAAAATTAATTTAGTTAAAGGTTTTTATTGAAATTATTTGAAAGAAGTCCAAAATTTAAGGTTCAACTACAAGTACCCTAGCACTGTATTCTAGTATTACACAAAAATTGCATAGTCCTTGGGTATAGTAGTCGAGTACTTAAAGGTAATGAGCACCTAAATTTATGGTAATTAGATCTAGTGCTCAAATAGCCTTAAACAAATTGTTCAATACTTAAGTTTAGTACCCAAGTATTGCAAGGTAGAGGTGTTAGGTTTCAGATATATTATGTAATGCATCGAAAAGTATATTTTTTTTTTCAAAATCATGTAATGTGAAACCTTCCCATGGATTAATGTGCAGAGACATAAATCAAAAATCAAAGATTAGCTCTTGAAGTGCAGATTCGAATCACGAGCACAATCAAATAATGATGCCTCTACAATATCCTCATGAAAGATCTCATCTCTTGAAGTGCAAATTTGAATCACAAGCAAAATCAGATAATAGTGCCTCTACAATATCCACACAGAAGGAATGAGAACTTCTCAACCTCCATAAATATGCTAGAATTCATCTCTCATATATAGGAGAAGGGTTTTATGTGGTTTTAGTGGTGATGATTTGTTTTATTTTTCTACCTCTAATAATCATGCCTTCAAGCTACTTTTATAAAACTAAATGCACACCTTTTCCTAGTCTTACTAGGAAACCATATCTATTTTTTAATCTTACTTAACTACTAATACCTTATCCTTAACCATGTTGAGAATGAAGAGAGATATAGCTTATCTATTAGTTATCTAATATTACATTAATATTAATAACTAATATTATTAAATAATAATATTATCTCATAATATAATTATCTAATATCAAATAATTAAATATTATTAAATAATAATATTATCTTTATAATATAATTATTTGATATTATTTTAATATCACATAATATATTATAATATATATTACGTGAATAATAAGCCTAATTAATAAGTAATTAATTACTATCTTATTCTTACTCCTTTTGTGTGATCTTGTAAATTTTTACTACATTGGCAATGACTTATTATTGGACTATAGATAATAAGCGACATCTAGCAATACATTACTACCACCCAAGTAGTAGGAATGTCTATAATTCGACATTCACCTAATGTGTAATTAAAGCTTTGCATCACAGTCTCTTTTATAATGATATCCAAATCGAACTGGAGTCATGAAATGTATCATCCTCGTTAATGTTTAATTTGTATTTCTTGATACTAAGTAGACTAACTTAAACAAATGATCAATATCACATATTGACCCAGTTAAGCATAACTATGTATTTCTAAGTCTCACTCAATCAAGGGGCCCAAGGATATTTCTCCTTTATACAAGAGTAACAAAAATCTCATCTACATCACTTACATCCCTCTGCATGATTCATGACACACTCAATCAATGCCCTACATGTCATCCTAATTAAAGATGACACATGACAACATCAAAGTATATGACCCCTTATATAGGAAATCATAATGACTTCAAGTCAAAGGACTATGTGCAGTGTAGTCATATAGGAATAACTAATGACACATGACATTCCATACAGTATTCTCATAAAAGTTAACAATCTTTTAATTTTCTATTTCTTAAATTTCAAATGCATCTCATTTTTCATTATAATCTTATTCATTCTTAAAAAAATATTTTAATGTTCCATTTTTTTTTAATTTCAAAAGGCACTTCACTATGTCACCTTAGAAAAAAGAAGAAAAATAAAGGAAGAAGAAGCAAATAAAACTATCATTTTTAATTTCTATTGCACCATATTTCTGTTTCTTGTATTTAAATTTCTATTGCATCACAGTTGCATTTTAAAACTTTGATTTTCAATTCATACTATGCCACATTGTTTTCTAAATTTTAATCTATAAATTTTTGTTGCACCACATTTGCATTTTAAATTCCTGATGCGCCATATTACACCTTAAATTTCAGCTTGTCAATTCTTGTTATACCACATTTGCATTTCAAATTCTTGTTGTGCCATTTACTTTCCCATTGCAATTTAAATTCCCAATGCTATTTATTTTCCCATTTCTATTTAAATTTTCATTGCAATTTATATTTCCACAATAATTTAAATTTTCACTACTATTTACTTTCCAATTACAATTTAATTCCCATAGCTATTTATTTTCCCATAACCATTTAAATTCTCATTACAATTTATATTTTCACTACAATTTAAAATTTCACTACTATTTAATTTTTTCCACTGCAATTTAAATTCCCGTTGTAATTTAAATCCTCACTGCTATTTACTTTCCCACTGCCACTTATTTTCCCATTTCCATTAAAATTCCCATCCCATTTATATTTTGACTGCAATTTATATTTTCCACTTTGATTTAGATTTTACTAAAATTTATATTTTGCAAAGCAATTTGAATTCTTGCTATGATTTAAATTCCCATTGAGATTTATATTTCTATTTTGATTTAAAATTTTTACTACTATCTAAAATTTCCACTACTTTTTACTTTCTGATGATTATTTAAACTTCTATTGCCATTTATTTCTCTAGTGCAATCTAATTTTTCAAAAAAAATTATTTTTAAAACAATATTATCACTTGCATTTGATTATCCTTTGACTTTTTTTTTACTTTCATCCAAACAAAATGTTGTATTCTATATTTACTTGTTCATATTACAGAACATAAAAAATCAAGATTTCAATGTTCAATTATTAAGAAACAAGTAAAGAGGGGCAACTGTGAATACCATATTTTATTTGGGTCACATTTGATATTTCAAGAAACAAAAATAAAATATGATCAATAAAGTATTAAAAATATTAACTTCAAAAGCATTTTTAATATTTTCTTCTAGAAAATTTTATTTCATGGTTATCTATGAGGAATAATAGAAACTATTTGAACTTATTATATTTTTAATTATCTTATTGTTTAACTTTATCTAATCTTTGCATCATGCAAAGATAATAAAAAATAAAAAAATAAATATAATTATCATCTTTACTTTTGCATTACAAGAAATAATAAAAACTAAAATTTTTCTTCATTTTATTTTCTGTTTATTATTTTCTCTTGTTAGTATATTATAAATTCATCATTATCCAATTATTTGTGTGATATGTGTCTTCATTTATTTTGAAGTTAATATTCTTTAAAATAATTATTAATTATCTCTTTGTCCCTCTCCTATTATAAATGGGAATCGGGCTGGAGGAGGCGATAAGGGAGACGACAGAGAGATCAACAAAAGAGAGAGATAGAGTGTGAGTTTTGAGAAGTGAGATTCTTGAAAAAATTACAAGAGTAAAAAAGTGAAGCAGAGAAAAAGAGAATTGAGATTCTTCTAGGAAATTGAAAATAGCAATTCGTGTTTCATCTTTATCCATTCGGAAGCTATTCATCAAAGAGGAGTCGCATCTAAAAGATTTGAAAGTTGGTCATCGAAGAGTAATCACGTCACATCTAAAGGTGTTTGTTCATGGTGTTGTATTTTGCACCATTGGCTCTTAATCCAATCTTGTTTCTAGCCATTTACAAAATTTTAGGTAATTCTCTTTACTAAGTTCCATAGTTATTTTGAATATAAGGATGATTAAGATAAAAATCTGATTTTTAAAAATTGTTAATATCAAATGTGATTTCCTCTGAGTTAAATAATGTGCAAGCTTCAAGTATAAATATATATTAATTTATTTCAATTCATATGTGAGAAATTATTGCAACAATGAAATACCACTGATACTCACAACTGAAACTTACATTAACTGTCAAAAATTTACTTCGCCATAATTCTCAAATTACAATCTAAATTTATTAGTTCGTCAATTTACTCTTGTATTTTGTTTCATCAAATTTACCTTTTTATCAGCTTGGGTATCAGTTGGATTGTCTCTGAGGTGGAAAATAAGATTTTTTTTTTTTACAACTTTTTTTTGGGTTAAAACAAAATAACAAAATCAAAGGCCGAAGGTGACTGAATAAAAAATAACAAACTTCAATTGATAATTGATATGATCAGTGTGCGTCTTTGAATATATTAAAAAGTTTAAATATTTATTGTGTTTAACTCAGCTGGTTATCCAAACAATATTTTTACTGTTTAACGTGTTTAATATATAAATAAGTTTAACATTTTTGCGGATCTGAAGAGTTAACAATGAATTCAATTGTATCGCTCAACGTTATTTGGGTTTGTCAGACTTAATTTAGAACATTATAGAAAATTAAAGCTTTATGATCTGATATAAGAAGCATGGTGTCATCGATTTGTGTAAGAAATCTATTAGTTTGATGATTTGACTGATTCATTTTTCTTTGCTTTAAATTATAATGGGTAGGTATTGATATTATATAATTCATTTCTCGATTATTTACATAAAAAACCATGTGCATTACAAATATCTGCAATGCTAGAAGGTTCTAGACTCACTTAGTTTATGATGAGATGGTAAAATATTTAGTACATTGGAGATGGTCTTTCTTACTTTCTTTAAATTGAGGAATAGTATCTCTATGAGATTAAGATTCCTATCTTTTTAAGGAAGAACCATAATATATATTAGGATTGCATATATTTTTTATTTAATTTATGATATTTATTTTACTAATATATATTTTTGATTTGGACTTGAGAGAAATTTTTGACATGTATTTTTATTTATTTTAATGTTTTTGTTCTCTTATATTTTTAAATAAATAATAAAAATAAAATTATAAATAAAATTTTGTAGAATTTTATTCAACTTTTATTCATTTATTTCAAATTTTCACTTATAAAATAAAATAAAATTAAAATATGTTATTTGATTTTGTATTTTAATTATTTATTTGTCACATATTGTTAGGTTTTATTATGTTTTTTAAATTAATTCAAATTGTAAATTAAATTAATTTTTTAAAAGTAAATTGAAAAAATAAACTTTGTGAACTATATGGACTTTAATCCTTCTCTTGAAAATATGCAAGATCTACTCTCATAGATCAAGTTTATTTTTTTATAAATATATCTTTATCAATTTAATTTTTTTCATAATTTCTCTTATCCTTTCTCTCGTATCTTATAGTAATGGCTTTGGCTATTCAGTAAATCTACTTTTCTCTCTACTTCTTATAGAGTAATAAGTGAATATCACTAAACATTTAAATATTTTACATAATTTGTTTTATTTTATTATTTTTATAATTGTTACTGTTATTATTATTGTGAATATTGATGGATTAATAAAATATTCTTTTAGACATAATATATTAAATAATTAATTTTATAGTAACTATTTCGTGAATAGATGTTATGAGATGCTTGATACCTTCTTCATATATAATTAGAATTTCAAACCATTTTATTTAGTAAAAGATCTGTTTTATCCATATTTTAGGGTTTGTAATTTTTTTCTTTAAAAAATTATTAGCAAGTCCTATTCTATTTTTTTATTTTAAATTAATAAAATAATTATTATTCACGTCATGGCTTTCTCCGGGCATATTGTAACAATTTTCAAATTGTCACAACATACTCTGCGTATGCTGCTACGGGATGACTGCTATTCTAATATTTAAATAATAAAATAGGAGTTGTAGAAACCCAAAAATATGGATAAAATTAGTCTAATTATGTGTGGGAAATGTATTAGTCACCCAATAAAATCTAGTTAGGAAATAGTTACCATGAAATTAATTATTAAATATTTTATGGCTAAAAGAATATTTTATTAATCACTCAATAATAATAATAATAATGAAACAAAATAAATTTATGCAAATTAGTTAAATATCCCAATGATATTGATTTGTTTACTTTACAAGTAGACAGAAAAGTAAACTTATTAAGTGGCTTGATTCATTATTGTAGGACATGAGAAACATGATAAGAGAAATTATGAAACAAAAAATTAATTGATAAAGAAATATTTATAAAAGATGGACTTGACCTATAAGGGTAGAACTTACGTGCTTTCAAGAGAAGGATCAAAGTCCTCATAGTTTATAAAGTTATTAATTTATTATTTATATATATTTTAAAAAAATGTAGTTTTAATTTAAAAGACACAAACTGGAAAATAAAAATTTGAAACATCAATGATTTTAAAGTATAATGGAAAAAATATTAAATTAAAAGAATTTTTTTAAGTATTTTATATATTTTTTTATTTTATTGTGTAGGAAAAATATGATAAAATAAAAAGAATAAGAACTTATATAAAATTCTCTCATTATCCAACTAAAAGTATATATTACCTAAAAATAAATATCATAAATTAAATAAAAAAATATGTTTACAATCCTAATGCATCCTATATTTCTTCCCAGAAGAGTGAATATTTTTAATATTTTAGGAGCACTATTCTTGAACTTAAAGAGAGTAAGTATGACCATTTATGAACTGAACACTCTACTTTCTCATTACCAACCCAGGAGTCTAGAAGCTTCTAACAGTATAGATATTTCTAATGCATATGATTATTTTATGTAAATAAATAGATAAATGAATTATATAATATCAATAAATTAAAGCAAAATTAGTCAGTTAAATCATCAAACCAATAGATTTCACCCACAAATCGATGGCCAACATTCTCTTTTATATCAGATCATAAACTTTAATTCTCTATAATGTTCTAATTAAGTCTGACAATATTAAACTTATTTATATATTAAACACGCTAAGCAAGTAAAAAAATTGTTTGGATAACCACATGAATTAAATTCATTAAATATTTAAACTTTTTTATATATTCCAACACGCACTTTGATCTCATCAATTAACAATAGAAGTTTTGTTATTTTTTATCCTCTCACCTCAGCCTTTGATTTATATTTTTTAACCCAAAAAAATAAAGTAAAAAAATCATATTTTCTTTAGGTTTAGCCTCAGAGCTAGACGAACTGATACCCAAGCTAATAAAAATGAATTTTGATAAAACAAAATATAAGACTAATTGACGAACCAATAAACTTAGATTGTAGTTTAAGAATTGTGGTGAACCGAAATTTTGATAGTTTATTTAAGTTTTAGTTGTAAATATCGATCGTATTTTGTTGTTGCAATAATTTCTCATATAAGAATTAACATATATATATATATACACACACATATCATATATGAAGCTTGCACATTATTTAACTCAGAGGAAACCACATTGATGCTAACGATTTTCATGAAGCAGATCTTTTATCTTAATCATCCTTATATTTAAAATAGTTGTCGAACTTAGGAAAACGAATTACCCTAAATTTTATAAATGGCAGAACAGAGATTGGATCAAGAAGTAATGATGCAAAATAAAACACCCCGAACAAACACTTTAGATGTGATGTAATTCCTCTTTGATGACCAACTTCCAAATCTTTTAGATATGTTTCCTCTTTGATGAATAGCTTCTGAAAGGATCAAGATGCAATAAGATTTGCTATCTTCAATTTGCTATAAGAATCTCAATTCTCTTTTTCTCTTCTTCACTTTTTACTCCGGTAACTTTTTCAAGAATTTCACTTATCAAAATTTACTCTCTATCTCTCTCTTTGATCTCTTCGTTTTCTCCCCTATTGCCTTCAGCCTCATTCCTATTTACAATAAGAGAGTGACAGAGAGTCCTCTCCTTAATTTTAATCATCTTCAATACTTATCCTTATAATTTAATTATTTTATAAAGAGATAATTAATAACCAATTTAAAGAATACTAACTTGAAAATAAATGAACACACATATCATACAAAATAATGGGGTGATGATGATTTTATAATATGTTAACAAGAGAACATAATAACTAGATAATCAACAAAAGAAAATAAAATGAAGATAAATTTTGGTTTTTATATTTTTTATAATGGAAAAATAAAGATGATAATTATATTTATATTTTTTTATCTTTTTATGATGCAAAGATGAGAAAAGGCTAAACAATAAAACAACTGAAAATATAATAAATTCAAATAATTTTTAATATTTCTTATAGATAACTATGAAATAAAACTTTCTAGAAGAAATTGTTAAACAAACTTCAAAATTTTATATTTTTAACACTTCATTAATTATAAATTTTTTGCATCTTCAAATATCAAATGTGACCTAGGCAAAATAAGATTATAATATATTCATAGTCATTATGAGCTTTTTCTTCTCATGATTCTAGCAAGAACTTTAGATTGATCCAAGTTAATTCAATTCTTATGACATTAGATCTCACTTATCAAAGAATCAAAATCCTTCATAGCATGATTTTTTCTAACTAATTGCTTTCGTTTCTTCTCTTTTCTAAAATGTGACATGATTATTCTTCTTTTTCAATTTGATTTTGAAATTTGGGATGATTCAGTTCTAAAAATTCACACTAGTTTAGGTACACCCTCCAATTTGGCCCAAAACTTATTAAATTGTAATCATTTTATGAAAAAAAAAGGCAATCAAATCTTATAAAATTATTATATAGGTGTTGGTCATATAGATTATCAGAAGATACATTGGAATATGTTAAATTGAGTAATATTTTGTAAAAGGTTAATTTTAGGAGTTGAATGGGATCAATAGTGTAAAGGAATTTTAGGAAAAGGTAAAGGGAGGGTTTTGGTACCCATCCATTACCCCTCTAAATGAGATTTAAAAATTGTTCAAAATAGCTTAAGATGGTCTAAGCCATACGTAACTAACAAATAAGTAATTGCTTGAGGAAGGAACCGAATTATTTAATTAATTTGTAAGTTAAAACCATACTTGTGACTTACACATCTGTAAATGTAAGGAGAGACATGGATGCTAACTACATATATTGGAAACACTAATTAGGTAGATGCATGAAGTATTGGGAACAAAGGGAAAATGTTGTGATTGTCAATGGAAACCCATGGGAGAAGTCACAAGTACCCCCAACATTTCCTTTGAAATTAATTAATTATACTTGTTATAAATATTAAGAAAAGAAAATTGGTGATGGACATAAGTACATTAAAAATATAATTCGTATCGGGATATGTAACGTCGTAATCTATAGAAAAATGATTGTTGGTTGTACAAAACATACCCATTAATGCCAAGGTGATATAATTCAAAGATACAGAGTATGATTGAATACAAAAATATATAAAGAATGCATTATGTGCTTCGTGATCATTATGAGCCCATTAGAAACATGAAAATTAATAGTTTCTTGTTCTATAAGAAATACATGTGAAAGAAGATATTGAATGCTCATGTGCTAAAAAGCCCACACTATTCAAGTGATGTCATTGATATATGTTGTATGTGTGTACATATATATATATATATATATGTATGCTTGTGAAGCATATGTATCAAGTGTTTTCACATCTTATGAATTTATGTAAAATATTAAATGTTAATAATTGTGATTGTATGAAATGAAATGTGAAATGATACAAGAAAGCAATTGCATATGGGTGCTCACGTAACCTATTTTCACTTAAATGGTCATTATTTGAGGAAGCTGCAAGGCATGAAATAGTGTTGGAAGTAAGTATGTCTTCCTTAAATGGTCATATTGTCGCAAGTCTATGGGATTGTCTTTATTAAAAGATGTTGAGATGGTGTTAGAAGCTCATGAAGGACTATTTTCACCAAAAAATATTGGTGTTAAAAGTCCATGAGGTTGTGTTCACTATACCTAATTTATGATATGTGAAGTCTGGATCCAATAATTGTTGCAAAACAAATTTGATTGATGAATCAACATATTTTATATTGCAATTTCCTAGGAGAAGTGGAAAGTCTATAAGGATAGATAGAAGATATAAGGTCGCATATGGTACAACATTAAGTGTCAATTGATGTACACGTCACATTGCACCAACATTAGAATAAATAGGGGTGTTAAAAATATAATGTTGTATAATGCACAACTAGGTTGTACCCCTAGTGATCCTTTGATTTTATCCTTCCAAATGATTTCCTAACAATATATACACAATTGTTGAATTATTTATGCAATGAAACAAAGAAAAAGTAATGCAAACAAAATGATAATGCAATAGAATACAGTGCTATGCAAAAACAGAATTCAATGTGCTAAATGCTATGTGAAATAGAATGCACAATGAAAAACATGCAAATCGGGCGGTGGTTGCATTGAAATTAAAGTAAAAGTAATGAAATAAGCAAGCACAAAGCAAAAATAAAATTGAAATAAAACAGAGAGAAATCAATGGAATTAAACAGTTGTTTCAAGGAAATTAAGAACTCTAAATTGGATTAATATAGATCAATTAGAATTTAACTTTTTCTAATTAATTCTTCAACCTTGAATTAACTGGAATCTCTGTAATAATTCGTGAATTCTATGCAAAACAATCGCTAGGATTTGATCAATTAGGATAAGTTGAATTTAAGCAATTAGTATAATCCCTAACTAGATCGAAATTGATTTATAATTGGAATTTAGTTAATTTGAGAAATTAAATTAGAAATCTTCAATTATTCCCTCTGTTCCTATGCATAAAAGTATGATATATCAATAACAATTTCATAAACAAAATAGCAAAGAATTTAGAAACTATAAAGATGAATATTAATTATATCAAATTAATACTCAATACAAGGAATCTCAAGAATTTAACATAATTAAATAGAGAAAGAGAAAAATTAATTAAGAAAGGTTAACATTACAAAGTATGATCTCGTAATCCTTAAGAGGAGAGCTTCAATCTCCTTGAATTAACTCAAAAAATTAGTCCTCCATGGTTGGAAGACAAAAGTTTGAAGAAGAAGAAAGAAAACTATGTTGCTGAACTGTGTAGAGTCTGAAATTAACTCTCTTGCCTATTTATATAACTTAATCTGCCTAAAACCTTGAAGAAGAAGAAAGAAAAATGTGTTGCTGAACTGTGTAAAGTCTGAATATCCTATTCTCTTCAGCCCTTTTGCCTATTTATATAACTTAATTTGCCTAAAACCCTATTGGACTAGGATTAGATGAATCTTACGATTACAATAATAAGGTTTTTCTAATTTCTAGAAGTCTAGACTTGTTTTACAAGTTAATTAATTCCAATCAGATTAATAAGTGAATTCCCACAGGCATGTCTTCCAAGAAGAATAAGTCCATGAAATCGATGAAATATGAAAGATCCACAAATATGAAAGTTGTAGACTTATGTCTTTTGAGATTTTGAGTGTTAATTTCAAGTCAATCGAACCATTATAGCTCCAGATATGGCCCAAATATAGAAATAGGTTCAATTGAGATAGAAATACATATTTAGCTTGTTGACCAAGTAAAAGCTTGAAGGAGTCTGAAACTAGGCTTTGACACAACATAAATATCTCTTCTAACTTTCAATCAATATAAAGTTTTCCTCAATACAAGATCTGGAGCCCAAGTTATGACTGAAAAACTGAAATAGTATCAAAATCCAACATTTACCAAATAAATTCACAAACTTATAAAATTAATCCAAAATTACAAAACAAGGCCTATTCTTTAAAATTAAGCATATGTAACACCTAAGAGACATAAAATAGGGAAAAATAAAATAGCAAATATTTTTTCATCAAATTCCCCGACACTTATCCTTTACTCGTCCTTGGGTAAGACAAAATTTTTATTCAAAAATTAGAAACAAAAGACTTTACTTTCCAAAAAATTCAAATTCAGAAATTCATAAGCAAGAATAACCAAAGGTAGCAAGAAACATAACAAATCATAAAAAGTCTTGACAAACTTGGAACTAATCAACATAGCAACTTCATTCAAAAAGAGTAGATCAAATTAGTAGATTCTCACAAACTTCACTCTCCATCTCTCAAGTGTTTAGGCTAAAGTGTTTCACTTAAGTTCATTCCATGAAATTTTCTATCATAAACTTGCTAATCATCTAATCTCCACTATTCAAAATCACATGCACAACATAAATCAAAAAGACTTTATTCAAGGTTGTAATGGGGTTAGGGAAAAGGTAGGAAAAGTAAGAAAAAGGAAGGTTAGAAACCAAATAAATCAATAAAGCACTTGAATTAAAAATTATATGGGCAACACAATAAACCAAATTTAAATTCAAATACTCATTAAATTTCTTATTTTTTTTATATTCTCTATTTTTTTTCAATTCATTTTTTTTTACTTTTTTTTCTTTTTTTAACTTTGATTGAATTTTTTTTTCAACTAACCTTTGATGACAACTTTTCACAAGACATAAACTCACACACTCCTACACTTTATTCAAGAACCCATCTCATAAAATTCAAATGCTCTACTAATCCCTAAGGTTAGGTAAAGACATTTTTTTTCATTGGAATAATATGCTCATGGTTTAATTAACAAAGAAAAGGCAATAAAAGCTCAAGGGGCTTACAATGGTAAAAACTTCAAGGTTAGCTTATGGCTTTAGTTTAAAAGAAATAAAGAATGCCTTAATCATGTTTGTGTATGCATGTGCAAAATGTAATCTCAAAAAGATTCAAAGCAAGTTCTAGAGAAACAAATCATGGAAGAACATCACACAAGAAGGAAAGACAATATCTTAGCATAAATTTTCAACAAACGGCTTAAAATCTCACAAGGTAGGTTATGCTATCAATTTCAATCTATCAATTCAAAATCCATCACTACATCAATTAATTTCAAGAAGCAAAATCATTCACTCAATCATGTTATAAATCCTATCTAACCTCAATTGAATCCTACTCATGAAAGTGTAAAATTTCCATTAATGGAAAGTGACTAAAAAGGACTCAAAATCAAGTGAAAAACACTTTTTTCTATTTTTTTTTTAAAAATTGAAAAGTATTGAATGAAAACACAAAGCATAAAGTAAATAAAGAAGACACAAAAGCATGAAGTAAATCCTAAAAGTTCTCCCCCACACTTAAATTTTACATTGTCTTTAATGTAAAGTACATCAATATCATCAAGAAACATAAAGGACATGAAAATAGAAAGGTAAGAGAAAGCATATCTAAATTGCTTGGATTGTCTCCCAAGAAGCGCCTTTCTTTAATATCTTTGGCTAGACCATGACTTCCATGTCCTTCACCAGGATCTATATGAGGATTGTCTACCTCCTTTGCTTCTACATTTCTAACCTTCAATTCATCCATTAAAGAGATGTTATGAAAATTTGAATCATCCACCATAAATGTGCTAAGTCTTATTCTTAAATCATTCTTGTTTCTTGAATTTTCAACTTCATCTAGTAAAACAAATTCAACATATTCAACAAAATGGTGAGAGTAAGAATGATCAAGGTAAAAGCATTCTTTTTATTCTAAAAGTGGAATGTCCTCCTCATCTTGTTTTTCTGTAATTTTTGAAATAGCATTGCTATTTCCATCACCTAAAAATGCAAAAATTTCAACACAAATATCACACTTAACACCACTATGTCCACAAGTGCATTCATAGTCATCTACATAATCCATAAACTAAGAAATTTCTGGAAACTCAGCAAGTATGTCATCATGGATATTTTTAACATGTAAATTAAAATTAACAAGCTTGGAAATAGCAAAATTGGACATGACAAAATTAAAAATAGCATAATTAAATGTAAAAATGTCAAAAACAGTAGCTACAAAATTACAAACAACAATAGCAAAATTAAAAATAGAAAAAATAGCAACAACAATAATAATAACAACAAAAAAATACAAAAATAGAAAGCAAAAATAGCAATAGCAAAAACAACAAATGATCAAAGTGAAGTACTAAAATATGCAACTACTAACTAAAATGCTTGAATAATTGTGCTATATATTGCTAGTAATATGTAGCAAAAGATAAATTTAAGAGGATTCTTGGCAATGGCGCTAAAATTTTGATGTGCATCACAATGCACCAAAATTAGAATAAACTGGTGTGCTAAAAATGTAATGTTGTATAGTAGCACAACCAGGTCGTACCCCTAGTGATCCATCGATTTTATCCTTCCGAAATGATTTTCTAACAATATATACACAATTGTTAAATTATTTATGCAATGAAAATAAAAAAAATAAGCAAACAAAATGATAATGCAATAAAATACAGTGCTATGCAAAAATATAATTCAACGTGCTAAATGCTATGTGAAATAGAATGCACAATGAAAAATATCCAAAATTAGGGGGGGTTGCACAAAATTAAAGTAAACGCAATGAAATAAGCAAGCACAGTAAAAACAAAACAAAAATAAAATAGAGAGAAATCAATGGAATTAAACATCGATTCAAGGAAATTAAAAATCGATTCAAGGAAATTAAAAAATCTAAATTGGATTAATCATAGATTAATTAGAATTTGACTTTTTCTAATTAATTCTTTAACCTTAAATTATCTGGAATCCTTGTAATAATTTGTGAATTCTACGCAAGACAATCGCCTAGGATTTGATCAATTAAGATTAGTTGAATTAAGCAATCAGTATAATCTCTAAACTAGATCGAAATTGATTTATAATTGGAATTCAATTGATTTGAGAAATTAAATTAGAAATCTTTAAATTATTCCCTCAACCCTCTATCCCTATACATAAAACTATGATATATCAACCACAATTTCATAAACAAATAGCAAAGAATTTAGAAACTATAAAGATGAATATTAATTATATCAAATTAATACCCAATATAAGGAATCTCAAGAATTTAGCACAATTAAATAGAGAAAGAGGAAAATTAATTAAGAAATGTCAACATTACAAAGCATGATCTTGTAATCCTCAAGAGGAAAGTTTCAATCTCCTTGAATCAACCTCAAAAAATTAGCCCTCCATGGTTGGAAGACAAAAGCTTGAAGAAGAAGAAAGAAAACTATGGTGCTAAATTGTGTAAAGTTTGAATATCCTCTTCTCTTCAACCCTCTTGCCTATTTATATAACTTAATTTGCCTAAAACCCTATTAGAATAGGATTAAATGACTCTTAGGATTACAATAATAAGGTTTTCCTAATTTTTAAAGTCCAAACTTGTTTTACAAGTCAATTAATTCCAATCAGATTAATCAGTGAATTCCCGTAGGCTTATCTTTCAAGTAGAATAAGTCCATGAAATCGATGAAATATGGAAGATCCATAAACATGAAAGTTGTAGTCCTTTGTTTTCTGAGAATTTGAGAGTTCATTTCAGGTCAATTGGACCACTATAGCTCCAGATATGGCCCAAATACAAAAATGGGTTTAGTTGAGACAAAAATATGACTTTAGCTTTTTAGCCAAGTAAAGTAAATGGGACAAAAACATAAAAGTTGTAGATCTATATTCTAGCTTTCCATCAATATAAAGTTTGCCTCAATCCAAGATCCAAAGCCCAAGTTATGACTAAAAAATTGAAATAGTATCAAAATCTAGCATTTATCGAATAAATTCACAAACTTATAAAATCAATCCAAAATTACAAAACAAGGCCTATTCTTTAAAATTAAGCATATGTAACACCTAAAAAATAGAAAATAAGGGAAAATAAAATAGTAAATATTTTTCTCATCATGCATACATGGTTACATGTTACATATTTATAAGTTATGCATTGGCCATGATTGCAAACTACTTATGAGTTATGCATTAGTCTCAATTACATGTCTCATGCTTTTGAGTGGTGCATTGGATTATAGTTATTTGTTATGTGCTTTTTTTATTATTATATATTACATACTTATATAATATAAACAACTCATGACTTCATGTTACTAGTACACATGGTAAGAGAAACTGTTATACTTGTGCTAAAACTTAATTCATATGCAATAATGAACCTTTCTTACAAAGGCTTAGCAATTACACAACAGAGTGGATGTTAACTTGCTAGACAAAAGGAATGTTGAATGAACAAACTATACTATTAAACACATGTGATGTTAAATATTGTTAAAGGAGCTAGGCAAGTGGATCTCACTATTAAACACTTAATAGAACCCACTCACTAAATCTACTATACTTACTCTCATTATGTGTTTCAAAGTTTGGGTATTGAAATGCTACACTAGGATGCCATTGCATAAGGACATCATAGTGATCACGGTGCCATATATGTTTGAGACTATCTACATACTCTTCCATCTTAAGTTATTGTTGAACTTCCATTAGAGCACTCTCTGGTATAACATCTACCATGAATGTGTTACTAGCCTTAATATATCCTAATTGATTAGGAATGGTTATTTTGATGTCCTATTACCATAGATCATGGGAGTCGTAGTGTGATTTTGATTGCCACTAGTTGGAAGGCTTGCTTTTGAAAATTATATGTATATTTGGCATGGATTGGCTTGACAACCCATGAATAATTATATAAGGATATTACCCTTGTGTTCTACTTATATACATACATAATATATATATATATATATATATATATATATATATATATATATATATATATATATATGTGCATCATATAGCGCTATTGCACAAATTATCCTATGTCTTTCAAATAAATTTATCCAAAGTCCACATACTAACCAAGATATTTTAGTTAAAATAATCCTAATATAAATTGTAGATATAAAGGGCATTACACAAAAATTATGAGACCAACTTATAATTGTTGCCTTAAATAATTAAAAAATAAACTTTGGCATTCTTAATTATTATCTCATAAAAAACATTTAATTCAAATATTCCAACTAAATCACATCATAATTTCTATTCAACATTATTTACAACACAATACCTGATGTAATCAATGGGGGTAACACCTAAAAATAGAGTTAAAAGGACCACAAATGCACTTTAAGGGTTAATTTAAGAAGCTTGGGAACATAAGGAGGAAAACTTGGAAGGACTCAATAAGGTGTATGATGTGCACATCCATTTTCAACCTATGAGGCTTTTATTCAAGCTTTTATTATGTTTAAAGACATTTGACCTTTTTTACAAGTTAGTGTTTTGCAGCCCATTAGTTTACCTTTTTACCATAGGTTAGCTACTTTATTACTTTAAAAACATATGCTAGATTCACTTCAACAAATCAATACTTGTGCCATGATTAAAATGTGGCACAAGATCAAAGTTTTTTGTGGTTATGCTATTTAGCCACGAAAATATCAGTTGAATAGTTTTGTGGCATGAGTAACCGTGGTAATTATTGCCACGGGAAAAAAGGTCTCGTGGCATAAATGATTTTTTTTTCATGGATTCACTTTTGGTCAATAGATACTTCTAACCATGAGTACAAACATGGTAAGAAAGGTACATCATTGCTAATAACTCATATCGTTATGAATAAAATCATGATAGAAAATAAAATAAAATAATTATAAAAATTAATATAATTAGCTAAAATAATTTTTATATATTCAAATTAAATCAATTATCTAGCCAATTTAATTAGGTGATATCCTATGATTTTATTTGCACATCTATTGAAATCTATTAATGCTTTTGATTCATATCAAGTTAGGATAAATCGTTAAAACTCTACCTATCTAAATTGTAAATTGCATTTACAAGGAATCAAACCTATATCTCCAAGCTAAAATAATTATAAAAGTTAATGTAATTAACTAAAATAATTTTTATATATTCAAATTAAGTCGATTATCTAGCCAATTTAATCAAGTAATATCCTATCATTTTATTTGTACATCTATTGAAATTATTAATGCTTTTGACCTATATCAAGTTAGGATAAATTGCTAAAACTCTACCTATTTAGAAATTGTAAATTGCATTTACAGGGAATCAAACCTGAATCTCCAAGCTAAAATAATTATAAAAATTAATGTAATTAACTAAAATAATTTTTATAAATTCAAATTAAATCGATTATCTAGCTAATTTAATCAGGTGATATCCTATTATTTTATTTACACATCTATTGAAATCTATTAATGCTTTTGACCTATATTAAGTTAGGATAAATTGCTAAAACTCTATCTATCTAAAAATTATAAATTGCATCTACGAGGAATTAAACTTGAATCTCAAGCTGAAGAATATCATGTCTTACCATCGTGCTAGTTTGCTTCTTTAGTATTATCATACAATATATTTTATATAAAGTTTAATTGGCTGGTTGACTTCAAAAATAAAACTACACTCATGTAATACTAATTATATAATAATAAAATATTACATAAATATATATAATAAAAATATACTAATACTAAAATATTTTATAATTTTATTTTAAAATTTATTTTTATAAACTAACTCATTTGTTTCATTACTAATTTTACTTGTATCAAATTTATTCTTTATAAATTTTTTATATCAATTTTATCTCTCATAAATAATTAATTAGTTAATTTTATCCTCTTATTAATAATTTTTATTAATTATTATTAATTCAGTTATTACAAAATAAAATTAATTATTTACATCTTTTAAGTAATTCTTTATTATTTTCTGAAATTCCTTCAATAAATGTGAATTATATTAAATTGATATCCATACAAATCATAACTTTGAACTATTATGTATATTTAAATTTTAATTGTAAATTAAAATTAAAATTATTTACTTTTATTTTTTTATTTATAATATATATTTTTATCATTTATAAATATAAGTTATATCATTCAAAATTTTTTGTATTAATTTTATCTCTCATATATTATTTATATTTAATTTTTATCCTTTCATTTACCAAGTCATTAACTTATCAATAAAATTATAAATGAATAGATCAAATCAATTAAATTATTATTTAAGAGGTAAGAAATTAATACAAAATATCTATTAGAAATGAATTAACACAACTGGAATTAATAAGAGAAAAAATAAAATTCAGATTATTATATATATATATATATATATATATCACTCCTTTAAATATAATTTACTTAAATTTTTTAATATAATAATTTAATTATTATCAAATTATACATGATTTTACATAATTATTATTTTCAATTTTTTAATAAACATTTTGTTAATATTGCAATGATGAATGTAAATCTTATTATTATATATTTCTATATTAAAACTTATTATAATTTATCTCAGAAATTATACTATATATAATATAATGATTTTTGTATTTTTATAATATATATCTTCTTTGTTAACACATTTTTTAAAAATAATGTGATGTAATAAAAAATAAATTTTTATAATATTTTATACCTTGCATGATTTTTTCATTTAACCAATATTTTAAAAATTGGACTAAAAAACAAATCGAAAAAATATTTGTATATGTTTGTATTATGTATATGTATATGTTAATCCTATTGATTTTTAATTTTATTATGTATAGAATTTAAATTCATTGAATAATTATATAATATAATATTTAATATACTATAATATTTATTTTGTTGATATATATTAATTTTATTATACAAATCTAATTGATAAAAAGTCAAATAATTATTTATTATTTATGAAAAACTGTTACAATCTAATAGACATGAAATTGGCACACATGTAAACAAAAATGCTTAAAGCTTAATAATTAAACTCTTTTTTACATATCTTAAGATTTGGGGTTTAACTCCTATCTCAATTATTTTTAAAAAAATAATAAAAGTGCACAACTATACAATTAGTGAGTAGTTTTATCTTTTTACATATATTTTATGAATCAACTAATTGAAAATATTATGTTTTACAACTTTTTTATTTTGATTTTTAGGGCTAATCAATTGATCAATTGATAAATTAGTTATTTGCTTAACACCCATAACATATAAATATTTCTATTTTTTTATTATCTATCGTATTGCAGCATGTTGTACTTATTATAAATAATCTTTTTTATATATATAGTTACCAAAAATGATATATTTGACTATAATTTTATTCATAAAATTAATTCATGGTATAAGTAATACTCTATTACAGATAAATTTTTCTAACTTATATGATAGGATAAGTGATATTTTGCTATAAGGAATGTGTTCTCATAACTTAGTTTATACATAAGTGATATTTTGTTATGAGTAAAGTTTTTTTATAACATAAGTGATACTTTGCCAGAAGGAATGTATTCCCATAGCTCAGTTTTTATGGCAAGCGTGATATTTTGCCATGGATAAACTTTTTCCATAGCATAAGTGATACTTTGCCATGGAGATTGTGTTTTTGTAGATTAATTCATGGCACAAGTGATATTTTGCCATAGGTAAACTTTTCCCATAGCATAAATATTTTAGTTTTTTGGACATTTATTTGAATTTTTTTGTTTCTTGGCAAGAGGTAAAATTGCCATGATTTTTGAATTTTCATGGCATAATTCATGACACAAGTGTTAATCTATGGTGATTTCATTAGTGTGTTTGCTTTAGGCCCAAGATTGTTTGTATTTGCTTTAGACTTAAGTAATGTCTACTTGAGTCCTAATTAATTATTCTAGAATCCCTTTAAAACATTTTAAAGATGCTTGTTCTTCAATATGATTCATACTTAAGATTTAAGATTTGAGATATAAGTTTTTAACAATTAGAATTAAGTCTCTTTTGTGAGCCTTCTCTCTAAAGTTCTTAAAAGAACTTTATAACTTATTAAAGTATTTAATTTTTAACACCTACTGTCACTTATTATTTGCTTTCTACCTTTTTTGGTGTGTAATGTGGATATCCTTCTATTTTTTTTTAATTTGCTAAAATTTGGGACAATTCATCATTATAGATTCTCATCATTTAGTATTTCGAGCAAGATTTCTTGTTATTCAGATTTATTTTCTTCAATTTTTACAGCATTTTTTCATTTCAATTCTTTCTTTTGTTTGTGTTTCTGCCCAAGTTAATTTCCCAAATTTTGTTTATTCAATAGCGTTTAATTCTATCGAAATTATATTCTAATTTTCTTCAGGTCTTTCTATGTTTTGTTGTCAGTGGTTAATTGTTCAAATTAGTTACGTCTTCTTGAATTGCACCATTTGGTTCTGTTATTCCAAGTTGTCTCTTCTATTAAGCCGGTGTTTTTCTTCAATTTAGTTTGCAATGTGTGTCGTATGTTTCCTCCTCAAATTCCGTGTTCTGTTTTATTGAGTCTCAATTTGAATTACGTCCTGTGGATCATTTATTAATTCACGTCTACCATTTTTTATAAGTAGCATTGTTCGCTTGTATTCCGTGTTCAACTTTAGGTTATGTTTAAGTACAAATTTGTTGGCTATCCCTCATTCATTTGCTGTTCCATCAATGCAATATTATTTCAATTGGTTCCGTTTGCATCTAAATTGAATTAGTAGTGTTGAATGGTTTTGAAGGAAGAGTAGTACTGTGAAAAAAAAAAAGGAAACAAAACAGCAAAAAGGAAAAAGAGAAACAAAAGAATAAAATTGAAAAAGAATTAGCATTTGGAAAAGAAAAACAAGAGTAAAGGAATGAGGATGATTCAAAAGTGATTCAGAATCAAAAGAAGTTGTGAAGTTGAAAATCAAAAGAATGGTTGTTTGAAGTTGTGAAAAACAAAAAGGAATTTGGTATTTCTCAACCTCAAAGCTCGAATTTTCTATTTTCAAGCTATTTTTCCATTGTTCTAAGAGTGCTTAAGTTCTTTTGCTTTGTTGTATCCTTGATTCTCTTTTGGTCTTGTCTTTGAGTTTTTGGTCCTTAATCTTTCTGTCCATTTTGGTTACAAAATCTTTGAGTCATTGAGTGATTTTTCATAATATTTTGAGTCTTGAGTCTTGTTAATCTTCTTTTTTTAGTTCTTTAGTTTTAATCTTTGAGTCCTAGTAGTTCTATTTCATCGAAGAGTTGCTTATCGAGTTTTAACTAATTTCCTTCTTTAAATTTTCATTTGTTGTTTTTTTAAATATTTTGATTGATCCTTCAACTATGTGAACATTGATTGGTGATATTGATTATCACAATTATTGAATCTTATTTGGTTGAGTCTCCTTAGATCCTAAAGAATCACAAGAGGGAACATTAAAAATGGAAAAAGGCAATAGTGGTTGAGAGCAATTAGGGTAAAAGCCATAATTTAGAGAGTAAACACAAGTGTGGGTGCCTCTAAATTAAGTGAGGCTGTGTTATTAGTGAGATTCTTTCTTCTTATCTAACCCTTTCTTGCAAAAATTTCTTTCAAATATGTCAAGAGGTAGTATAAATAATGATATAATGTCTACACTGAGAACTATACAACAACTTGAAATGATGAATATGGGCTTGGAAGAGTTGGAGGTAAATAGCATTATAGAAACTAACATGGTGAACATGATGGTAAAGAATGAAAAGATAGAAAAAAAATGATAGATATTTTGAAGATGAAAGAGTAAAAAAGAAAGAGTGCAAGGTGATGAGTCCAAAAAGAGTGACAAAAGAGATGAAAGGAAGAGTGTAAGAAGAAAAGATGATAGGTGAAGAAGTGATGAATGCCCTTAAATCTTAATAACAATAAAAGGAAGTTTCCTTTATTTCAAGTAAAGAATGATCCTAACGCTTATCTAGAGTGAGAAAAGAAAATGAATTTAATTTTTTATTTCCATAAATATTCCAAAAAGAAGAAAGTGAGGCTTCGTACTTATTAATTCATTGATAATGA